>NTHP01000183.1:135834-158105 GCA_003416845.1 Oplegnathus fasciatus
ACACACACACACACACATGCGCTGCCCCCTCACAGCCTCCTTCCTCCATTCCTCCCTCGTTTCACCGTCCAATCCATTAAATCGGAGCTCTGCAATTGGCTGGGACCATTTTCCTGGTGAATTATCAATAGAGTAATTATGCTGCATGTTGGGAGCTCGGCTGAAGCTTATCGCCGCTGACCCCCCGGTGTGCGCCAGGATATGATCCCTCACCACAGCCCATTGGGGTAATTATGTGGTCGGTTGTGAAGCTGGATGGTGTGTTACCCTTATCAGTCTGTATTCTATTTCTGTTTTCATTGAAAATTGGACATTAATGGCAGCTACGCGATACCACTAGTGTCAGATATAGGTGAACGTCTCCAATGGAATCTGACCCTGGTTAAATCATTATTCATACTACGCAGTGTAGGGATGGGGAACACATGGACACAAACACACAAAAAGACCAATCATCCTCACTGTTCCTTTAACCTTATCTTCCCCCTATTCAAGCAGCACTGATGGACATTCATATTGTTTCTTCGTTTTTCCCCAAACCACCATCCTCTGTTGGGAAGACGACAACAAAGTTCGTGTCCATATTGTATTTGTCCCGTGGCAGAAAACACCGACATAACTGCAAGTGATGTTCTCAGTGATGCCCCGAGCAGAGTCCCTGTCCATTAGGCCAGTGTGGCGCAGCAATGATTAATGGCCATGTAACTTTAACCCTATCGTATTTCAGTGGACGCCGGCGACAGTGACCCCTGTCTGACCAGAGTCTTTCTTACCAACAATACACTAAAAGCTAGAGAAGAGTTATCATGGCACCTAGACATACAGCTGTAATATCATGTTTAAAAATGACCATCTCAGTTTCCTGGCTGGATATTCTATTAAAGATCAGGAATATAAATGATTGATCATAATAATGCAAGTAGGATTTTACATTGGAATCGTTTAACTGAAAGTTTTGCATGTTACCATCATTTTGACTGGGTTCACCTACAAAAGCTACGATAAATGTGTCAATATAGAGAGCTGAAGTCCTGATCCACCGAGGCTCCAGGCCAGCCTCTGTACCCCTACCCTCCATCGCACAGTGTATTTGTCTTTTTTCATGAATCTTTCTGAAAAGCTGAAACGTGACTCTGAAGTTATCTGTTATTTAAGCTAAATGGCTATCTACTATTGTACTTGCTGGTAAAACATCTGAGCACTTTGTCATTTTAACAAAGATTTCAAAAATGATTTTGTTAACAACTACAACTTTTGTGAGTCTAAGGCGTAGGTGCACTATCCCTATCATTATCTAATCTTTGTAAAATGATGAGGTAGTCAGCTTCCACAAGCAAGTACAGCAGTAGACACCCATTACCGTAAGCTTAAAATATGGACAGAAAATCTCAGTATCACATTTCAGCTTTTCAGAAAGATCAGAGAGAGAAATCTTCTATGAAAAAGTACAAAAAAGTGGAACAGAGGCCAGCCCAGAGGTGGTGCAGGACTGAACCAACAACTATTAATTGCAACTAAAACCACAATAATTAAAATCACGATTAGTCTTAAAACAATTGTAATTGTGTAATGTTGGATAGACTCTTAGATGGTGCCATATACAATCTGTTAAAAAGTATAGGTGGAGCTATCTGGTCTAAACAGGCCTTGAAAAATACAACGCAAGTTTTCAATTCTAGATAAAGTGTTTTTTTTAATTACTGAGGTGACATTTTGAAGTCATAAAATTTGTTTCAAACACATGGTATTTATTCTTTGTATCTACAATGTTTTTTATAAGATGCCCTTAACCAACCCACCCCGATGGTGCTACAGACCTATCAAGTAACAGTAAAACCTTATATTTGAGCACTCTCCAGCCACACACACACACACACACACACACACACACACTCACAAAGACTACAAAAAGCTTGCCAGTCGACTTTTCCAAGCAATAGACAGATTGAAAAAGAAACGGGCCTATTGAAAGTGAGAAGATCCACATTTGAAGAACTTCATTAATGCGCTGTTCCCCGCCGAGTTATTTCCAGTGACAGAGCACACAGCAGCAGCTTCATGTTCAAGTTAAAAGTCACTTTTCTTTTTTCTGCCATTTCAATGTGTCTAAAAGCACCTTGAGTGAGCAATGTGCATTTCCTGCTGCCAAAAGACGTGGAAAACAGCTGTTCCTGCCTGACGCTGCCTGCTGAATGGAATGCAAATATGTTAACCATCCAGAATTTATTACTTTTGAGTGCTCTTCAAACGCAACGGCAGACACAAGTTTAATTTATGATATTCCTCTAATTATGAGAGCTGTTGAAATCATTTCCCAAGCTGCTTCCTCCTTCCAAGCAGCCACATTATCTGTTCCCTCGGTTCACAGTACATGCACGCACGCACACGCGAACACACACAGCCATCCACCACGCACACCCACACAGAAACATAAATATACACATACACACACACGCTAAATAACACACAAGGAATCACTGCAAAGTAGCTGATTGTGAGCACAATTAACACAGCAAAGACAGAGCATGAAAGATTCACAGAAATGTTTTTTCTTCGTCCCCCTCTGCTTCATAAAAGCAATGTTTAGATTTGTCATAATCTTCAGTTTGCTTTTAATTTAGCAGTCGTCAACACAAACGTCTGCAATGCCCTGCTATGCTGTGAAGCAGAAATGAGACCTCATGCAGGCCACCCACTCACTACGCCCCCCATACCCACCCAAACACACACACACGGTTACAGACACAAGCCACAAGGTCAAGTCATTTAGCAGAGTTCAAAGGCCTTCAAAGATCCCTCAGATCTATATGAACCTACGACAGCCAGCCAACGATGAGGGAAAAGATGACTTTCTGTAGCAAGATGTGGTTCCCATGTGCGTGCATGTGTGTGTGTCGCTGCATGCACATGTGTTGATTACCCGTCGTCTTGATTGGCGCATATGCCCAGTGTCACTCAGCCTCCTCATCGCAATCCTAAACTTGGCCGTCTGGTGTGCACCCGCGACCTCTGACCTCTGTGCAGCCGCAGCTCGACATGACACCCATTAGCAGCTGGAGCCGAGGGGGGCCCTGGCTCAGCCACTCAGCCCAGACACAAGGTCAAGTGGAGGTCACACTTAGACTAGGTGCTAACTTGCCAACTCGCTCACAGCCACTCACGCAATTGAAACCCACTTTTTCCCTCTTTCCATCCATCACGGCCCGGAACAATTAGTTAGGCCAAGTTAGGAGAGAGTTGTTTTGGTTGTCATTGCCTCCATCTGTAAGAGGGTGGAAAGCAAGGAGGGAGAAAAAGTTGAAGGACAGAAGAGGAGGAGGAGGAGAAGGAGAGAGACAAGGGGAGACTGTACGTGAAGGACAGCAGGAGGCTATGGAGGGAGAAGCAGCGATAAGATAAAGAAAAAAAGGTTATAAAAGTTGGGGAGTCAAGGACAACCGGGTTAACAAAAAAGGGGGACAATGAATAAGAAAAGAAAAAACGATTGGGACTTATGGAGAAGACAGAGCAGACAGCCGTGCTTCACATCAAGCTGGCTCCAATTAGCAGGTGTGCTCTCAGACGCTCGCTCTCCCTCTCTCTCTGGTCAGGGAAGATGTATTTTTCTGCCTTTTATACGCATGTATTTATGAAGTGGTGGGAGATCTGAGGGCCCTTAGCATAACAGCCTTTTATTGTTTAAATGTGGACTGCTCTGCCCCGTGTGCTTAAGTGATTTAGGAACCTCACAACTCCGGTATAAGAAAAATCATAAACGCTGAGACAAACCATGTGGGTGGACTGTAAAAGGCACCGAGGAACGGGCCGACAAAAAGCAGACACACATTCCACTACTAAAGGGAAACTACACTTAATTAAACACCCAAGACACAACTGGAATAGTGCCCTGTAAAAAACATAGCACTATTAGTTTCCCCTCTTCAGTGGAATAACATAAAGTTGTCTTCTGACAGAACAGAGGCTTGTCTCATAAAGAAGTTTCTAAAAATCATTTTTTTATGAACTGCTGTCAAGATTGGACAAGGAGAAGGAGAAGGAGAGAGAGAGGCGAACACAGAAAGAGAGATCAAGAAATGAATAGAAAGAGAAAACACTCCACCCTCTGAGGAGAAAAAAAAAGCCTCTCCCCTCCACAACATCTGTTGCTTCTCATAGTCGACATGTCCCGTGCACAGAAGTAGAAGATTTTTACCTTCTTTTACAAATCACGGCTGGTGATAGGGTGATTTTTGAGAAGCGTAGCAGCACTGCGACATCGACCAGTAAGCATATTGACTTTTTATGGCCACCATTCTCTGAAAAATGGCAGGAAAAACTCTGCATATATAAGTTATATGTAATGGGATGACTGGCACGATATATTGGTAGCTGCATACAGCTTTCACAACATGCCAATTTTTTTTCTCTTATCTCTACATAACGTTATTGCTGATGCAGCCAAGGTCAATAAAATTTCTATTTTTTAAAATTGATTTTTTATGTATTATATATCTATTTTATGAAATCTAAACCCTTGTAATCTTTAGTAGGAATGGTAACAGTTATTAATATTCAAGTGAAGGAGTCAAAAGATTGATTTGATTTGCAATGCGCTGTTGAAAGCAGGTTCCAAAAGATGCCACATGTTACAGTGATGGCATGAATGCCATTCATTATACATCTGCAGTAGCATGTTATCCCACTTTTTCTGAGTGTCAATATCCCACAGAGTTAACAGAGATTTCTGGCAAACTTCCACTCCAACAAAACTGTTGACTGCATTTAAAATAATTACATTTTCATTCTTTGATTTCAAGCCAAAATCACGACGTCGAGTTCTCTGTTCAACCAGTCACAGAAGTGTTCTGCTCTTTGTTCAGCCAATCATACGACAGTTGGCCACGTATCCTTTGGGTGATCCATCTATCTCCACTTCCTCCTCATGTCCTCGACTCTGCCAAAACCCGAACGGATAGACAGAACAAAAAAGGAAGACAAATTTCAAATAGAAAAAACTCATGCGCATGCTGAGAAAGTGTTTCATTACTTTCAAAAAGATTGTCAAGGTTTCAGTCAAGGCGCACATGATCCTTGTTTCATTTCTGTGCCATTCTCTCTCATTTTTCTCTTCTTTTTCCACAAATAAATTACTAAACGTGTGAGTGAAACCACATGCCTGCGTGTGTGTGCGTCAGTGTGTGTGTGTTTGTGTGGTTCCTTCGCTTGTCCAAAGTGAACTGACAAGTGCAGGCAGTGGTTCCATTAGCTGGCAATTTGCTCTCGAGTTGTCCGGGAGGGAGAAGGAGACGGAGTGTTTTTTGGCAGGACAACGCACATGGCTCTGCTTAGGACGAGTTAAGTGAGGTGCTCACACACATAATCCTAGGCCATCATTCAAACACTCTCGCAACACATACGCTCTCAAAACATGCAAGGTCTTACATGTGAATATGACACAGCCTAAATGGGGATCAATGCCTCAAATAATGACAATGTAAATCCATTGTAAACATGCACATACTCATTTATGCTTAACAACACATAGATAAATGTTTGATATAAAGTCAACACTAAGTATTCTGAATACGACTGTGCCAGCATATTGTAAAGACAAACTATTGTATATAAGCCTACACACGCTTCCTCTGAGTCCCAGAGAATGATGGTGTCCATATGGCTTGAGCCAGAGCATAACTAGAGAGTACAAGGTAAACACGCCTGACTGAGGTTTGTCCATGCATGCTCTCTTAGCATGGGTCTCTACGGACTGGCTCAAAACCTGGCCATCACACACAGCACATAAACATACCTCCCTCCCTCCCTCTGTGTGTGTGTGTGTAGCATGTTTAAGAGTGAAAAGAAGAACTGTGGACAGACGGTGGCGTTTATCTGTGCATAAATTAAGAGCAGAGGCTCTTAATTAAAAGGGGGGAAAATAAGCACAGATAAAATAAAACTTTGCTAATCGGCTACTTGGCAAGGTGACCTCTGAGTGCACCAGGCATCATTCTAGGACCCGCTGTCCTGCTGGGCGAGTGGCACAGGGGGGCAATGTGCTGGTCCGGCTATGAGCAGCAGGCAACTGGTAGAGCCCCCTCCTCTTTACTCTCTCCCTATGTGTCTCTCTATCTCTCTCTCCCCCTCCTTCTCCGCCCAGAGCGTTATTAGACCCAGGGCTCCACTGCGGCTCCAAACAGCTCAATGACAACACACAGGGCCTGCCAATTAGAAATAATTAGACAGTCATTTCAGTGGCAAGTCTTTTTAAGTGCATATATAACGATGCAATGATGCTTATTAGCCGGCCTGAGCCGGCGAGGACCAGGGCCTCAAACGCTTTGGCGCTGGAGAAAATAATTATGCCAGTGATCACAAAGCGAGCTGCACATCTCTGTACTTCACCTCCACGCGTTTCAAAAATCCACTTCATTAGCTCCCGTAATTAATCCTCCATTAATTGCAGGAAAAGCCCAGTTTACCTCCCTTCGTTTCTAATTATCATCTTATAAATAGTTATGGTTCTAATTAATGTGTTCATTAGGCAGGATATTTCTCTCAAAGCCTCGCTGGGAGCCAAAGGTCCGGCTCGGCTCTCTCTGAAGCCTAACCAGCCAGAAGGTGAGGCCATCCTGCCTGCATTTGCTTTTATTTTACTACATTCAACCTCCTAATTGGCATTTAAAACCCAATTTGGAAGAACTTCAAGAAGCTTAAATAGGAGAGAGAGACAGAGAGAAGGCAGGAAGGAAAGAGAGAGAGAGATACATTTGGTGTTCATTTTCCTATGCCAGAGCTAAAAGCGTTTCTGTCTCCGTCTTTCTCTTGGTCTGGCCAGACGGATGAGGCTTTTCACTGTCATAAAGTGAACACAATGAGGGCTGATTGCACAGTATTGGTCTTTGGCATTATGGAGCTTTTATTTGCAAAACAGTGCAAGTGTGTCTCTACTAACAAAATAACAGTAGGAGTGTCATACTTACTGGGTTTCTGTCATCAAACAGCCAGATTTTGTCTTTGGTATACAGATATAAAGTAACTAGTCTGGCCTTCAGGATATTTAAATTAATCACAAAGATTTGCGTTCATTCACACAGCTTTCAAAAAGGAAAATTACTCAGCGCTCTCAATGATTGAGATGTAAACTTCAAAAAAACGTTTAGCTTTTTTTTGGTCAACTTTTGTTAAATTCCAAAACCTATATAAATTTGAAGAATATATACTGTAAATACTGTTTATTATACAGGCATCTTCAAATATGTTTCTGGATAAGAATTATGTGTATTGCATAAATAAATTAGAAAATACTTATATACTTATTACACCATGACCTTTGTTCTGTATCCCTTTTTGATGAGTCAGTATATTAAATGCTACCTCTCTCGTGTACCAGTATATGACTGAGTGGCCATCTGATAAAACATGTTATGGAGACAAAAAAAAAAAACTTTTCACAGAAAACAGGTTTTATCTTCCCACCTCCACACTCAAAAACATGAGCAAGAGAAAATAAAGACACAAATAACTAAAAAAGAAAAGCTGTTAATTATTATTAGAAACTACTCAGATTTTCTGCATCCTGATAGTGATTAAGGGCAACAGTGTGTGCCTTTAACAACCCACTAATTTAACCCTTCATCTTCACCCCCCCTCATCTGGATGAACAGGTAGGCTAACTAGGCAAAATATGCACAGGTGCCTCTGACTTCACACGCCTCCAATGCCTGCAGAAAAAACGCCTTGCAACTACCACAATGATGTTTTCCCAATATTACCAAATTCGACTAAATTAAGAGTTATGGGAAATACAGTAAATCTTTACAGCCATATTAACGAGAATGATGAACCCTTGAGCGTGAATGTTCTTTCCTATTTTTGAAATCACTTTCTGATTTAAACACAAATCAGTGTGTTTAAATCATTTCTGACGTGCTGATTATGCAGCTGATGCCCGACAGATTCCTCTTTTCCCCTTCTTCACACAAGGTCTAAAAACACAACAACTACCTTTCCAGCCAATGCTATAACATAACAGGCTTTATGTGTCATTACTCCGAGTTTGTGTAACAGATGGATAAAAAGAGAAAAGGGACAACTCTTTGATGTTAAACTAGACTTTGTTCGGGACCATCGGACTAACTCCCTCATTTGATCGTCTATGTGAGAGGACTGGTGTGATGCCTTTTGTGTATGTGTGTTACACAGTGCAGACTCTACAGCTAGGTTGCTACCCAGGGGAGTGGGCTAGTGTGTTGTGAGCCTGCAGGATGGAGGGGTGCGAGTGGGGTGGAGGGGGGTTGGCGGCTTGGCAGAAGTGAGGGGTGAGGGGGGGTTTTCCTCTGGCGGTAGAGGGGAACACTGCTTGCGGCGAGGCAGGGATGAAAGAGGCTGTCTGTGTCAGTCACTTATTCCTCCCTTTGGTAAATAAAGGTTTCTGACAACAAAGCCGAGCAGCGCTTGACTGGCCTTTACAGCAGATAAATAAAAAAGACAACACAGAGAAAGAGAGTAAGACAGAGAGAGAGAGAGAGAGAGGAAAAGAGAGAAACGCAACAACAAACGCGTTCAGATCTCACGACTGGAAGCATGTTGATTTTTATGGAGTAGAGAAGACGCAGCCGAACTAAACCAGGTCATCTTTCAGTTTAAATCAACACTTTGCAAGTCCGGTAATAGGGGAAGAAGGAAGAAAGGGCGAAATGTCATCCTGTGGAAGGGGGAGAAGAAAAGATGTTGAAAGTCCACGGGATAACAGACAGATGGATGAAAAACAGTCAGTCTGCTGTTAGATTCCAGTATAGTGCACTCTAGACTAACCTAAGACCACTATAAAACTGCGAGAACACTAAGTGAGATACTGCAACTTAAAGAAGAAAAAGGATTTAGGGGTTGTTCGCATTCTTCCTCATCTTATTTCCTATCCATCAGCACCACCACTCATGCCTTATGGTTCTCTCATAATGGCAAGATCTCAGCAGCTTGTTGAGGAAACCAGATTTCACTTGTCATGTCCTCAAAACACACTCAGGGCCGTTTCCCTTATGAAGCCAGCGACACCCAAAACCACCTGCCACATCACACACACTCTAAACTGTGTGAATAAATATATGTTGGACACAAATGTGCAGCAATAGTTCCACCCTGCCACCTGACGGGGGAATTGCTGATCCAGGTGCAATGAAAAGCTGGGAGGCCGCGCTGCTCACCCACAATAAAGTCGCTGATTTTCCACACCCCACCTCTGTCTTCTTGCACTCAACCCTACCTTCCTTCCTTCCCCCCCCCAAGACCTCTCCACTCCTCCCTTCGGTTCCTCACCTCAGCCCTCCCCGCTCCCAAGCCGCCTGGATGACCTTGCGCGCGCTCCATGTCGGTGCTAGGCAGGAAAAGCTATCTAGCAGATGTACGACACCTCATCTCATACGGGGGAAAATTGCTGTGTGAAATAAATACCAGGCCATCGCTCAACCCCTGCATGCACACATGCATGCACACGCACACACACATGCCTGGAGTCCTTCTGTGATCTCCAGTGCAGAAAGCAGCGCTCATGTTATGGAACTAAAACATCTAGATTACCTAGCTCTAGCAGCAGCAAGACATAACGGGGTGGCTTAGTGGTTGACTGTCTCATAACCAAGAAGACCAAGGCAATGAAGCTGGCTAGCTCTGGGCGCTGCTCTTTAGTCAACCCTGACCTCTGACCTCTCTGAAGGAGGACAGCAGAATGTCCCTAAGGGAAACACTCAAGTCTCATATTATTATTATTATTACATCCTATGTTTCATGTCAGCCTTAATGCAGGAGACCAGATCTGGGACCTAACCCGAAGCTCTAGCAGGTAAACCTGAGGGCTTATTCATAACATACCCTTTGAACTTCTGTATTGCACTGAAACTCAAACGCTGCAATTACATGTTGTGTCATGTTAAAAATGTTTGTTTTCAGAAAGTTCAGCTCCATCAACAAAGAATAATAACTTGATTTTCACACTACCAAATTTCTGACTTACAGTAGCCAGACACAGCCACATTTTTAACTTTTAAAATGCGGCCCATGACTGTCTGTCTCGACCCAACCCACATCCCACCCACAACCTTCCCCAGCACCAGTTCTGAACTCATCGCGGTCTCTGTGGCTCCGGGGTGGCTGAGATAATCCTGACTCTGATCGGCTATCCTAGCGTGGCGGGTGGTGTGTTTAGCTTGCTATCTATCTCCTCTAGGGGAAAGGCAGATAATTAGAGGTCTCACTCTCCTTCGAGTCATGACAGCAGCCCGTTGATGAAGCTGCTCCAGTGTTAGTAGGGCTAAACCCTGACGCTAGCACTCTGCCCTGCTAACTCAACACACCCCTGAAATATTAATGAGGAAAATGTAAGCATTTGTGTGTGCCCTGCAGTGCGAGCTCACCTATGCGAGTGCATGCGTACATGTGTGGGCATCCACCAATGAATGAAATGCTCAGCTTCTCTTCAAGTGGCAGATTTGGTCACACCTGCCGTTCCTCCGTGTCTTATAACAGTGCCTCTAGAGCTCACTGTTAAGTGAATGACAGAATGACTGACTGAGCCACACACATTTAACCCCTGCTGTGGACGCCCATAAAAGCCCGGCAGTACAACCACTCCGCCGAGCTCACCTAAAGACGTGCCTGTGATCCGATTGTGATGAGAGGCCGTGTTGTCTTTGTTGGACTGGGTACACATCAGATCACTGTACGCTGCTGCTGCCATGCTCCACTCTGCTCTCCCCCAGTGGACTAGGCCGTGACACCCCCCCCTCCATGAACATGCATTCACGCAAACCTGCATACGTGCATAAGCCCGATCAACCTCACACATGCTCACTTGCCGGTGCGCGTGCACGCACGCACACACACGTAGAGCCTGATATGCCTGCACACATCAAAGAGAATAAACATTAATGGCAAATAGGTAATCTGCTCCTCTTGTCTGTTTTACATTTCAGGGCAAGATTGACTGCCTCTGGGGGACATGGCCCTTCTCTGATTGAGGGCAGGGAAAAAAAGGAGAAAGAGAGAAAGAGAGAGAGTAAGCAACGATAGATGGTAAACACAAGATAGAGCATTATTCTTATTTCATGTATCTCTTTATTTTTTATTTATACATGAGAGATTGAAAAGAAGGTAATAATATTCCCTTCCTTCAACCCACGACGGCCCCACTATGGTCCTAATCTTCTCCCCAGCAGTATTCTGATGCAGACGTTATTATTCTCATTTCTTCTGAATAATATGCCTCTCTCAAGCCTATCCGTTCTCTCTACTGGTGCACGCTTTTGTCTTTCCTCTTCATTTTCCTCCTTTAGGATCTTCTCCGCTGTCTCCCTCTCCTGCACTTACTCGACCTATTCTCTCCACACTTTTCCATTCTCTTCTAACTTCTCGTCCCCTCTCTCTTTCTTCTCTCCAGTCGGTGCACTCGGATCTCTTCTTGCTCCTCTCTTTCATATTCTGAAGGTGGTGCCGGGTCGGTGTGGCTGGGGTGGGGGTGGCAGGCAGCACCTCATATCCTATCTGCGTATCAATCATGAGGTCCTGTCCACTCAATCCTCCTCTGATCCATCAGCCAGCCTCATCCAGACACACACACACACCACTGACTAATGGCAGTCAGGGCACCTGTGCACAGTACACACCAACCTGCTTTCATTCCACAACCACAGTGGACGCAGAATGTGAAGTATCCTACAACAGAGCTGTGCAGTACAGGATCATAACACTACAGTCGCTCCTAGTGCTGCACAAATGCATGGATATGAATGCAGGATATTCGCATGATTTGTCTTAATTAGTCCCAATTAGGGCATCAGCTAACAATTATCTTTAGTATCACTGATTTTCTTGATTGATAGAGTAATCGTTTGGTCTATAAAATGTCCGAAATGCCCACTTCAAATTGCTTCTTGTTCTAAAAAATAGTCTAAAACCCAAAGAGATTCAGTTTACTTTCAAACAAGAAAAAAGAAGAGCAGCAAACGATTCATCGATTTTAAAAATATTGCTGATTATTTTTCTGTCAATCGACAAATCAATTAATCGACTAATCATTTCAGCTCTAGTCCCGTTTATTAGATGACACATCAAAATTTCCACTGGATTGTCCGAATGCGAAAACAGGAGCACACATGTGGCCGTTGACGACAAAGTTTCGCAGACACAAATTGCAGCTGCCATCACATAACTGCATAAATTTATCATCAATGCCATCATTTTGCACATCCCCACCTCCAGCACCGCCTCCACCTCGCAACACCCCGCCACGCACTCCCACCAACACCAACACCAGCTCAACCCACCTGCTCCTCGCTCACCGCTAAGCCGATTACACAACGCAACAACCCTCCTAATCACAGTACAGCGTTTGTAAACACCGATGTCATCGACTGTAGTTCCAAATCTCCTAAATCCCCTCCACCCTTCATCTCGCACCACACCAGCAATGCCATTTTCGACTGATGTTTTAATCACCAGTGCTGCTGTGAGTGACTGCCACTGTACCACAGAGAGTATTGCGAGAATGTGTGAAAGCTGTTTGGCCAAATTCTCTCCATAAAAGGTTTCAGTTCACAGTGCAACACGGATATGTTTGTTGATTGTTCTGAAGCCACGAAATGTTCTGTGACCATTAATGTTGGAGCGTAGGAGTGCGGCGTGTCTTTTTATGGCACCATCAACCACTCTTATGTCAAAATGTCTCTGTTGCATCATCCATTCACTGACACCTCTGTAATGAAGATATTAAAACACTTTTTCCTTTGTGATTAAAATGATCTCTGCTCTCCCCCGCAGCCATACACAAGTAAACAAAGGGCCTTGCTCGCGCATATATTATGACAACCTTTTCTTCAATTGTGCGTGTGTGCATGTTTTTATGTGTGTGACAATGTGTGTGTGTGTGTGAGGGATTTAAAAACAGCACAGTTTACTGGTTCATTAGCACCAGATTAGCTATGCTAATGACATGGACCACCACACACAGAGACTTTGCCATTATGTTTCTGAAAGGGATACACGATTGACTATGGCTGTGTGTGTATGTGCATGTGTGTGTGAGAAGTGTGGTGCAGGTGTGTACACATTAGTCTTGCATGAATAAGTTAGTCCCTTGGAAAAAAAGAACGAGCTACACCAATAATAATCATAATTCAACAAAGTATGTATGGGTAATGATGTTTTAATTGCATTAATGAGTGAAAGGAGAGCTGCTGCCAAAAGAGATTTGGGAAGGATTGGACTGGTGTTGCATATGACCTGCTGTCTCTGCGGGTCTCTGTTTCATTAATACTCGCGCAGTAAGACAGAGAGTCGGGGCAAACAGAGACATCAGTACATGCACACGCAACATACTAATCCAGACCTAAGACGCAAGTTTCCATGTGGCTCCATCTGATGACATGAGACATAAATACGAAATGATATGTTTGTTTACACTGAAGTAAACTTCCAAAAGTCTTATTGCTTTTTTAATAAGAAAAGTCTGCAATGGCATTCCACATACTGATTTGTAATACAAACACTGAAAAAGCATTTCAAGTCCAATTTTTTTCAACCCTACTAAATTATGTAGCCATCGCTCATCACTCCTTCACTTTGCCTTCAGTATAAATAAAACATATTGTTCAAAATAATCAGAAAGTGTTATTATCATTATTATCATTATGCGTTATTACAAAATTCTGAGGCAAAAACGATTTTGCAATAATTCAGAAACTTTGCCTTTCGACAAGATTAATCTCGACAAGATTGTGTCAGTAAAATTACAATAATTTGAGTTCTATGGTTAGCAACGATATGAAGCATGAAATATTTACAACCAAAACCACCAAAGCGTCAAAAAATTCTAAATAAAGTGTTTCAGTCCAAAAGAGTTTGTATTTTTGTTTGAAGATTCACTTTCAACAAGCGTTGGTGGTCACTCAATCTAAGACTAAAGAAAAAGTGAAACTGTGCAGAATAAACAGTAAGCTGTGAATGTGTGTGTGTGTGCGCGTGTGCATTTGTGATGGTGTTACCTCCGGTCTCGGCTGCGTGACCTGTGTGAGCGGTGGCTCCTCCCTTTGTCTCTCTCCGCACTGCGACTCCTCCTCCTGCGAGATGAACTGTGAGACGAACTGCTGCTGGAACGTCTTCTTCTCCTGGAGCACACAGACCACAAACACACAAATTGAATTCTATTATTGGCAGGATCCTTAAAACAAAACATCAAGCAGACAGCAGGGTTATTGTTTCTACAATTAGTCATTTTGTGTTTTTGGCAAATCAGCATTGGTGAAACATGTAAAAATTTGTTCTGAATGTCCAGTGTGGTTCATGAAAAAATGTGGTTCCCAAAATCACTGAGAATATACATTTGTTAATAGTAATTATAATTTTTCCATGGTCATTCAGGTTCATTGTGTAGTTTTTCTTAGTTTACTATCCATAAAACAACAAAATCAAACACTTCCCATATGAGCTCGCTCCTCACTTCACCCTCATGCTCCACCCTGCCATGACAAGCACCATTTTCTATTATCCTCTGTGTTCATTCACCAGTTCACAGCAGCTCAGACGCCATCATCTGAAATTCTTCCCTCTCCTGCCTAAGTGAATGCTGTATTCCTAATTTGTTTTTCTGTTCATTTCAAGAGCAAATATGTCCGAATGTCCCGGACAACCTCACCTATTATCAGCAGCGCTGACGGCTACTTTGCATTAGTGAACACGCTCGTCCGTGCCCGAGAGCAGCAGAGCCATGCAGGCTGCCCTACAGATCCTCCACAGGGGCCCTTTGGTGCTCTGCTGCTCTTTAATGTGGCTACAGCAGTGTGTGTAGCGTCTATTTTCCAAACACTACTCACACCGCGTTCCTATTGATATCATGTAGCAGGAGGCATTTATGGGGGTGAATGTAAATGCAGACACCCCCCTCCTCTACTGCGCAAACAGTTTGAGCAATATTCATTATTTAAAATCTCTTCTTTTGTTTCACCAAAGCCAAAAATACCCAAATCTTTTTAGCACACATATACACACAAAAAAAAAACATACACGGTCCTATGGGAGCTCTGCGAGATAGAGGAGAAGAGAAGAAAAAGGAAAGCAATACAAATAACACAGAGGCTGAACTATCAAACCAGATTTGTACCACTTAGAGCAGCGCAGCAAAGATCCATTAGTATTCCAAAGGCTGGATCCCATGAGCGGGGCCTTATGAAATAAGTTCCACAGCCCTTCCTACAACCACTTCACACATTACGCAGAAGAAACACTAAGTAGTGAGCTGAGGTTTTTTTGGAAGGTGGCGTTACCTCACACATTTTCTCCTGCGTGTAATAAAAAACATAATGGCTCAAACACGTGCGAGTGGGAAGTGCTGGTTAACACAGAAGCCTTTCACAGGAATACAACACCTAACAAGTTGGATTTTCATGTCTCTTGTTCACTCACACACACTTTTTCCCTGTATTGCTCCCTCTTTGCATACACATTAACTATGTAGTCATGATGTGACCAGCCAGGAGCATAAGCACTCTTCTGTTTTACCACATGTGAGGTCTCTTTACACCAGCTGTATGCATGCAGGTTGAAAATGCCACAGAGCAGTGTGTCCTCTTTCATACGAGCCTATTTACGGAACTAGTTTCACACAGACGCACACACAAGGTCTCGGTTAATTGATCAAAACATATGGCTAATAGATGAGGGACTGTGGTCCCAGGGTTTACACTGCCCACCCAGCCCCACCCCATGCAGACAGGCAATGACTTCCAATCAGCAGTAATGGACCTTGACCAAGCCTCATAAATAATTACTATCAACTGGCCTTGTCTGAACAGCCACACACAGCCAGTGGCAGCTGTGGATGGATGGAGGGTGGATGGAGGAGGCCAGGTCCAGCCACTAGCCGTTTGCAAAGATGTCTGATTATTACTGAATCTCTGAAACTGCTAAATAACAAAGTGTGGTATTTTGTAAATATGAGGAGAAGCCTTATAAAACTGGTATAAGCTTGTAACCTTTCATTTCCCAGCTAAGACAAGTCTTCAGATTTGGTTTATTTCTGAGACTAGACACAATATGAGCCATCTGAAACAAACATTTCTGTTATGTTTCTTCTCTAAAATGACCTCTAGCCTCAACATTAAAGTAAAAGTGCTAGTTTCACTTTTTATAACTGTGATCATACACATTCTATTTATGGAAATCATATGACCAACTAAAATAGCGAAGGGTCAATCAAAACTTGACTGTTAAATTTCATATCTGGGTCCTCTTAGCAGAGTCCTTATCTGGCATTCACTGCTCACTGTTTCATGTCAATCATTACTGAGATTAAATAGTCCATCCTGAAAGGTGTCTTCAACTATCCTGAGCAAGGACCAAAACTAATAACAGCAGACAACATTCTTACATTGAAGACTGAAATGTAAACTTTAATTTTAAAAATCACAATTAAGCATTTGTTTAAATTCAACACAAAAGGAGGTTTACATGCCAAACAAACAAACAAAGTTTTTTTCGGTGATCTCTGGCTTTTAAATTGAGTTACTGCATGTCGGTCATTTCTCAGTAATGGCATCTCTCCCTTTCCCCACATGGGTTTACCCTAGGGATGCACAAATATGTTGTTGAAGCAATACCAAAACAATACCAGTTATCATTATTATTATTATTATTATTATTATTATTGTTTTTCCCCATCTAAAAACAGTCACATAAATGCCAAGTACACAACAGGCCTTTTTGACAGGAGACATTTTGACATGTCACAGTCGAATAAAGCCCATGTGTAAATAATAAAATGAATGATGGCTGAATTCCATTTAGCTGCTTCGGTTTCATGCTCCTGGTATTGTGCATGCTGGCTCACTCTCATATTGACACAGCTTACTGGGATATTTAAATACAACAGAGCCATTGTTAATGTTATTAGTAACATCTGTGCTTTTCCTACCATGACAAGTCAAAATGTGTGCCTGTCAAAAGGCAACCCTAACCTAGACAAATATTGGCAGTAAAGCTATTAGACCTGTACTGATAATGAGTTTTAAAGTTGATATCAGCCAGTATTATGATGAGAACTAAACTAAAGATGGGCTGTTGCTTCAGTAAAATTACATCAGACTCTTGAAAACAACTGTTATACCATTAAACTAACTGTGGCAGCAAAGTCTGAACACAGGGACCACACATTTTAGTCTCCAATGAGCTTAAAAAAAAAAAGAAAAAGAAAGCGAGCCCAAGTAATAAAATCAGCCAACATAAGTAGACAAGAAATGTGCAACCACAGAGAAGATGAGCCATTTAAGTTAAGTCAGGAGATGGGATGCTGGGAAACTTATTTTGGTGGTACCTGCCAGTGTAAAATGAATTATTTGCCCCCTTTGAATTAGTGCCCCCTTGCTCAAGGACACCTCAGCAGGACAGTCCCCTGCTCAGTGTTACCTCTCATTAGAAAAGAAAAGCTTGTTATGCGCTCTCACCTCCTGTCTCTGTCCCTGTCTCTGTCTCTGTCTCTGGAGCGAGAACGGCTCCGGCGACTGGACCTCCGACTCCGGCTGCTGGTCACCCTGCTGCCGGAGGATGAAGACGAAGACGAGGAAGAGGAGGATGAACGGCGACGCTGCTTTCTCTTCCTCTTACTCCGACTGTCATCCTCACTATCAGACGAGCGCCGACCCATGCTGGCTGCCTGTCAGCTGGCATAACACACACGAGAGCAGGGTTACTGATGAGCTAACTGACATCTCTTAGCAACAGTTTAATACAAAATTAAACCTTCAGTGTGGACATGAACATATTAACGAAGCCAATAGCGCATTTCTCTAAATATCTTATATACAAAATGTTTTATTAAAGTAGCAACTTTGACCACAGAGGTCTGGTAAGGAATCTAGGCTAGCTGTATGGCTAGCTAATACAACATGTAGCATAGCTTATGAACTGCATTAAGGGAAGTAACAGTTGTGTGATTTAATTCACTGTTACAGCTCTAACAACACTGTAATCCCACATGCCGCAAATATAAAAGAGATAAGTAAAAAAGTCTGTTTTCTGTGGTGGCTAGCTAGCATGGCTAACTGTGCTAACTGAACTAACGTTTGCTTGTAGCTAGTTGCCTGTGTTGACTGAAGCCTTCTGGCCGCTTAATAGTAAACATGTCTCACATTGCAGTTAGTAAACGTTACATGAATGACAAAGGTGTAGCAAAAAAAACACGTGAAGTTACCTTGAAATGAAAATCCCGCTCCTCACCTTTAAATCGCTGTGAAGCTCCACAACTCAGCCATGCAACTGCTCCGAAGACTCTACTCGTCAAACCGGAGATCGTCGATCGAGTCCAGACAGCAGAGCCGAACACAGAGCTATCGATCGAGGCACTGCTCTCATCTGCTATCATCAATTAGTTTTTCATGATTTGCCCTGAATGACATCTTCAGCCTCACATGAGCCCAACATGCTGCAGCACTTCTTTCTTTTTTGGCACTTTGAGTATAGTCTAAAACAGGTATTATTAATATTAGCCAACATTAACAAAGCAGCTTGATTTTATTTAGAGGTTGATCTTGATTCAATGAGCCTAAAGGTAAATAATTATAATCCAATTATTGCATGACTGATGTTGCTATTTGAGGGAGGAAAAAAGGGCATTTTTGGGTGATGCTCATTCCACTGTGGCCACTTTTGACGCTGACACCCTTTAATAAATCTAGAAATAGGAGGTCACTTAATGGAGCTGTAACACATCTTCTTCATTTATTGCTTTTAACTGTTATATTCTATTTATCTGACATTTTTTTCACTCTCCAGTCAATTGAAAATATTCCAAATTAATAGGGCTATAATAGCCTATGTATTCATGTATAAGCTATCAACAGTCTGGGCTCCTCATATTTCGTTTTGATCTGACAATACCCACACGTACTCCACAAATTATAACATAAGCAAATGCAAATGTGTGAGTTGTAGGTCTGTCAATGATAATTTGCATGAGGTCATCTTCTCAGGTTTTTACACCAACATACACGCGCAGAGAGCTGCAAGGGCAAGACACAGCACCCAAACAATTTCCAGCGAAGTAGAATAATTAATTACTTCATGAAATTCAAAAAAACACATAACTTGACTGAAGGTGAAACGACCAGTGTTTCACTGACAACATGAATGAGTGAATGAATCAATAACGTGCGTAAGCATGGCTGACAAGAAACAAGTTAATGTGGGTTTTTCACTGCAAACAGATACAAGAGGCTGCTTAACACTGCGAGTAGGAATTCATCCTGCTTTGAGATGCAGCAGAAATAATAGTAATTAATGCCTAAGGTTCAAGCTGAAACATCGTTAATATTTAATTAGGGGAATTATTAGAGCCCTTGTGTGGAAATGGGGCTTTATATAGATTATCAATAAACACGCTTAATTTTGCATCAAATTCATCCCGACGTTTTCAAAATCCCGCTGTATCCAGTTTCTTGTCTGGCTATACGTTGCCTCCTCTTCTTCTCGCTTAATTGCTCTCTCTCTCTCTCTCTCTCTCTCTCTCTCTCCGCGGCATTCACTCACCTTCACCGCAAGTGGAACCATTGTTTATTTATTTTTGCAAATATAGGCGATCATTTCAGCGGCAAAAAAGAAAAAAGAAAAAAGCAGAATTGCAAACGTTAATTAGTGAGCCCAGTGGCAACGCATCGCAAGAGGCATTATAATTAAACGTTTAGCTGCTATTTAACATCCTAATGGCTTAAAAAGTCCGCTGAGAATTGATATTAAGCGATATAGGCTCGCTAATGATGACTATTTAAAATACATAATTGCAGATTAGAAACATAAAGCAACGCTTTAGAAACACATAGAAACATTAAATAATTTGTCTCACAGGGGTCCCCCAAACTTTCATGTCAGGCTCGTGCAGTGCACGTGCAATAACATGAATACAAGGTAGTAATAATAATAATAATAATAATAATAATAACAACAACAATAATAACAATAATTTCGTTTATAATAATTGTTAGAATATAAAATGAGGCCTCCAATCGCTGCAATTCTTTTATCATATGAACCATTTTTTAATTTATTTATTTTTTCTAATTGTTTTGCGGTTGAATTCCGTTTCAAATCAAAAGCGACAACGTGGCTGCTCAGACACACGCCGCAAACTTATGGATAAATGTACCAGGCCTAAAGCCAACTCTGTGCAACTGGGGTTAAAGGCAAATATGTTCACTTGAGCTTCCTCTAAAGCTCCTCGTTCAAGTCGTCGCTGCTCCTCTTGGCATTCCCAGCTGGTCTGCTTTTTTTTCTTTTTTTTTTCTTTTCTCTCCGTGTCATCATCGTTGTGTGACTTATTTTCCCCCCAAGATCACAGAGATATACTGAGGAAGGACTCCTCATCCATGTGCTTCCCTCTGTCTTGTCATTTTCAGATTTTTTTTTTAAGCCACACCCCTGCAGAGAGAGAGAGGGAGAGAGAGAGAGAGAGAGAGAGAGAGAGAGAGATCCATGACCATCTCCCGGGTGTTTAAAAAACTAACTCAGGACAATAGCAGCGAATGAGCGCTTAATTAAATTAATTAGTCCTTCTTGTCAATCTCGGATTAATGGCCAATAGCGACGGTGCTGCTTAATGTTTTTTTTTACTCCTCTTCTCTCTCTCTCTCCCATATCAGTGAAGGGGAAGGGGGGCTCATCCCGGCATCCTGAGGGGAGGTAATTTGCACGGATCAAGGGGGCAAGGCGCCGCAAAGTATAAATACTGTGACTTCAATAGAGGATCACCAGCAGGTTCCCAACTCCGCTACCAAAGGAGGAGGAATTGGCTGAGAAGATATATTCTTTATATATTTTTCACCTATCTTCCAGAGTTGGCAGCAGCAGCATCACCTCGTCTCATTTTCAAGGGGTCGACTTTAAAACGAGCCACACCATTGATGTCTTAAGCTGTCGTGGAGCAAAGGGAGAGAGTGTGTGAGTGAGTGAGTGTGTGTGTGATTTTTTTTTTTTAAAGAGGAGAGAAGGCAGGGATGGAAGAGCTCACCGCGTTCGTGTCTAAGTCTTTCGATCAGAAAGTGAAGGAGAAGAAGGAAGTGATAACCTACAGGGAGGTGTTGGAGACCGGGTCGACGCGAGCAGGGAGCAGGGAGTCTTTAACCGCTGAGCCGGGGAGCCGAGAGGAGGCGGCAGCCGTCACCCGGAACGTTGCGCTCTCGCCGGGCAGGGAAACGGACATGCTCGGCCCGGAAAGAATCAGGGACGCCGGGAGCCCCAAACTCATTGACGGTAGGACTGCATGGTGTACAGTCTTCAACCAACAGGGATGTTTAGAGGACTTAAAAGAGGAGTCAGGAAGTCTAGAGAGACTAATCGAACAGCACGCACTCACCATAGCCACGCTTTTATTTGCGAAACTGAGTTAAAACATCTTCATTTTGTCTCATGATTATGATCCAGACGGATACTGCAGATTTTAGAAGCCTAGCCTCGATGTTAGTTGCAGGATGATCGAGCTCTGGAAGAGCGGAAATCAATAACTGCTGCTTTCTGAAAGTATTATTTATTTTTCTTCATGTTAGTTGTTACGCACCGTCAAAAAAGGCTTTTTTAAAAATTTTCACCAAGCTTCACTGCTCCTAATATTCTCCATCTTAATAAAATGCTTGCAGCTTAGTATGGTTTTACTGTGGTGCAGTTTAAAAGTTTAAATTCATAGATTTAGTGCATCAGAAAAGGCCTACCCCACAGCTATGATAAACAACAAGGCCTCCTGTGGCACACTAATAACAATTCTTGTATAATATGACAGGGCTTGAGCCAAATATCTTGCATTTATTGTATCACAAGTTTATAAAAGTGACATGGGCGTATTGTGGTGCTTGATTTGCCTTAAAAAAGCTGCAGCTTCAGACCGATTAGAAACCTTGCAACAACGTGGCTATACTTTTTATTTTTATTCATTACATAAGCGCCACTGATCGTCAGTCATCTCGGGAATCTGTCTCTTATATATAATGGCAACGTTTCAGCGAGGAGCGGGCGCATCAAACACCTGACACACAGATCACTACACATGAAAAGGTGGAAATCAAGTCCTGTCATTCCTGCAGTCACTCGGTGCACGCAGATGTCTGTTTTCAGGTGTGGAAGCACGTCAGGTGCAACAGTAGATGGCTTGAATACAAAACTGATGATCTCATGTTATAAATATGAAATAGACAGCAGGTGGAAGAATTGTTTTTCCTGGTTGTCTTCAATTATTCAATGTTATATATTGAATATTGAATATATATATA
>NTHP01000183.1:164052-184083 GCA_003416845.1 Oplegnathus fasciatus
CCCTCTTTCCTTCCCCCCCCCCTCTCTCTGAGGAAGGGCAACTCTCACTTGAATGTTTGGCCTGGTTGACCTTGTTTGGACCTCCTCGTGGTGAAGGTGAAACTGGGCAACACACCAGAAATGTGAGATTATAATATATGTGTAGGCTATGCTGAACTTTTTTGTCAGGATAACCCGATCTAGTGTCCCTATGAAGGTGGTGATTTTTGTCCCCTTTTTAAAAGGAGAGCATTATGTCATAAATGCCATCTTTAACACAGCGAACAAGTGACAGTAACACGAGGACTGTATGCGAACCGGTACGGGCACGTGTAAAATATGTTTATACACAAGAAACATGCATTATTTTTATTATTTAGTGGCTTTATGAATGCCTTGTGGGGAATTTGTTCATTTTGTATTTTACTTTATTTCCGTGTATTAAAAAAAATCATGTGCTTTCTGTATGTAATTTTGATGTTTTTATAACAGTGACAGTGAACTTACCTGAGGCACGGGTTTCTAAAAAAAAAAAAAAAAGGAATATTCATGAAATTGTTTTACTTTTTCCATCACATGTGAAACGTGAATCCACCTAAACAAAATGTTTTTCGTTCCAATAAATTAACTAAAGTTTCTTTAACGAGTTGACATTATTTTTGCATTCTTAATTGGCCTTTATCAGCTAAATTATTATTATTATTATTATTATTATTATTGTTATTATTATTGCTGCTGCCGGTAAACCTTTGAGGGCAATAGATTTTTAATAATTCATGCCTGTAGCTATAGGTCTTTTGATAACGCCACAGTTGTGACAGGCCCGTTTAGTCAGGAACATGGGTGTCTGTTGCTGCTCCCATGCCAAACCGATGCATTATTCATAATTTGGTTATGGAGCGTTTGGAGAGGAGGGCTGGTAATTTCCAGTACAAGCTAGAAAAACCGGCAGATAAAGGATAAAGAGACAGGGGCCGTTCAGAGGCTCAAAGATAAAGTTTTGCAGCACTTGAAATGCACACAATTTTTTTTTTTCCTAACAGGCTTCTCATTTAGATCTGAAACCACTGTGTTGTTCTTGCAATAATTAAGCGAGCTAACCCCAGCGGCCTAATGATTATATAAAACAAAGATGCATTTTTAATTTAATTATAGCCACAGTTTGTTTGCGGGATCAGTTTGCCTGGATTATATCTGGCCTAAATCGATAGTGTTTTTTTGTTATTTTTCACCAGCGACATTTAAGATACTGTCAGTAATAAACATTCTTACATAAAGTAATATAAGTTAATGGTATTCGATGCAGTTCCAGTTGTGAATCCCTCATGTTCCGTCTTGACTCTGGCCTCCTGCCCATCTCCTCTGAATGAAAAATGTTGCCGGTTTATGTGTCATGACCTAAAGTTTGGCATTATGCATGGAAATATACAGGCAGCCCCCAAAGTAAAACAAAGCCAGCGCCTTTGTAAAAAAAAATATTTATTAACGCCTGCCTCACTTGACTTACAAATTTGCCTGATTCATTTCCTGACATCTTAACCGCCTCTTATTGAACATTTAATAAACACCTGACACGGGAGCCTATAATTATAGGAATCCAGATCGCATTACCCTTCCGATATTTCCACACAAAACACAATGTCTTTAGCTATTAATTAATACTGATCTCACAGAGTCTGCGCTATAGAGTCTGGAGTGTTTGTGTATCTCGCCGTTTGGGGCAGGATTTAGACGCCAAAACTATTGAATTATTGATTGTGAGCCTCGCCAGTAATGGAGGAGACGGAACTGGGAAACTGCTGAGCCGGGAGCGTGCACGGCTGCCCTGCCATGGAGCAGAAACACCAGGGGTCGGGGGCGCGCCTGTCCTAGCGGTGGTTTTCACTTGTAGTGACCACAGAGTGAGGTCAAGTTCATCAGAGTTGTCATGTCACATTAATTACATTATTTACTACATATTCACTTATTTCATGTAGAAAAGTTGGGCCTAAGGCATCTAATTTTGTTTCAGGGCATAAAAAAATCATCATTAGGAGTAAATAAACTGTGATTTAAAGGTTAGGAAATACATATCATAGTAATGTGAGATTAAAAAATGCCATAAACTACAAGTGTCACTGCTCATTATTGAGCACACCACAAGGACATTCCTGTTTGGGTTAATGAAAACTGCAACAATGATTTTATGAAGGGATGATTAATTTCCAGTAATACTCAGCATCACCTGAATGGAGTCTGTGTGTGTACCGCTGTCTCAGTTTCCACAAGAGATTTTTAAACATTTTCCTCCCAGTACACTTCTTAACGACTACAGTCCAAAGTCTTGATTCCTGTGTGAGCTGCGAGGCTGCCGTTGTGGATTGGACCTGCAGCTATCAGCATGTCCTGAGGTGTAGTGGTGGAGAGGAGGGCCTCCGCCCTGAGGGGCCCAGGAGACAATGAGACGGGGACACACAAGTGTTCTCCTGATTAGACATGGAGACGGCCAGCGGTCTCGCTCTCCTCTCAACACACTCTTAAGACACACACCCCCACGCAGCCAGCCGGGAGCCAGCCATGCAGGCTCTCTCTGGCTTCTCCTCACTGTCTTTCCCTCACTGTCTTTCCCTCTCCTCTCGCTCCGCTCCACGCTTTCCCCTGGTCTCTCCCTCCCTCCTCAACGTATACACACCCTCTCACTCTCTCTCTCTCTCTCTCTCTCTCTCTCTCTCTTTCTGTTGTTATGGATTATTGTACACCATGTTGGTGGAGTCAAGAGTGGGCCAATTCTATTCAAGTTCATCAAATGAATGAAAACAACACTGGGCATGTATAAATCCAAATGCATGTAAGCAAACACACACATACACAGTCACAGATCATCATAGCCTGGTGAGTCACAACAGCACTCCACACCATGAAATCTTTCATATCAACTGGTGCTGTTTTGTTGCTATATTTACCCCACTACAACCCCTGAGACAAATACACTACTCTCTCATTTCCCGCACTTGGCCCTTTATCAAATTAGGGCACGTTAAACAATCACACAGAGCAGTTTTTACTGACAGCAGAGGCATTTTTTTCCTGCACGTGAATGGCTGCGGCTAAATGCGATTGCATATACTGTTTGTATCCACACTCGTGTGTGTATGAATTCATGTGAGGAAGTATGTGAGAGAGCTCCCTTTCTCTTCTTTCGCTCTCTCTCTCCAAGGGCTCGCCTTTGTTACATGTTAGGAGTGCTCAAAGAGCAGGGCGCACACAGCACCGCACCAAAGACAACAGCCATCAGGAGCCACGGCAGATAAAAGAGCGACTTCAAAGACATCAAATGGAGCGAAAGTGAAAAAGAAACCTGCTGAAAAGTCTCTCCAATAGCACTCAGGCCAGCAATTAGGACGCCATATCACTGCCTGTTATCACATGCGTGCACCGTATAGGCCTGGGTGGCTAACCGCAGCACTTGGTGTGGGTTGCAGTCAGCGGAGAATTACAGCATTCACAGGGCTCGAACGTAACACTGTATTTAATTTCACTGTAGGATGAAAAGTGGGTGTTCACACAGATTTGACCCCTGCTATGACCAGGGAGGCTTAACCGTGGTGATTACAGACACAGAAAAACAACAGTCTCCATCTCCAGCTCCTTCTATTCAGCAGCTAAGTAGAACAAAACAAAACAGAGGTCAGAACAAAACAAGAAGTCTAATTGTTTCACTGTTTCCTGTTTAGGTGCCCCAGGGCAATCTACACATTTTTATGTACTGGGTGCATTTTATTTGTTATTAATTCATTTCCAGTTGCAGCTGGTTTGCAGATGAGAGAGATAGCATAATGTATAACTCCCTGCCCTGGGAAGATGACAAAACAAGGGTGTATGTGTTGAGACCTGTGGGCATTAGCAGCTCTGAGGGGATTTTATTGTTTCCACTGAAAAAAGGTGACATGTGGTGTTTTGTGGATGCACCAAGGGGGTGAGGTTTTATATGCATTTTTGTGTGTATGAGTTTATGTGTGCATTGTGGTCTCTGAGAAAGAGAACAGACCGAAAAGCTAAGACAGAGAGAGAAAGAAAGAGAGAGAGGGAGAGTGATGAGGGGCACACAGTAAATGTTAAACATTTGGCCCATGCCGCTCTGTATTTACAAGCTGGTAAGATCCAATCATCTGTGTGCGAGTATAATCGAGTACTTGCTTTTCAATCATCAGATGTTTGTACACAGACTCTTAAATTACAAAAAGCCTCTTGGAAACACAGGCCTAACTCATCTCATATTGATTGTATTCACGCTGTCTGAAGTTTACAAAATGTCATTTTTAAAATGTCATGAAATGACAAAAAAGCCGACAAATCACCCAATATTTGTATCAGGATGCTCAAGTGTCTTTTTAATGTGGGCAAATCCGGGGAGGTCCAGGATCATTCATTCTGGGGCTAAACGCTTTTTCAACAATCTGTCCAGGGAACCATTTATGACCATTTATATATCTGTCAACCGCATTCGAATGCTCTCTGAACTGGTGACAGACGTGTGTGGTCAAGGCAAAGTTTAGATGTGATGGAAAATAGCCCCTGGTTTTCAGTATATGCATCAATCACCTGTGTACTGTAAATGTTATACTCATAAAGCTGTTAGTTGTTTTCACATAGCCATAAATCTATGTGCAGTACAAAAATCAATATGTCTTACTGATGTTAGAAAACATACAACTCCATGATGGATATGCTGGTTGCAATTTACTTACAGTTTTTCACTGGGTAGTTGCATACAAACACGTCATAACTTTATGAGAAATGCATTGTGATCGTGTCAGAATATGACCTTAGGAATCTGTAAACACGTACAAAAATATTATATTTATTATATGAAATTGCCCTGAACTATTGGCAAATGTGTCAACAGCCAAAGTTTATTATGGGGAGCATCCAAAGCAACTGAAAATGTGCCATATTTATCATGATGATGTAAAGTTGATGATTTTTGTGTAAAAAATAAATAAATAAATAAACCTCCAGATTTGGGCTCTTCAGACTCATTTAATGTGCAAACTATTCTGTAGTCCCCATCTGTTCAAGTTAGTTTGAGTTATATAAGCAAACTATTTCTTAAAGATCAGACAACTTAAATGTGTTACTGACTATTTTTCTCAAGCACATTGTTTATGCTGCTCCAAAACCAGTTATTTCTGGATAAAGAGAAAACAAAAAAAGATTGGCAAAGTGTGCCCCCCCCCACAAATAAAAGTAAAATAAAACAGGCCATTTGTGGCAAAAAAAGGGGGGATTACTATGTTTAGCACTAAAGTAGCAGAAGGTACTGCAAGTTAAAAATGCAAATAAAAGTTCTGCGCTTAAGTATGTAAGTATTATTAGCAAAATGTCCTTAAAGTATTACAAGTAAAAGTACTCATAATGCATGAAAATAATCCCCCTGATGAGTGTTCTCTCTGTGTGTTCTACTATAATTTATATTATTGGATTATTTCACTGATGCATTGATGCATGAGCAGCATTTTACTGTTGTAGCTGGTCGAGTAGTTTAAGTTCATTTTATGTTTTTTATGTAAAATCCTAAAATTATAAAGCAACTAAAGCTGTCAAATACATGTAGCTGAGTAAAAAGTACGACATATCTCTGATATGTAGTGGTGTAGAAGTATTACAAAAAATGGAACTACTCAAGCAAAGTCAAATTTGTGTAAATGTACTTAGTTACATTCCACCCATGAATTCCTTTGGGTACAATGGATGTTTATATGATTAAAATGTGATGGAGCCCAGAAGGGGACATTTGTTGTCTCGCTCTCACTTGCCACCTTTCCTGTTTGCTTTTCAACTATATAAATTAAAATGCATAAAATGCCTCAAAAAATCATTAAAAATGAAAAACTGTTGCATAAATGCCTTCATTCCAGTTTATACAGATCATTTAATTTCCATATAAGCAACTCTTGTATTTCTTTACAGTGTCAAGAGAGATTATAGCAATCATTATTACACTGGACTGTCATTATGCAATCACCTACTCTATGTATCCTTTAATTCATTGTTTAAGCACTATCCATGAAAATTAAAGTTTACCCAGTACCCTCCTGTATATTAATAAGTCTTTGGGGCAGTAGAATATGGGAGCAAGAGGTCAAGTGCTTTAGAAGTAATAGAATTTCAAAGCAGGGAAAGTGTCTGTCATCCAGGGCATCTTATTCAGATGTTTTCATTGATCTTGCCACTTGTGTCCCCTCACTGATACAGCAGTATTGACAGCTGTATTGCTATGGTAATTTACTCCTTAGGCAAGTGCATGTAAGTTGCTGTCCCCAGGCTGGAAGATAAATACATACGAGAACTGCACACAAGTGCACGCACACGTGTACACATGCCTTATTATGGGCTAATAAGATGAGCATGAAAGGTAATGTATAATGGTGGGGGACTGTGTCAAGTTCAACTGGGGAGAGTGAGGTTGAGTGGGCCGTGTGTGTGTGTGTGTTTGGGTGAGTCACCGGTGGGAAGAATGCATCTTGTTTCAATGCAGGCTAATGTAAATTGATGTCACAAGCTGAGAGAAGGGCAGACAAAATGCGAAGAGCTGACTGAGCTGCATTACGGGGGCCAAGGAGGCATCGGAGGAGGCAGGACCCCATAGTGGTGCGACGTTCTATTGGATTACAGTGTTGGCTCAACAAACTGCCAACGTCTAATTAAATAGGCCTGCATTAGCTTCCTCCACAGCGGGAGGTGTGAGAGAAGGACACTATCTCATTCTGAAATGGGATGTAAAAATAGATCTCGCAACTTGGCCCTCACTCGCGCTCCCTCCCTCCTGTGATATCACTACTTCTCAGTGTGTGACCGTCGCTCTCTGTCTCTTTGAGTTTCCCCACACTCTTGTTTTTCAGACTCTTTATATTATTCCTCTAGATACAAACTAAACAAACAAAGTGACTGTTGGAATTTGTAAGTGTAGCAGTTGGTATTACACACAATTTAATGCAAGATAGTGTTTATTCAGCGGTTTCCTTGATGACTAGAACTCGCAAAGCAGACGCCGGAAGAAGGGGAAACTGTTTTTTGCTTCTACAAGAGTGAACCTTTAAAAGTGTAACACCAAAAACACTGGATTGCAGTGTGTGCAGCCGACAAAACTTTTCCTCCCTTTTTGTTTTGCAAAGGAAAAAAAATTCAAGGAAGTGACACACGTATAGAGAATGAATATCACATGCATCCTAAAATAGCTGACACTTGCTGTGGCAGATAACTGGCTGTGTTATAGAGAGGCAGGAAGCAAGCTGATTGAAAACAACTATATCTCTCAACCGGCAGCGATATTCATAAACTTGCTTTAAAATTGTGACCTGAATCCTTTCTGAAAACTCTAGTCATTCAGCTGACTGACTGACACTGAATGTGGACTTCAGTGGATTAAAGAGTGTGGAATGTGGAGGAGGGGGAGAGAGACAGAAAGTCCCACAGAAAGAGAAGGCAGAGTTAAGAGCACAAGGGGCAGTGATATGAGCAGAATAGATAGAGAGAGGAGTATGTTGGAGAAGGTAGACGGAGGTGCCAAAGACATGAGTGTGCCAAAGAGGAAGCACTTTGTTGAGCTAAAGCATGTTTGAGAGACTGCCTCTTATCTTAATGATGACAGGGACCCTTTTAAAGGGTCACATGTAACACACTGTGTGCTGGAAGTGCTCTTGTAGGGCCACCTACGAGAAGCTGGGGACTGGAGTTGGTTTAATTTAAATCCATGCCAACAAATCTTGCTTAATTGTATATTAACACACTGTAACTGAAATGTAATGTAGACTCATAGACCTGCAAGGGTTCAAGACAACAACGTCTATAACTCATTACTCAAAAAAGTCCACAGCCTGATTTTCTCTCCTAAAACTGTGTTTTCTATACTGTAACCAATGTAACAGCATTGTAATAATTATATCTCTTTATAAATATATTGCCTGAAGCTATTAATGTGTATCTGTTGATGAGACTAGAGATGTTGACTTAAATCTGATGTAAGTTCTCAGGTACTAGTTTGTGGTGTTGTTTTGTTATAATGTATTATATTATCAGATTAATCTAATAATTTGTCCCCCATTTTACAGACAATAGAAGGTGGGAGGGTTAGGGGGTACCGGTTGAGGAACAGCAATACCTTAAAGAAATAGTTTGACATCTGGGAAATACTCTTATTTGCTTTCTGGTGGAGAGTTAGATGAGAAAATTGATACCATTATCATGTCTGTACAATAAATATAAGGCTATTGCCAGCAGCCGATTATCTTAGCTTAGCACAAAGACTGGAAACAGGGGGAAACAGTTAGCCTGGCTCTGTCCAAATGTAATGAAATTACACCTACCAGCACCTCTAAAGCTTGCTAATTAACATCTCATTATCTCGTATATCACTTTTGGTTAATCGGTACAAAAACTGAAGTGCAAAAACAAAAATATGCTGGACTATTTCTTGGCCTGGCTCTAGGCAACTACATGAAGTCACTGCACCCAGTCAAGAAATAGAAAACATGGCTAATTGTTGTTTTTACACTTCAGTTTTTGTATGGATTAAACACACAAAATATACTATGTTTATTAGTGAACTTTAGAGGTGCTGGTTGGTGTATTTTGTTTGGGCAGAGCCAGGCATAGCAATTTCACCCTGTTTCCAGTCTTTGTGCTAAGCTAAGCTAACAGGCTGCTGTAGCTTCATATTTAGAGTGGTATGGATCTTCTCATCTAACTCTCGATTTTCCAAAATGTCAAAAAAAATATTAAAGCAACAACAGCAAGACAATCGAGAACATCTTGAAAACAGTCTTTCCATCGAGTAGACATAATTTTAGCGATATACATTGGGTAATTTGTGCTAGAATATATTGTTTGCTGTTGTAAATACAAAAGAAAACTAGATTTAAGATTCATTGGTATTTCAGTAATACAGAATATTGCATAAACAGCCTTTGTCTATGTACATTTTCTTTCTTTCTCTTCTTTATGCCAGCAGTCATTTTATGAGAGCAGGACTCAGTTAGTAGTCTATGACTTGGATGGATGTGTCCTAGCTCTCGAAGACTAATACTAGTACTAATAAACAAAATTGCATGTTATTGGCCCATATGTGGTGGTAAGTTTTATGCGAAAACATAAGCAATATGATATTCTGATATAAAGTATATATAGACTTGCACCACTGCTAATAAAAGCATTACTATAATCGTTTTTTTGTGGTAACTGGGTTTGAGACTTGTTTAACATGTTATTTGTGCAAAATTCTAAATGACAAAGATTGTATCGTGATTGTTTTTCTGCTGCGCCTTGCGTGTACATAAAAAAAAACATGAATGCATTCACAGAAGCTTTTTCAGTAACATCCAGCATTTTTCACTCATACCAGCTTTTACAAGGTATAATTGTGGGCTTCGTGCTGCTGCTAACGTCAACACTTCTTCATATTAGTCACATTTGTTTACTTTATTCCCCAAAAGCCATTTTTCTTTTGTGAGTGGGTTGGATAAATATAGCACTGCCTCGCTCAGAGAGGTTTCAGAAGCTTGTGACGGAGCAAATGCAATGTTTCTTTATAATATTTCCTTTGGGTGATATTTACAATCCCAACACTCATATCACAGTGATTTTCCCTAAATACTATTAGGTATAATTTGAGGAAACAGCAACATGCTGGAGTAACTGAACTTCTCATAACTGCACACTCAATTGCCTCTATGACCAAAATATGAAATGAAAACCTGAGTTGAGAGCCTGCAGACCACAGAGAAACGGTGTAGTGTGGTCTGGAGGGGGTGTGCGGACGCAGAAGAGATTCGAGCACTGTAAAAACACATCCCTCCGGCACCATTATATAAGCATACATATGGGACAGTAAAAATGGAAGACGACACTTTAAATGACATTATTATAAAATGCAATACTCCTGGAATGATCCCTTATTAAATTAGGCCCTATGATCCAAGATGAATTTCTCGCTTCCCTAATCCATCAAGAGGGGAATATTAAAAGATAGGCCTCAACTGGCATTAGAAGCTCACTCCGTCTTGACTTTCATTATTCTGCATTAGGGTGCTGCTGGGGGAGAGCCTCTTAATGAGAATTACAATGATTCACTGGCCCCGGCCCCACTTCTGACAAGTCAAATATTAACTCCTCAGTCACAGCTGTCGGAATTAAAATACTTTGTAGCCGCGGACGTGCTAAATTAAATTGGCCTTTTATGTTCCTTACATGGCTGACCCCCGTGGGGCTCCACCGCCTCAGTCGCCACTGAGACGGCTATGACAGAGCAAGAGGAAGAGACAGAGCACGCAGCGGGGCACTGCATGCGTGCCGCACACACACAGGCAGGCTCACACAAAAACAAACATTTCTGTCCCCCGTGTGTCATTCTGTCATCTTCTCTCGCTATCGCTCTATTCTCCCCCGTTTTCTTTCATTCTGCGTTTCTCACCAGAGGCTGTTTCCTTGGCAGACATCTTCTCTGAGCCGTTTGTTTGATAGCCAGTGTCAGCTACTGTCGACTACTGTCTGCGTTTCGCTACGGTCTCACTCTATTTGCGGGGCCACAGACACACATAAAGGCTCCTCACCTGTTGCTTGCCCTTTATGTTTAACAGCCAAATAGATTAACATAACAGAGCAGCCTTTTCAAAGAGAAGGGGAACTTTGTTCTGATGCGATTAAGGTTTAGCATGCAGACAACAAATCAAATTTATATTGACCTTTAAAAGTTTTATTTCAGTTAATTTGCACTCACTTAAGCAGAGGGCCAGGGCTCGCAGACCCGCACTCCACTCTGCCTTCCAAATTCCTCCGTGTATGCACCAACGCATGCTGGGCGGTTCCTCCGCCCGCTCGCTCGCTAGCTCGCTCTGGCCCCAAGGTCATGTGCACTGACGGTGAGAGTGGGGAGGTTTTCTGACTTTTGCCTACCTCTTTCCCCAGCAGCATTTCTGCTCTGCTCGTGCTGCCAGCAGAGCTCTGAATCCTCCTCCCGCTCTGTTTGAGCTCCTTACAAACAAACGATCGATTTCACAGGGAGAGAGAGAGAGCAGGGAGAGGGAAAATATAACTGCCAGTGACCCTGCAGTCTGCAAATGTTACACTTGAAATCGCTGGATTTTGAAAAAAAAAACACACACACACACACACATGCCCCGGGACATGTCACCTCTCCCCTTTCAAAAGTCAACTGAATGAATAAAGAAATGGATGGAGCTGATAAAGAAAACAAAAAAACGGCCAAATGGAAGAGAGTGGAGGATTAATTCAGTGGGCAGATGGGTCTTGGTGTCAATTTGAGCTATTCTGATCCACTGAATTGAAACCAGAGCTTCAACCAAGCCCCAAACAAGTCACCTTTGACCCCCATGACAGACATAATACTCATACTCTATATTCATTCAGTTCCTCTGCACGCTTTGTTTTGACTAAAACCACTTTTCCTTTTACTGCTCTGGCCTTATTTTAAAACTCTGCACCTTAGGTCAAATGATTAGCATACGGCAGTATACAATGGACTGTAATAGACAGCTTCCCTGCTGCTGGCTATAAGGTACAGTGGTTCTATAGTGGAAGCGCTTTGAACTACTTTGTAACACTTTAAATTTTAACTTATAAATTAAAAGTATCAATGCATTCTTGACCCAGGGTTACCATTAAGGTTATTAATTACCACCCGGAAAGTAATTACTTCTTGTTGAAAGCATACTTCTTTTAGTATTGAGTTTCTTGGTGCCTTTGGGAAAATGTATCCCCTATTGTGTAAGCTATTAGAATTAAAAACTGTTCTGACCTTAAGATTGAATATCGAACATTTTCATGGTTCTCATTATCTAGTTATAATTGGCTTCAAGTGCTAGTGGTAGAATTCACATGTTGAGAACAACAGTAAGCAGAGGGGTTGTATTAAAATCCTCCAAATCAATGTTTCCTGAAGGGCTGTGCATAAATGGCTCCATTACTGCGCTTAGAGGCTTCAGTGGGGAGTGATTTAGACGACACCCCTGCAGCGGACCATCAGTCACTCTTTTAGAGTTAAATAAGCCACGTGAAGGACTGTTATCCTTACTGGCTTAAGCCCCCATTAATCAGTCCACTTCACCTGTCAATACAGCCACTGGCTTCCAATCAAACAACCATTACAGCAGAGAGCATCCCAATAAAGGCGATCTTTGTTTCTTATTGAGTTAATCACCCAGCGTACACACACTGCTCTCATCAGACTGGCACAGGCAGTGTATATTCCTCTCTTCATGCGTGGAGGAGCGCAGGGGTCAGGTGTAACACGCATTGTGACTTGGAATGTGGAGGAGGCGTAGGATGAAATGATATAATGAAACCACTTTGCAATTACAAAGAGACAGATCATTGTTTGAGATTGCCCTTTGAAGGTGTAACACTGATCTATGCAGATTGACAGCCAATGAAAATAATACCTGCACACCTTGTGAGTGTGATTATCTCTAAAGTTATGATTCATGCTAACAGTGTGGCAGTAGTCCAACGAGGCAGAGGCAAAGAAGGACTGGGCCAGAGCGATGTGATAGACTGATGTGTCATCCACAGCCTGAGTTGGAGGATATAGCTCTGAGCAGGTGGGAGTGAACCATCCTCTGACAGCCCTTTTCAAAATGACAAAATCCATCCTTCCGTATTGATCAGTTATTCTTCTGTCTTTCAGCGGGCATCTTCAGACCCTCCCTTGCTCTCTGCATCCCTCCGTCGCAGCACCAACCCCCCCCCAACCTGCCCAGCCGCTCCCTATTGATCCTCGCCAGTGATTGGTTGAGCTGTAATTTGAGATGGACATTGACGGATGAGTGCAAACTGTTTTTCTTTCTCTGTCTTCCTCTCCTCTCGAGGGTGATGAAGTCATAATGCTAGTGACAGAGCCAGACAGGGACCAATTGCAATGGAGTGCTGGCCTGAGTAACCTTTAGAGCCAGTGCGAGATGTCTCCCGGTCTGTCGCACATGCCCCCTGGGTGCTCCGTGGTCACAGGACTCATAAATGCTCCCATACAGGCAGAGTGGACTGAATGGATAGATAGAAGACAAGCTGTACATTAGCTGCAAAGTAGAGGATATCTGAGTTAAAGAAGGGCAACAGTATCTACATAAAACAGGATAAATATAGTAGAGAATTTACAAGGTTTAGATCATTTTGATCCACATACCAAGGCAGACCAGCTCTATCGCCAAACAAGAGTTGGCAATAGTCCCATCAGACAATTCTGCAAAACCTCGGAATAAGTTCAGTTTTAATATCCACTACCAACATTTTTAAAATTGTCGCTTTCAACTATATTTGCACATGACTGTGGTATGCTATGGTAAAGCTAAATCTATAATCAATATTTTCATAATGACAAAGTATCAAATGACAATATGAAAACAATGAGACAACGTGAAAGGGGTCGCTTGTAGTGATGAACCTTAAGATAATTATCACCAGAATCTGCAGCTCCCCTCAGCTTTACGTAGCTTTACGGTGAGTTTCAGCTCATCGTTTAGCTGTTCGGCCCACAACTTTACTGTTTTAGTTCACTCTCACTGATCTGAAAGTGTTGTTTTTCGCCACAGCAGACAGCTGTTATCAACGAAAAAACTCTAAAAACCCACCAACCTGCCCAGCACCAAACTACAGACACACACAGTTAGCGACTAGCTGGTGAACATAGTGGAGCATTTAGCAGCTAAAGAATCAGAGGTTTCCCTCAGGAGGTGGTAGAGACCAAAAACAGAGCTAAAAGAGAGTGAATACTAGACTTACATTCATCAGGTGGATGACTCCAAATAAATGATAATGTTGCTCCATATCTGCTGGATGTGTAAAAAAAAAGTGATGATATGTCAATGCTGTGTTCACAACTTGTTTCTGCTGCCCCAAAATGGCCAACAGGTTTAAGGTTAGGGAAAGATCGTGGTTGATTTAGTCTGTAACAGGACACTAAACTCCAGGTTCCTGCTACACACCCATTTACAACCTCGACCTCCTCACCCTGACTTTACGTCTTGCCATGCTATGTAATGCATTGGCACTGAACGTTGGTGCAGATTTGCCAACATGGATATAGATGTATGGATGATGGAGGTAGAAAACCATCAATCAAACCCAAGACAATGGGTTGTTTTGACCCAGTGTTAGTGTTATTCTTTATATTGGGTTATTTACCCAAACTAAATAGCATTGTTGTGAACTGTTTTACTCCACTCTAGCTCTTTTTAAATGCGCATGTCATTATTTGTTTCTGATTATCAACAACATGTCTATCCTCTGCAGTTTTGAATGTCATATGCACATTGTTTTGTACAGCTAACAATAAATTTGACAGTTTTTGACAGCTTGTTTTGTCTAACACTGGGTCAAAATAACCATATTTTAGTTTGGGTAAATAACCCAACAGTAATATTGGGAAAAGTAATATTGTGAGGCTCAAAAGAAAGAAATATAAGAATAGGAGACACATTAGTCTCTGTGTATCACCCTTGAAAGAGAGGGGTAACTCTTGATCGGCACTTGTGGTAAATAACCAGCCAATTAAGAGCAGACGCACAGACAGAGAATCATGCCAGAAGCAAGATGTCAAGAGAGCAGCAGAGATACCGACGTGCAGGAATAACTTTGAGAAATGACAAAGATCAAGAGGATAATAAGATAAAGAAAAGAAAAAAATGAAGCAGTCAGTATCTGCCCACATGAGTATACCCTCTGGTTTTTACTTGAAATCAATTATAGTTTCATAGTCCTAAACTGTTTATTGCAATATGTGAATAAAATAAGTATCCAAAATGCTTTATATATGCCATTTTAACACATTTCTTAAAGTGGCATGTCTTAAAATGGCCTTCTCTGTCTGTGATTACAGCCAGACGTCCCGTTTTAACAGCATCCCTGTCTCTGTAATTGCATGCATATTGGATTTTAATAATGGTGTGGAATATTATCAGACAGTGAACACGCTGATAACGAGCCTTGTGCTTTGACTGTTTGACAACTCAATCTTTCACTGCCGTTTACTCTGCCTAATGCCATTACACACACAGAAGAAGGAGGAGGAGTGATAGCTGCGTTTAGAAAAGAAACCATTGTTTGACTGCATGTTGTACCCTCGATTTCTTATTTCCTTCATTTTTCAACAGTCTTTTTCATTTCATTCAACCTGCAACGCCGTGTGACCACACGGTAGTAGAACAATCATTCTTCTATAAAGAATTGCTCGTGCCAGTGGTTAAAAAGGAGACATTTTGATTAATATTTTCCATTTGTTTAGCAAGCTTTGAGCTAAAATTAGATGGCCACCTCGACAGGACAGCAGTGACTTTGGTTTCCCCGCCAGGCCAGTCCAACACGCACACACACCAGTTTCAGGGAGGAGAAGAAGGGAGGGAGGGCTGGTGCGGGAGTAATTTCAGCGGATTGTGAGCGGACAGTAGCTCCGCTGGGAGAGCTGGCAATCATGGGGGAAACAATGTTTACATCGATCAGCTGTCAGGAAGATTTATGGCCTCATTTTGCTGTAATGGAGAATTAGTGGGGAGATTATCAGCGACTCAACACCACCGCTTGTTACCCGTGTCCAGGCCTGGCAATTTGTCTCTCCCCAGGAGCAGCCCAAACACTTGTGACAGCACCAGCACTTGCCCTAATTCAATCAAGAGAAAATGTTGGAATTAATTTGTTACAAGAAAATTTAAATATGTTCCAGTTGAGCAGTGGCCTATAGCCACTTGAAAAAGCAAAGGGGAAAAGAGAGAAGGGGAGAGAAAGCATCTGATTTATTGTGCTGGGCAAGATATTGATCCACTTCGATCCTGGCCTGTGCGCAGAGGGTTTAATGTGTAATAATTTCCAATTTAAAGCTCCTTCTCAAGATCATGGCTGTAAGGAGAGGAGAGGAGAAGGCAGACCGGGGCTGCGTAAGCCAGCCCGCTGATTAAGGAGCCTGTTGCTAAGGCTTTGTCAAAAGCTCCGTTTGAATGTAAATGTGGGGTTATCTGCCCCGGCATCTCCCATGTGCCTAACGCAGACTTTATTTGTCTGTCATGCAGACGGGCACGAGGACAGGCTGGATGCTCGGGCCATGTAATAACACACAAGTAGGAATAATTCAAGGTAGCCTGTCTGAAGGATCTCTCGATAGCCAGGGATAAACAATATAGGTCTATGTAGTCTTACTTTAAAACAGACACATAACAGGCCCAGAGCAGTACAGAGCAGAAAAGAAGAAAAAGAAAATCTCATATTGTTTTCCTGTGACCTTTTGTAAGCCTGCTGGTTCCGGTTTTGGCATCAAGGTATGAGAGCAGAGTACTTAGGTGGTTGAGGTTAGGGTCATCTGTTAAGTGAGTGTTTTGTGGGTTTTGTTCATCCTGCTTAGGTGCTTCTGGTGTCTGCGGGATACATGATCACCCTTAACTACCCCCTACCCCAACCCACCCAGTCTCTCCCTCCACCAGGACCCTGAGGACTGCTGTCAGCACGCTGACCTATTGATCAAGCTGTCGGTATGCTGCTAAGAGTCCTCAACGTGAGCAGGCTAAGGTTAACAGAACACAGCAAGATAGCCAGATAACCATCGTATATATCAGCAGTCAGATGACACAGGGCATGTTACTCGATGCTGGATGTTGGATTTTATTTCAACATTTTGCTCTGGCCTGAGCTGTGCTTTATTTTTCAGCCCTATTCTGTCGGCGCCTGGATACGTCTACCATCTACAAAAAAATGAGCCAAAGAGAGATCTAATTTTGTATTTTACTGTTAGCTTGATGCTTCTAACCAGTGTAGAAGTTTAAATATTTGCACATATGAAGTATGTGAAAAGAATGCATAAAGTGGTTACTATAATATATTCAACTCTCTCTATATGTACCGTATATGTGCTGTATATGAATGCATATATGCAGGTTTCATGATCCCTTGGCTTTTCTCTCTAAACCAGACAACCAGTGTTCTTTGCTGCTGAAGTGGCTAGCCCACTATTAACACAAGAGCTGTTGGAAACCTCCTGGCAAAAGATAGCGCCGAGACAGTGGGCTCGAAACACACACACACACACACACACACACACACACACACACACACACGCTTTCTCTGAACTCTACCTTTGGGGGTTCCCTGCCGAACCAGCAGCCTGTTAAGAGCGAAGCAACAAATAAACGCCTCACTTCCCTTTCCTCTCCCTCCATCTCACTTTCTCACTCTCTCCGTCTTTCTATGAATGTGTGTGTGTGTGTGTGTGTGTGTAGCTTGCAGGCCATTCCAGGCCAGGGACACACTTAAATGAAGAGGAGAAGCAGGCTCCAGCGCTGTGACCTCTGCAGGCCACATTCTCCTCCTCCTCCAGCTTTGTTTATTAACATCTCAAGGCTTTTCTCTATTCCACTCTGATTTCATATTTTTCTCTGTGTATGAGAAAATAGCCTACAAGACGCTGTCTGTTCCCGACTGTTGACGTTTCTGTGAAACAGTTTTTACAAATTAGTTGACAGGCGGGCTCTTAAAAAAATTCAATGCATACACATTAGCATGAGTTAATTGATGCCTAATTAATTTCTGCTGCCATGCATAAATTTGGGCTGCCTTCCCTCGCTGCCACAGGAGACCAAGACAAGGGCGATGATTTCCAGGCTTCCCATAAATAAATGAATAAACATCGAGATGGGCCAGAGAGAAGCTGGTCTCGCAGAGTAGCCAGGTGTGCAAGGTTAAAGACCAACTATGTGGGCGTACACAAACACGCGCGCACACATACACACACAGCACGGCAGGAGCAGGTGCAAATACAAATGATCTTTGAAACTCACGAGAGGTGCCAGGCTAAAGCACCAAGGCACAGCGCTAAGTGCACAGCACAGCAACACATACACAATGTTAACAGCATCCTCTCTGAACATCACACCTCCAGAAATCCAAAATGCACGTCACTGTCACATGTTTTTTATTTTACCCGAGCATCCCGCTACATCCAAATCCCACAGACCTGTTGAGAAGAGTGTGTGGAGTGGATGATAGCAGTGGCCTCTCTCTCGCCTAATTTGTAGTAATTGGTAGCTCATTAGGTGAAGCAGGTCAGTGTCACAGGGAGCAGGCTGTCAGGGCGTGAGGTTAATAACAGAGAGGAGGCACAGACAGACAGATTAAAAACTCTGCCGCCTGCCATGCCTCTCCTTTGCTGGCTTGTCTCTAGCCAAAGGTCCAGCTGTCCACCATATGCAGAGCTCTGAACATATCTATCCCAGCACTCATTGGAAAACTTCTCAGCAGAGTGGCTGCTTTATGATGAGATGATGTAATGCTCTCTTCACATTATTGTCCGAGATATAGAGCTTCTTTTCCAGCCAGCCAGCCCTCCTCCACGACCCGCATCCCGACCAGGGCTGAATGCAGGGTGGAGGCCAGTGAAATAATGTTTCTGCAGTATCAGGGATGGAGATTATTTTGACGATGCTGACATTTAAACGTCATTTGACCGAGTTCCCAGACAGAGAGAGAGAGAAAGAAAAAACAAAGAATGAATGAGAAAGTGTGCACGTGTGGGCTAGCAAGAGAGATGGAGATTGTGTATGAACAGGAGGAGAGACTTTTATTTGGTTACTATTTAATGTATATGTGATTCTATAATTTAACGGTGAAGTGTATTGAGCTACATTGCTCCGCTAACAGTGACAACCAGAGATTAACCTGTGACAGGTGTTTCAGATAAATGGCTCCAACATGGGTCGGACGGACAGAGTAGACCTGCGTCATAAGCGAGTCACCTGTATGAAAGAGATATTTGAGTCAGTTGCTTAAAAGACAGAAACACCCACTTATGTTTTATTTTAGTGATAGAACCTTTGAAATGTTTATTGGTGACATGCTAAATGTTAGCTAACAGTCGCACGAGTAAAGACGAGTCATAAAGCCATCTAAATGACTCAGTAATGTCAGTTACATAATACCTATCTAAAATTATACCACCTTCACGTCATAATAATAATTCAGAGAGGTAAACATTAGGAATTTCAGAGAGCAACAAATATTTAACACTTGCTGGAATAAAGCTACAGACCTGTCTACAAACTGGTGGCAAAATTGCTGCAAAGCCACCATTGCTGGCAGTTACATCTTAATAAAATCGAATATTAACACTAATACAATCACTTCAGCTAATTAAAAAGGAGTTACAGACTGTTTGTTTGTACCTGGTTTGTATCTGGAGCAGTGACTTCCTGGAGTCTCCTTTGGTTGCCTGGCAACTGCTTCCAGCCAAGAAATAGTCCAGCACAGAACCGCCTGTAAAACAACAAATTGTCGTTTTTACAATTTGTTTTTTGTACAGATTTAACAAACGAGACATAACTTGTTTTTCGTGAACGTGCTGGTCGGCGGATTTTGTTACATTTGGACAGAGCCATGCTAGCTGTTTCCCCCTGTTTACAGTCTTTATGCTAACCTTAACCTGCTAGCTCCAACTACATAGTTAGCATTCAGAATCAGAATCAGCTTTATAGGTTGTTTGCAGTCATGTAATTCCAATGACGTGCAAAATCCAGATGGGGGTCAGGAAGTGAAAAGCAGAATGGACGAGATGGAGGAAAGCCCGTACTGTGCTAGTTTAGACGATGTTAAGTTACTTTACCTTTGACAAAGTGGTCACTGTACACACAAGCATAATCCGACTCTGCTCCTCCCGACCACAGACGAAGGTTCGCAAGCCATATTTGCCGGCGTTTTTCTGTCAATTTCTTGCATTTTTCCTCTTGTAAATAGCAACTTTTGGTTCTCGATAAAATCTCCTTGTGGTTTCTTGGTTTGATCGATTTGAGCAGCCGTAAACGATGCAAACCTTTGGCATTTTGAGAGCTTGTAATAGTGCTTCCTTTGTAGAAAATCACTTCCTGACGCCCCATCTGCAATTGTCGCCACAGCAACACACTGACGTGATGTCATATGCAAACAACCTATTGGCCAAGTATGTGTACATACAAGGAATTTGACTCTGGTTTTTCGTTGCTCTCAATGTACGTACACAGAAATAGACATACATGCAGCTTAAAACAAGGACAA
>NTHP01000183.1:184093-211790 GCA_003416845.1 Oplegnathus fasciatus
AGTTTTTTTTCCACATTCTTTTCATTCTGTCAAGAAGGTGTGAATGCAAAATTAGCTAAATATTAGCTACCATAATCTAGAGTTCATACCAAACCAAGTAAGGCTGTAGCAGCAAAAGTCAAAAGTCTCACTTTAGGTTGCGTGGCCATTTTTTTTGTCTCAACAGTTCCCATTTGCCGTACGCATCAACAAACACCATTCAGTGGCAGGAAGAGTGATGTCACATTGAGTCACCGCACGCCTGGTCTATGCATGCTCATGTTTGAATATGTGAGACAGCAGGAGTGGGTTTGGGCTGCTATTTATTTCCCCAGAAATGACCACAGGATGCATTAAGTGAGATCTATTAGGACACGGCAGCGTTAACCTGATAGTGAGACGACAGACCTGAGGCTGCACTTAGCATGTGGCCTGAGAGGACAGCGGACGGCATCCAGGTGGTTTGAACATGAGACAGAGTCCTATCAGTCCTCCTGGAGCATGTGTGTGTGTGTGTGTGTGTGTGTGCGTGTGTGTGTGTGTGTGTGAAGACAGTTCCTAATGGATCACATAAAGAGAGTAACTGTGTAACTTAAGAGTGACGGCTAAATGAACGAAACTGAGCTTGTAAGAGCTCTTATGGTTATGTAAATCTAACCCAAGAATCTTTTTCATTTATCCACCTTACATAGGCCTTTTCCCATCACAACTTGGAATGGATTACTGTACCTAATTTAGATTGTGTTTCATCAATTTTCTTTTGCAAAGATTCAAACCTCGGGCATGAATTGTGGGTAATTATCAGCTGCCAGTTTCCCCAGACATAATCGGGTACTTTTGACAGGTGAGTTATTAAATTGTCCTCTGTACCTGATAAACATATTAATTTATTTCAAGATAGATAATTTCATCAATGCAGGAGTCATATCATATATGGGGGTAGACGATACCCTCTCCTTTTTAATTATACAAATATCCCAGTCGTCAAAATGACAGATTTTTAGACATTTAGATCCTTCAATGCCTTTTCTTCTCAGTGAAGTTTTGATTAAAAGAGAGCACCATTGCTCACACAGTAGTGTTGTTTGTTCACAGAATCATTTTTACACGCAGTGTGTTTTTTTGTATTTGCCTGTGTATTTTATTCAAAATATCCAACAGCTATTTACAGAGAAAACGTGTCCTAATCAGATTTTAGCCAGCACATCTTTTCCAGGGTGATTTCTTCACAAGGATCATTAATCCTTCAGCCAGCCCTCACTTACACCAGCTCTTATAAGATAATCAATAGTGTCCTCAAACGTGAGTCTAGTCTGCATCAATTTAACTGAAAGTTATTGAGTTCTGGTAATGAAATCACTCATGATGTGCTCGACATGTTGTTGAATTACATCTTTAAAGATTCAAGTCTAAGAATGTACCTGTTAAAAAACACAAAATGTATGCAAACAAAAAGGTTACATGTCTTTGAAGCTGGAACCCACAAACAGATTTAGTGTGGCATGTACTCTAAATGAAATTCTTGCTACCATTATCAACTTTGCAGAGCTGTACAACTTGGCCTGCAAATAAAATGCAGTTACTGTTAGTAGTAGTGGCACCAGCTCTTCTTGACACTGATACTGCATCCGTGACAGAGGTGAGATATGTATGAAAGACGGTATATTCCTGGGTTCAAACTCATGGCACAGCTTTGATATGCTTGTAAATTCCACCACATCTGATGTTATTGAAAGAGTTTTCTTACTAATCGAAGGGTCCTGTAGGGTTTGACCGTTTGGACCATGTCAAAAATGCATCATCAGGCTAAAGAAAGGCACCTCTTGTAGCATTTTTGAGATCTTTACCTCACAGGTTTTAAAGGAGTTTAAATATGTGCTTGCAGTTATCTCCATTAGGTTGGCTCTAACAGATAAGAGTATCTGTTCAGGGAGAGAGAGCATGAGCTTTGGTGAGAGAAAAGAAAGGCACCTCTGGAAAATCCAAATGGCCCATATTGTAAAACAGTTAGCCCATCACAGCAGTACAGTATGTGTGTGTGTGTTTGGTTATGTCCTTTTTGCACAGCAGCGCACAATGATATTAGAAACATACAGCCTTTGTTCATGTATCCCACAGTTTATTCTTGACTCAGAACTCACAATCACAGATGGGCTGCTTTACATATAAGATTCTGCATTATGCAGCACGGCAATCAGTGCTGACATACACACATAACAACATACTGCTTGTATCTCATCGTGAGAAGAACAAGACAACTGCCCTCGTGCACTGAACATGCTGAATTTGTACAGAAATGAGACGAAATGACAGAAGAAGTCAATCCAAAAACAGTAGGGACATTAACATTTCCCTGGTGTGGAGCTACTGTCTTCCTGTTGTAAAGTGTGTCTGGTGGCGGTAAGCTGTGTTTTGAATATGATGACCCCGAAGCGATGGACCTCGGTGTGAGTGTACACACAGCTGTGTAGCCTCTGTGCAGGCATTGTCCTACAGATTCAAATGTTGTTCCTGGACAAAAAAGATATCGGGGATCAGCTCAGATGTTTATACAGCTCATCAGCTGTGTTAGTTTTAGTAGACACACGCAGACATCCAGGCACACACACGCACATACAGCAGTGGGTCACGTCCAAAAGACCATCAGCAAATGAGTGAAGTTTTAAAGAAATAGTTGAACATTTTGGGAAATGCACTTATTTTCTTTCTGGCGGACAGTTAGATGAGAAGATCAGTACCACTCTTATATCTGTCCGTTAAATATAAGGCTAAAATCCAGCAGCCCGTTAGCTTAGCTTAGCGCAAAGACTGGAAACAGAGGGAAAATGCTAGCCTGGCTCTGTCCAAAGGTAACAAAGTTGACCTACCAGCACCTCTAAAGCTCACTGATTAACACATTATATCTCATTTATTTAATCTGTACAAAAAACAAAGTGTAAAATCGACAATTTGCTGTTTTATGGTGGGGTATGTACTGGCTCTGAACAGTTGCCAGGCAACCAGCAGGGACTCGAGGAAGTTAATGGTCCTGGCCAAGAAATAGTCCTGTACATAACCACCCATGAAAACGTGAATTGTTTTTACACTTCTGTTTTTGTACGAATTAAACATAAGAAAATACGCGTATTTCCCCGAAATGTATGTCAGTCTGTATCGCTGTAGTAATACTATATCATTTATCATGTTATTTACACTAAAGGCCTTAAGTTAACTCCATAATAAGACATTCAGTATTGGAAAATATCCACAACATGGAAATACACCTTTGCTTTTTAAACGTATTTGTAAATGATAGAATCATCTGTGCTTTCAATAAAGCTTTTTACGAAATAGTAGTACACACTTTGAAATGATAACCTTTTCCATTCCAGAGATGCAAGACTGCAATGTGTTAATATTGTTTTGATTAGATGATCAGATTTCAGATATCGTCTGCCAACAAACCGGCGTGTCATTCCATCATAGGGCTCCGGGGAATATCCTTGAGCCAAGATAAATTAATGGTTTCATTTCATAATTTGTAACTTTGTTGGTTAACACGAAGCAGTGCTCAGCCAAATTCTTATTTAGAGTCCTCTTCATCCAAAAGTCTTTCCAATTTGGAGGTCTGGGGGTTTGGGATTCCCTGCTTGAGGTGACCCCAGCAGACCAGGCCTTGGCCTGGAGCAGTGTGATTGACAGGTAAGGCTGACCTCATCTGTGGAGGTGGGTCCCTGAAGACTGATCACTATCACACAACATGGGACAGATGGGATGAAACCCTCACGAACAACACCACTGATGGGACGCCGCAACACCTCAAGGGTTCCTCTTTCTTTCTCTTTTCCTGTCTTTCTCTCTTCTCTGTGCTTTTCTTTCTCTTTGGTTTTCTCAAATTCTGTCTCTCTCTGGATAACTCTTACTTTGTTTATCTTCATCAGTTGATTGTTTCTTCTCCTTTTAATTTCATTTTCACAGGCCTTTACATACCGATACAAGGCAAAACACCTCTTCACATCACACATCTGAGGCCTTTACATACTGATATAAGGCCTCACATCACACGTCTGATGGCTGCAGAAAACTCACACGAATACTTCACATCACTTTCTGCTCCAAACACACACAAGTTGCCGGTAATAACTTGATAATAAATTGTCAAGTTTGAAATGAAAGTAGAACATAAGGTCTGTGCTGATCATTAGGTATCAATTAATCACTCAATTATCTAAATGGTTCGGTGTGTGCGTTGAGGCAGACAGGATCTAAGACAGCAACATCAGTTAAAACAGTCTAATGAACTGCGCTGAATTCATCATGAAACACCAAATAATTAGCAACCGTGTCTTAGGGGAATACTTCAAAAGGAACCTCAAAGTGGTTTGGTTTAGTGAAGCTTTCCCTTCAAAAGCAGAACATAAACACACCGCTTAAGACTACACAGGCAGGAAAAGCTGTCCCCCATGCCTTTCATTTACAGCAATAAATAATGATTCATCACCAAAAAAGTTTAGAGAGGGTGTATTTGTTTGCATCAGAAGACGGTGACCTTTGTGGTGCTTTTCGGAGATTAAAGTGACACGGCAGCCAAACATGCTCAGAATCAACAAATTAAAGTAAACCCCGGCCTGTCATAGCTTTGGTTGACAGGAAGGAGAGTTCAGTTTGTTGGTTTTTGTAAAGCTCTTCTGGGACCCGGTGCGGTAGCGTGCAATGCCAGCGGAGCTAAGAGACTGAAGGATCACTGGTGGCTCCACTGCTGGGGACCACAACGTAATTAAAATGACACAAACAAAGTGAATCTAATTAGGAATCCCTCCGCTCTAGCTCGTTAGCGCCCGACACTGCTAAATTATTTTCCTCCATGGAAATAAATGAGGCCACTTGTCTGTGCAGATTTGGGGGCTGGGAGGTGCTCAGGGATGGAGCGCACGCTGAAAGTAATTATTGAAGTGTAACTAGCACAGCTGAGTGCCTCGACGCAAAGTCTTGTGCACTCACATATGCTGACATCCACATCGGTCAGCGGAGGCGCAGGTCAGTACAAGCACACGCCTGAAAACGCGTGTTTTGCTGGATAACGCGAGTCGTCCGCTTCATGTGAGCTTTGACGAGTAGGTGGCTGTGAGAATGTAAGACTTCCAGCTCTCCCATCCAACGCCTGCACGCTCATCAGAAACAGTTGGACCTCCTCTGTGTTTCTGTCTGTCTGTCTGTGGTCTGGCTTTCTGTCTCACACCTACACTCATTCACACACACACATCCGCACGCTTTCTTTGCTGCATGCCACGTCCACACAACTCAGACCCCCCACACACACCCTGGTTGGTGTAGTGAGGTAAGTGAATCCAGTGGCTGATAGTTTTGAGGGAGCCAGGGGAGCCATTGAGAGCCCATTAGGAGGTTAAGTAGAGGAAGCTCTCCATTGTTCTGCTGTTTGATTCCTGCCCTGTGACCCACACTCTCCTGGCCAGAGCCTGGGAAACCCTGTTAGTGATGATGAGGGGGGATAAAAGACGATCACATGTGCGTGAGTACACACTCACACACACACACACACACACACACACACACACACACACACACACTCGCACAGCTCGCACACACAGCCAACATACGCGAGTCTGGAACAGTACAGAGCACTGACAGTTGGATGACTCTCTGTGGACCGCTGGCTGTCTGTAAGGGCGGAGAGGTTTCCGGCCAGACGACAGTAGCGGCGCATAAGGCCAACAAAAGGGCAAAGTCTGAACTCACTGTTTACATAAAGAACAGTACCACTTTATTAATGCTTAATGAATCATTTACTAATGCTTTCTAGATCATTTATTAGCCAATAGTAAGACCAACCTTTGGGTTGGGCAGGTTGTGGAAAATCTCTTTGACTGGGGATTGTTCTCCTCCAGTATGACAGTTGCTTAGTTCATTAGGAAAACCATGTTTAGCAGGTACAATGTTTACTATGTTCACCATCTTTGTTTAGCATGTTAGCATTCTAATTTGCAAACTAGCAGTAAAAACAAAATATACCTGAGGCTAATGGGAATGTCATTGGTTTTGCAGGTATTTAGTCATGAATCGAAGTACTGGACAAATCAAAAATTTGACCTGATGATGGCGCTAGATGAAAAGTTAAGGGATCCTCTGGGGACCTTGAATATCAGTAGCAAATTTCACAGCAATCCAATCGATAGTAGTCAGAATATGCAACCTCATGGTGGTGCTAGAGAAAAAGTCAGAGGATCATCAAAGTCATTTAGATACATCCTCTGGGCACCATGAATGTCTGTACCAAGTTCCATGGTAATCCATGCAATAGTTGTTGAGATATTTCAGTCTGGACCAAAGTGGTGGACTACGGACTGACCTACTAGCCACTTTAGCATTGCTAAAAACTCATGACCCTTTATCAATGACTTACTAAGTCAATCAAAGAAAATACTCAAGGGTTACTTACTTCCTAATAAGCCATCAAGTTATAAATATTAGGGTCTGATGATTTAGAGCTAGCTAAAAAGAAAAATCAAATGTCATGTTAGAGGAGAATAATTTTTCACTACCTGGCAACCCAAAAGTGGTTTCTAATGAATCGCTTACAACTGATCTTTAAAGGATTAGTAAATGCTTTATTAACCAATAATAAGCCATTAGTTGCAACTTCTGCTTCAGAAGTTTATAGAGGACACAAGAAATCCTAAACTGATGTTTCAAATAGCTCCAAAAATCTGTTTGCAATCATGTGCAGCACAAATAAGAAAATCAAACAACATTCCTCTCATACCCTTTGTTCCCCTTTTCAGTTCTTTAAAGCCCCTTTTGCCCTCTCACAGCTGAGGTGGATCATCTTTAGGGGAAGCTAGTGGAGGTGTAGCTAAGCAGAAGGAGGTGATGGTTACCACAGGGCGGAGGAACACAGGAGGTGGAGGTGGCATTAGTGGATGGGAAGAGAGAAGGGAAGGCAACAGCTGAGAAAGGGGAGGACCGGAGGGTAATGTGGAAGATGGCAGCGTAGTGGGTGGGGGGCGAGAGGAGGGAGGAGTGGGGGAGGAGGCGAGGCTGGATGTCTTGTTTGGCTGATAGTAATCTGACAGCTATTAGAGAGGGGAGAGTTAGAGACCTGCTGGCTTGGGGTGGCGGGTGGTGGTGGTGGTGGTGTTTTGGGGGGGCGTAATGGTGGTGTTGGGGTGATGTGATATATGCTCCCCTTCACACGGAAACCAGCCTGAGAGTGTGTGTGTGTGTGTGTGTGTGTGTGTGTGTGTGTGTGTGCGCGTCCACACTCACAGTATGTGTGTGTGTGTCTATATTACTTCATTCTTCTACATTCAATTCTCTCTTAGCCTCAATGGCCTCTCTCTCATCTCTCCCCCCCTCCATTTCTCGCTCTCTCTCTCTTTCCTCCCTCCATCTCCATCTCCTCCCCCGATCTCTCCTCTTCCTCTGGTGTAGCGGGTGCCACTGTACATTTTAGTGCCTCACTGCGTTACAAGGCTTGCCCTTAATTTGACAGTGTCACGGGGATCCATCTTCATTCTCTCACTCTTTTCATAATCTGATCCTCTTCCTCTAGCATGCAATTAGTGCCCCTCCCCTTTTTTCCCTCCTCCCATCGCTTCGTCCTCGGTCCCCTCGCGGCCCCCGAGCAGCGTGCCGCTGCCCCCGCCGAGCGGCCTGGATGATTGCTACAGCTTTCCCTGTGCAATCCATTTAGAGCCGGGGCCCTGTAATGAATATGTACATTGAGAGGGACCTCGGCAGGGGGGAGGGTCACGAGCAATCAACCTTGAATTCAATTATGCCAGTGAAGGTTAATGACTGTGCTCAGTGGTCAGAGGCACGCGCCACATCGCCCATTAAAGCAGCTTGTCAGAACTGACAACGTGGGGGCAGGGATGCACTGGCTCGGAGGGAGAGTGTGGGTGGGTGAGAGAGCTGGGAGAAAGATAGAGGTGGAGGGTGGGGCGGGGGGAGTAGAGAAAACAAGCGAGAGGAAGGGACGAGAGAGAGTTTGCAGGGTGGATATGCGGTGAAGAGGTAGAGAGGGAGACGGAGCGAGCTGGTGAGCAGGGGTGGAGTCATGTGACGCACGCAGCCAGATAGATGGACAGATAGATAAAACGGTGTCAGTCGGAGGTGCTAGATTACATTGAGTTCTCCCGGACAAATCAGATTGTAAAGTTCTCCAACCTCCACTGCCGCTGCCTCTCCCCCCCACTCCTCCCGCTGCCTCCCCCGGGGTGAAGCTGAGCGCGCTAGCTGTAATATGATTAGTCTACATAAAGACGTGTCTGGAGTGTAATTCACTGCTCACTAATGAGGCCCTGTCTGAACCCAGGACAGATGAATCCCCCTGGTGGCACATGCTCACCTGCTGCCTGAATCACCCCCACCCCCCCACCCCTGTCTCAGTCAGACCCTTCAGACTTATGTATGCCTGCTCCTTACCCTTACTTCTCCCAATGTCTCACCTTCACCTCACCCACAAAAGTCCACCCAAATTACGCATTGTGTCACTCGTACATCATCTACTGCTTTTGCTCTAACTTGTGTACTGTCTATTACGCCCATTTCTTACCGATTGTCTTGTCAGAGAGGTTGTTAAGTCTTTTGGGGGAAGTCCATGTGGGGGAAGTCGCAAGTCTTGTCGAAGCAAGTCATAAGTCAAGTCACAAGTCAAAATGCAAGTCCTTAAGGCTCAAAGCTTAACAGCTTAAAGCTCTCAATGAATACTGACCTGAAAGTTTTAAACCTTCAAAGCTGTTAATGTTTTTTTTTTTACCAATCTGAGATTGAGGCCCTTTAATGCATAAGCTTAACAATTAAATATTCAAGGTGTGTGGCGGTGCAAAACCTGCCTGTTGCTGTCCGATTTATTTTTATTGATTCGGGACTTTACTACGTGATCACTTGTTTTTGTTTTCCCTGATTAAGTCAAGTATACAGTATATGGAGTCAAGTCTCAATCAAGTAATCAAGTCCAAATCAAGTCTAAACTTCGCATTATGTTACTTAAGTCTGACCCAAGTCCAACTGTCACTTCTAAAGCTTCTGCACACTTATTTCACTTATTTCTCACCCACTGTCTCACCCATATTTCTCCTCACATTGTTACAACTATACATTTTGGCCTGCATTGCTAAATGACTCAGCAACTTTCTTCCTCATCCGGTGTACCACATCCCGCCCTGTTCTAGCTCATAAACCGAGAGGGAAAGTCGACAGAAAAATTGACAGGAAAAAAAAAGCTTCATTAATAAAAAAGTAAAACGAATAAAGAATAAAACATGCAGGAAATTAAAATTGACTTTTAGAAGTGATGTAATGCCTAATGCTGATTTAAGCAGCCTAAACTTTGAATGCTTTTTAGAGTTTGGAAGGTCGGACAGTGAAACCCCGCTCACCTTTTGTCCTTAGCCTAGGTTTGGGAGCAGCCAAGAGAGCCCTGCCTCAGGATCTGTAGCTGAACTCTGGCTCATAAGGGGTTAAAATGTCAGAGAGGTAGCCAGGAGCAGGGCCTTGATGACCCTTGAAAGTTTGCATTAAAATCCTAAAATCAATCTCAAACCTGACATCCGAGTGTGAAGATGCCAAACTGGGTGCAACGTGGTCCCTTCACCTTCTCTTAGTTCTGGTCAGTCTTCTGCAGCATCTCACGCAGTCTGGAAACGTGCCACGGCTTGTTGGCTACTATCTCTCATTGACAGACAACCTAATTTTCTCAGTATTTCTAGTGTGGGATTGGGTGGATGTGTAACTGTGTTAACTGTGTTGTGTATGACTACACAATGCATACACAAGCCCATACGGCGTGAGCATCTCCGCACACAAACAAAGCCTGTTGTTGGTGGTGGTAGCAGCAGGTTGGGGGCCATCTGGACATAGATGCTTGTAGAGACATAATGACATTCTCCGGGACTGATGTCTTTGATGGCGATACAATGCAGTCCTGCTGTACTGTTTTCCGCCTTCTTCATACCGGCCTGCTGGCTTTTACTATCAACATCTAACCAGTCACGCTTAATGTAGCTATCGTTTAAGAAACATCAATCTAACGTGCTACTACACAGATCTAATTCTCATCACACCATATATGCTTATTATGTTAAATCGTCATTCATCAGACTCAACATAGAGAAAGGATGTGCACCGCATGCAGACACTGCATACAGATTTGACATAAAAGAGATGGTCCTCGCCAGAATAATGACGGCATTGATTGTTTGTTCAACACTTAACACAATCTACTGTTTACATTTTTCTGAGGAGTGACCTCGAATAATGATTGTCCTCGCTCAGAAGCAAAGGGTATGAGCAGTGTGGAGTTGTTATGCAGCCGCAAAACCTGGCCAGTTGTTAATGCTAACAGTTATCTCTTTACACAGCAAACACGGAGCAACATTAGCATTCATTTGGTGTTTCTCGCCACTTAGCTAACCTAATGTTCACTTTGCTTGTAGCTCTGCTTTGGTCTCCACCAACTAAGAAACACATCTATTTTGCTACTAAATGCTCCACTGTGTTCACCTACTAGTTGCTAACTTTGTCTGTCGTTTGATGCTGGACAGGTAGTGGACCGTAGGTTTACCAGAGCTCTCCTGCTAGAAATAGCTGCCCGCTGGGGCTGGAAACAAGGTTGATGAAAGTAGTGAGAGTGCACCAAAAAAAAACCAAAATCAAAACAATGAGCTGGACGATGCTAAAATGCTGAGTAGAGCTGAAAGGAACTGTAGAGTCCGGTGATAACTCTGTTGGTTTATCACGACAAGTGACACCTCTAACATTACACATATTTATTTCACCTATTGTACATATAAAAATATTGATTAGTGCAGCTTTAACCACGACCTCTTTCCCTAACTTAGTAGTAGCTGCCTAAACTTAAGCAAACCTTAAGCAAAGAGGTGGCAAATGAAAACAACGCTTATATGAAACATTTCTGTTAACAGTCATATGGGCCTCTTGGGAAGGTACAGACAAACAGCCTATTTTGTTGTCATTCTGCTGATAGGATGTCAGATCAGATAACACGCATGTAAGGCAAAATACCTATTTTGTCATTTGCAGGACTTGTTAAGAGCCATGACTACATACAGTACACATCAATCTCGTCAATTAGATCCGCGTTATGGCCATCTACTGCAATGCGTATGTGTGTGTTTTATATTGTGGACATGAAATTTAAAATAACAGGTTAAGTAGGTCAAACAGATGACTTCAGCACTTGAGAGACAAACTGGGGATTTATCAGTACCATTTAATAAATAAATTAGTTAGTCTTTGAAAAGAGTTAGACCTGACAGAAGAAAGTAAATGATTTATGAATGGAACATCCAGGGTCGTGGACGTTGTGATGAAGCTTACTCCATCTGTGGTCTGTGTGTGTGTGTGTGTGTGTGTGTGTGTGAGCCCCAGTGTATGCTACTCTAGCTGGCCAATATGTGAATCCCTCCTACGCCGACTCCTGCGGTATCCATCACGAGGGAATATCCAAAAGCAAATTTAAGGACGGGGAGGAAAAGTTTGCCACACCAGCATCCTCTTTAAATAGTTTATGTTGTTCACCGATGAAGAAAATATCAAATTCCAGATGAAAATTTATGGAAATTAGATCAATGCTATTACAGCAGCGACTTTTTAAAGCAATATATTCTTTCCAGCGACAGTCTATGTGCAGATGATAAATAGAAGGTAGTCAGAGAGAGTTGCAAGGGTCTTTCTTCCTGTGGAGCGGACCTACGAATCTGTTATTGCATTTCAGCCTAACAGGATCAACATGCATACTAAAAAATGCAGCTTCCCAAGAAGCCCCCCCCCAACATTCCCGTCATTCTCTACCTCTCGTCCTCACTCTCTTTATTTATCATCAAGAATCTAATACCATTTTCACCACAGTGGAGTGTCAGGTTATTGTAAATAAGATGATATTTTCCTGGGGAGTGTGTGTGTGTGTGTGTATTCACAAAAGGAGACAGTAAAGCTTTATAAAGTTGATTTATCAGCTTGTCAGAATCAAGTATCTTTTAGACACTAATGCGTGCGTGCATGTGTGTGTGTGTGTGTGTGTGTGTGTTTGAGTGACAGCACCTCATACGCATGTCTTGTGCACTTGCTCTGATCCTGTCACAGCCCCACAGTCTGTCCTGACTTCACATCGGCTTGTGTTGACGGTTGGTTCAGTCACATCAAACCTTAATTCTGATCGTTTATTGGCTGCTCCCTCATCTCTCCGGTTAGTCGGCCGGCTGAGTGGTATTGGCTTTCCAATCAATGTGCTGATTGTTATTGTTATGCTTTTTTCTGTCTTTACAACCTCCTTTGACGGCACACGCCATTGATTTTGTATTCCTCACAAGCAGCTGTTAAGTTTCTTCTTTCACAAACAATCAACCGGATAAGTAAAAATGATAATATCAACGGAAGTGAGGCCTCTATCCTATGACTGTATTACATCCTATGGTTTGTGTGCTACTGTGTACTTTTGTGCAGTGGTGGAAGAGGTATTCAGATCCCTTACTTTAGTAAAAGTAGCAATACCACTCTGTGAAAATACTCTACTACAAGGAAAAGTCCTACTTCCAAACCTTACTCGAGAAAAAGTATGTAAATATTATCAGCAAAAAGTGTGAAAAGTAAAAGTACTCATTCTGCAGAAAAATGGCCCCTGTCAGTATTTTACTATTATATCTGATGTTTTTGGATTAATATTGCTGCTGCATTAATGTGTATGTTGCATTTTACTGCTGCAGATGTTAATGGTTGAGCTATTTTAACTACTTTATATACTGTTGGGTAGTGTAATCTACAGCAATGCATCATGGTCTATAAGATCATCATATGTTTGTAGCGTTGCTGTCCTGTGCTCAGAAAAACAGCCTGTTTTCAGCTTTGTGATGATGCGTTTTCCACCCACTCCAAAAATTCAAATTCAAAACCAACAAATTTGGAGATACATGGTTTTCACTGTACAGTAATTTGTAAAGTAAAAAGTACAATATTTTCCTCTGAGATGTGGTGGAGTAGAAGTGTAAAGTTGCATCTAATGGAAATACTACTTCGAATTTACAGTACTTGAGTAAATCTGCTTGTGTTAGAGTTAGTTCATTTCAGTAGATATGGTGGTTGTGTGTGTGTGTGTGTGTGTGTGTCTTAAGTTGACTACAAAGACCCTTGTATAACAGAGTAGCTCTTTTTCTTTTTCTAAATAATGCATTAAGAAAACTTTAAGACGTTTTTCGTGATAATTAGATGGATTACAATTTCAAATTTAGTTTTTCATTCAAACTTATCACATTTGCGATTCACTTTGTTTGTTTTTTCTAATTGAAGGGTTAAATGGTTCTATAAGATTAAAGATAATTGTCAGAGTTTGCTAATTGCATCATTTCTCTTTCTCCTTTTGTGTTTTTCTTTCTCAAAAAATGCATTGCAGTAATGTGATAAGTCTTTTTTTAGGAATAAGTAGTGTAAAGAAAAACAATTCAAAATTCAAATTTCCTGTCAAAACTGGAATCAATTGTAACCAACATTTGTTTTAGCCGACAGCAGGTGCTGTTTGTATGAAGGACAAACCAGCATTTAAGCTTTCAAATCAACAAGTGAGCATTTGATAGTAAAAGTACACGTTTTGGGTGGAGTATGAGCACTGGAATCCATTGTAACCAACATGAAAGCCGACCACAGCCGCCGCTCTTCATGAAGGACAAAACTAACAACATGTGACAATCAACAGTGAGTTTTTGTTGTGCGAAAACCACAAAAGTGGGATTTTCTTACTATTTGAAGGGTTCCATGGTCCTTGGGTTTGACAGTTATGTGGGACTTCACTAATTGAAGGGTTCCGCTTCCTCTTTCACTCTTCGTTTTTCTCTTTTCTTCTGTCTGCTCTGTAGATACGACATCTATTGCGTGTCTGTCCAGCGTTAAATCTTTTTATTTTTATTTTTCCTTATCTGGATCAAGGGTAACGTATACGTTGTACAGTTTGTAAAACTCTCTGAGATTTGAGGCTTGATAAATCAAAATGACTTGACTTTTACTCAATGGTGCATTACAGTAATGTAAGTACTTTTTCAGTAATGAGTCAATGTATTACAATTTCAAATTCAGTTTTCCATTAAAACTTGTCAGAAGGACAAACCCACAAACATTTAACCTTTCAAGTGTACAAGGTTATGGATTTGATAGTACCATCTGGTTTTGGATTGGACTATCACTCTTTGGACAAGCTCTATCAGAAGGCCTTTCAGATGTGTACAGTGTTTGAGAACTACAGAGCGTTATCTTACCAAGGTATTATGGTATGTACAAAAATTGATTCAAGCATACTGAATACTCACAATACATGCATACAATACATGTACATAAAAGCTACGCATACACAATCAAATGACTACACTGACAAGAATACGTCCCCGAAAAGTTTTTTTCTTTTGCGGTGGGCCTTCCGGCTAGCTACCCGGGACAATGAGGTCCTCAAATGAATGCAGGGAAGTGTGATAATTACTGCTATTCTGAGAAGCAGACACAGAAGGCAGGAGAAGGAGGGAATTATTGTTCTGCAGCTCGGGAGGGGAAATACATGTTTCCTTTCCTCGACCTAAATATTTACCCTCTTCTACGGCCAGCTGACTCACGCTCAGACGACAGCGCACACGGACCCGGAAAGGCCCCCATCGCCGGGTCCTAGTGATGCCTGAAACTCTGCAGTCCACCGCCTCCTAAAACATGACTGCCATTAGTGCTCCGCCGGGTTTACCTCACACACACACACACACACACACACACACACACACACACACGCACGCGCGCTTTCCCTCCCTGAGACACGCACACCCAGCTTCCTGATCTGATTAGTGGACTGTGGTGCCCTGTTAGCCTGATGATAGCCCATTTCCCATCAGGCCACGGTCCTGCCCTCATCCTGCATGGGACATTTGGTGCGGCAGGTGACAAAAGATTGTAGGAAGTGAGACAGCGTGTGTGTGCCGTGTGTGTGTCGTCATCAGGGAGAAGCCTGCTTGCTTCAAAAATGTAGATGAGCAACACCATTTGGCATTTTGTTGCCCACCTAAAATTTTAAATCTTGTTATTTGTGTTTTTTCATCAAACAGTGAAGACAGAAAACAAACAAACTGTTCAAGGCAGGTTTTTTTAAGCCAACTTGTTGTTTAACTCAGTGATTCAGTGCAAGTTTCCTGAGAAAAAAATGTCCTCATGGGAAAAGTCTGCACATTATACACTCCTGTATATTACATAGCATCCTGCTAGGCTTTTAATTCAGGGATTCTAGGGAACAGGTGGTCAGATATTTCCCTCACAATATAGGGCGACCTTATAGAGTATTTGTACTGTAATATTAGTAGGTGGTGACTGAATAAAACACTAGAAGAAGGTCTTCGAAAGCAGGGTTTCATGCTGACCGTGGTGACACGAAAGCTGCAGTCCTTCTGTCACCTGTGTTTGGGTTTTTCTTATTGTTTTTCTTGTTTCTTCCCCCAGTGTGTGGTCAATCTGTCTTCATGACCCTAACACACACACACACGCTTTACTGTACAATATTGCAAGACCTACCGCCTCCTCTGCTCGAGCCTCTGCGGTAACTGAGACACCCAGATGTCAGATACAGAGCCATGATCCAAAACTAATGGAACACAAATGAGAACTTCTGAGAGAAAAACAACATTTATGCACTAAATTAAATGAATGCATTCTCTATGCTCATAATTCAGTGAATGAAAAGGACATTTAAATACACAACATCGAAATGTACGAGGTCAATGAAAAATTGGCCTTCATAGTTCATTTAAATATTAAGAATCCATGTGCATTTCCGTGGCTCTAGGCTCAAATTGTTCACTGCAATTTGTACTAGGCCATCCTGAAACATTAAATAAGAACCTTTTCAGGAAGTCAGGAACTTTACCTGCGCTTTGACCGGGGGAACCATTGGGGACTAATGGGGCAGAGTCAAATACAGACCACACAACCTATACAATTTGTCTACAGACTCATTCACAAAATAAGGAAGTACTATGTGCCACTAGTATTAATATTAGGATGAAGTATGGACATTTCTTGCAATGTATTATACAGTTAGAAACAAAACTGAGTTGTTGGCTTCATGACTAATTTAACAAGAGAGAGAGCGAGGTAGCGATTGAACCAGAAAGAAGGAGTGGTGATGAGAGAATAAAGTGAGTGAACAAAATAAAACTGTGTAATAGTTTCACCACCATTGACACCAACCACAAAACACTCAGCAAACACTTTTTTTTTTTGCCTTTTCCACCTCTGCATATCTCCTTTTCATTCATTCATTACATCCAACTCAAAGTCACGCAACAGTAAATACATAGAAAAACAGGATGACTGTTTAAATACATTGTCTAATTTGCCTAATCTTCAGGGTTGGAAACGCAAACAGGAATGCGCAAAAGAGACTTGTTGGTTCTTAGTTTAGTGTAGTTTCTAAATTTAGCTCCTTGGTTCCGTAGTTCCTGGAACTATTTGGTCAAAAAGGACTTCAAGTTAACAGCGCGAGCGCAGCATGTCTGTTTTGTTTGAGGTGGAGGGGAGGGAGGAGAAAATCTTAACAGGTTTGAGAAATGTGCAGCAGAACTTCATCACCTGCTGAGAACAAACTTTCAACAAAATTCACTCCTCTGGTTCTCCCCAAAGCCGTTACCTCTGTTCTGTATGTGTTGTGTATGTGAGAGAGGAAAAGAATGAGAGAAAGATACAATTTTTCTTTGTATCAATCACTTTGTCTTTCTCAACTGACAAACTGAATGTGTGCGCATCAGTCAGTTTGTCTTATCCAACAGGAGCAACACCCTCACTTTAAAGCGAAGCCGTTTTGAAGGCTTGTGGTAGAGCTAACGCTAACTGCTGTATTCACTGCTGCAATCCCGAGTGAAAACAAAAGAGACAATAAATAATAAATGGTGCTCTTTAAGCTGTGTTCCTAACATCAAAAAGTAATGCCTCTAATATGCATCTAATATCCCATATTTTGTCCTCAGTGGAATCTAATGAATAACAGAGCTATACCAATTAGGCGCAGGAAGTTACTGTTAATTACATTTCTAAGTTCTATTATGTAGTTAGCATGCATTAATCACAATGTTATTTTTCCAAATCATATTTGTGGTTAAAGCAGAGTCAAAGTGTATTTGGAGTAGATTATGGCTCAACTACTGGATGTAAACTTCTCAGATAAACTGCAATGGACCATGATACATTAGGGCTGCATGTTATCAGTATGAAAAAAAAAAGTTCTTAGAACAGCATAATTCAATAATATGCATTCAGATTCAGATTGTTACAGTTTAAATATGGAACTATAAAAGCAAGGACCAGAGAGACAAAGACCATTATAATGGACAGAATGAAGTAGTGCAATATCTAAACCAAACTAACAGGATTGTTTTTTGACCATGTATGCAAATTTCTGGAGGGAAAAAGGAATGTCTGTAACAGATTTCATCGTAATCCATCCAGCAGGTGTCGAGATATTTCACTCAAAACACAAAATTTTATGTCAACCTCATGGTGGCACTAGAGGAAAAATAAGGAGACCATCAAAGTCAACAGGATTCATCGTCTGGGAACCATGAATGTCTGTACAAAATTTTGGGCCAATCCATCCTATAGATGTTGAGATATTTCACAGGACAAGTGAAAACTTTGACCTGCTGGTGGTGCTAAATGAAAAGTCAAGGTTTTATCAAAGTGTGTAGGATTCATTCTCTGGGGACCATAAAGGTCTGCACAAAAGTTACTGGCAATCCATCTGATAGATATCTTAGTTGGGACCAAATTGGTGAACCGACTGACCGACCGACTGACTCACAGACTGCTAGACCCACATTGCCATCCATAGAGCCATGCTGCTGGCTGGAAAAGGCAATAATGTAATAATAACTATGTGACAACAATTACAACATTGACCGCGCTGAGGAAAGTGACATGTGGACGAGGGCTGGAGGGAAACAATAATTGTTTTCCTGAGGTCAAAGAGAGAGTGTATAGAGACACACTTCCTTCTAATCAAATCCAGTACAACGGTCTCCAGTTTCCTCCTCTCCACTCTGTATACTCCCGAAGAAGGAAATGCTTGGCTAAACAGGAAATGTCAGATTATAAAACCAGGAAGTAAGTGTTAGATTATCAAATCACAGAGGAAGAGAAAGTTTAAAAACTATGAAACTTTAGTCCTGCACACCCTACTGCTTGGGTTCAGATCCCAGTTTTCTTAAAACAATGTAGCCTAGCCATCCATCTATTCATCCATCCATTAATGTTCACCACCCTGTCACCTGACAATTGAAAGAGCTCCTCTCAGTCTGACTGTCTGGTTAAACTCAGACATCTGCAGGCAGAACAAACCAACAAACAACACGCATTTACCAAAACAAATGATGGGGACAAAAAGGAACTTTTTCAATGGTGATGGACAATAGAGGTTGTCAACATTTGGACTGTTTGTAGCCAAGCAGCCACTATAAATAGACAAAAGCATTAGCAAGAGGAAGAGAATAAATGAGGAGCAGGAAGCAGCGAAAGAAGTCGAGGACTGCATCAGTGTAACCATCTCCTCTGACCCTAATCCACTATTCAAGAACCAAGACAACCTATTGACATCCATTAATCCTGAATTGGCTTACAATCAATGGGCTCCTCAATAACTCCTTATTCATTCATTCATCAATACCTAAAGACTACTCCTGGTCCCCATGTGTCCCACCTGTCACATGCTTGTCCCTGCTCCCCAAAGTGCCATCCCTTTGCCTCCATTTTTTTTGGCCATATTGGCAATACTGGTCAGTTGGTTGGTCCACCACTTTGGACCAGACCACAACAACTATTGGGTGGATAGTCATGAGATTTTGTACAGTAATTCATGGCCCCCAGAGGCTGAATCCTAATGACTTTGATGATCCGTTGACTTCTCCTTTAGCCCCATCATCAGGTCAAAATTTTAGCAAATATTAGCATGCTAACACACTATTGAAAGATAGTGAACATGGTAAACATTGCAGCTGCTAAAGACCAGCATGTTAGCATGCAGCTCAAAGCACCGCTGTGCCAATGTGCAGCCTCACAGAGCCCTTAGTGTGGTTGTCTGGTTTTAACCTCCAACCCGTATCGAGAAGGTAATTGGTCAAACAGTCCATTGGGCCGTTCGTCCTGGTGAACTAAAGAGCTAAAAAGATAAAGAAACTGTCATACTGGGGAAGAATAATCACCAGTCAAAGGGATTTTCCACAACCTGACCCAATCTACCTAAAAGTTGGTCTTACTATTGGCTAATAAATGATCTAGAAAGCATCAGTAAATGATTCCTTAACCATTAATAAAGTGGTACTGTTCTTTATGTAAACAGTGAGTTCTGAGTTTGCCCTTTTGTTGGCCTTATGCATGGCTGTAGACTCTTAGTCTTGTTAAAGGAATTTGGCATTAAGAGCCACACTTTCATATTTTGTTGTTTTCAGCTTTTCTTCATTTGTAATAAAAAACGTGATGGCTTTTTAATACCCTTGCTGATCATGTCATGTCACAGCTGATGACCCATCTGTGTTTGCGTGTGTGTGTGTTAGAGAGGGAGGGGATCCCAGCGCGTGACACTGACACTTGGTCACATGCACGTGTGAATGGGCGTGTCACCGTGCACAAAGTAAATCAATTAAGCAGGGGGAATCTCAAGGGAGAGAGCGAGGGGTTCCTGTCCTCAACTCCCCAAAGACCCTTAAAATACACAAATAATTTAAAAATGTAATCTATGTTTCCACTGCAGAGCCTATAACCACACTTTACACTCATGTCTGGTCTTCGTGGTCGCAATTGTTGAACCCCATAATACTGCATCCCACAACAAGAAATCAGCTCTGATTACATTTCCCTTGCTGTATCTTATACTTGAGCATCAAACCAGTGTTGCTTAATAAACTCCATCTTTAATCAAATTAGGTTATGATGAACCATTACGTCTAATCCAGTCTCCTGGCACCTCAGGTGTTTGAGCACATTTGAACATTTATTTGAGTCTTAAGCTTGTTGAGTGTTTGTACGATGGTGCTGAAGATACAGAGCATGAAAACCACTATTCCAGGTTGCATTTTGGGTTATTTATGTGCATCACCAATTATAGAAAACAAAGACAAATATTTCAGTGATCATTTTCACTGAAACCACTGCAGTGTTGTGCAGAGGTTGTGAAGCCAAACCCCAGCGCTCAAAGGTTGAATTGTCCCTGAGGGGATCGTGGAGGGGTTATGGCGGGTGATGGGAGGGTGCATGTGGTGTGAACGGGGTGGGGCGAGCATCTAGGGTACACTTAGCCTCTTCAAGAGGAAGACCCAAACCCTGCCCCTAAGAGGGAGGTCCACAGGGACAGACTCACCCCTTTTTATTAGAAATTCATGAATGAATCTAGCTCGTGTGTTCAACCTCTGTGTAAGCATAATAAACACATAAAAATGCAATAAATAGGTGCACTGTTTAAAGTAAGAGATTCTGATTGGATCTTTATATCTAACAGAAATTACTCACAACAATTCAGCTTCACTAAAACATCCTGGAGCGGTCCCCCCCCCACCTCCATCCTCACCCTGAACCTTCACCTTAACTCCCCGAGAGGCAGAGGGGGTGCAGGCAGGAGACACAGGCGATAGATGAGGGCAGAGAAAAAGAGCAGCGTTTTAATTGACACCCTTTAAGTTATCTGCAAGATAATTATGGCCAACAGCTGTAGACGGTGCAACATGCAACAATGGGACTTATTTGCATTCTGGTGGAGGTCTGGCAGGGAGTGCCAGACCACATGAATGACACTTAAACAATGTTGATATGTAGTGTATGCACACACAAATATGTACACATTTACACACAGTGGATACATTTATACACAAAAGACACACACACAAGCATGTACTGACACACAAAAGCCTCATGCTGCTTTTAAACGAGTGGGAAAAATGGCTGAAAAGAAGCTGCAGCTGACGACTTTTGTTATTTTGTTACATCGAGGGGTCATAGCTCTTTAAAATCCACACTCTCCACTCTGCCTCAAAGCAACAGCGGACCCCACTGAGCTTAAGAATATGTGCTCCCCATTTTAGTCCTAATGCGAGAATTAATTATGAATTAATTAACATTACACTTAGGAGCGGCTACTTTTAAATCTCTCTGTCTTTTTTTCTCTCTCTCTTTCTGTGTAGTCAGGAATAATAGGAGCCGGAGCCGGAGAGAGACAAAGAGGAGGGATCGAGATATGGATTCATTGTGTTCTTATGTCTAAGGCTATCTCCAGGTTATGAATTAGAGAATGTGTGTAGAGTTTGTTTCTCCCGGCGAGCCATTAAATATTTCATGGAGGGGGATAAATACTGGGAGAATGCCACCCCCCCCACCCCCAACCTGATCCACACTGCAATTAGAGGCCCATTATCCCTCTCTCAACCCTCACACTCTGTACAAACTGGGCCTCAAAAGCAGTAATAAAGAGCCCTGTGATGAGATATGATCACAGAAATGATGAACAGAATACTTATCTTTAGGATTTATAATGAAATTACATAGTTTTGCTAACCCGTGTATTTTTATAGGTCATTTCCTGCTAAACATCATCAAAAAAGAGAGGAAACCCTCCAGCTTCACACTATTGGGTTTCATTCATTTCATTTGATTTGACATATCATGCTTCTGTGCCTTGGCAATAAGGACACAACATTGCAGCATATTGGCAAGCTCATTTGCTTTTCATAGTGAGCGTTGTGTCCAAAAAAAAGTGCCCCCTGGGATAAACACGTGTACGGGGACTGCGGGCTCGCCGCCCCAGCAGCAGGTGGCCCATTGCTGCCTAATGAACACCGCAATCTGTTACTATCGCAGCGGTGCTTTTCACCAGACAATTAGGCGACTAAGCATGTCATTATTCCAGGCCAACAAGAAGAGCCTCTTCTCTAATTTCATCTTTTCATTCCTGTTTACTCACCCACACTCCCCTCATTAACGAGAGATTTTCCAGTCCATGCTAATTGGTTTCAATAACATTCATTTTAGTTGAAAGGAAACGATTCTGTTAATTGAGGAGCGCAGAGAGAGGAGAGAGGGAGCGAGGAGAGAGAGAAAAAAAGAGGGGCTTCTTTTCATTTTCAAGTGCGTCCATGAGATGACGCTTTTGAAAAAGCGCTCTACAGGTTCAGAGCTAATGAAATTAAGTGATGCCGGCCGTGGCAAAAAGGAAAGCCCAAATTAAAAGCAATTTATTTTCATTGAGGCATGTGGCACTGTTCGGGCACAATTAATGGGCTGAGCATAGACACAGAGATATGGAGAGAGAGAACAAAACATAGACAAAGATACAAAGAAATGACTGGTGGCACAGATGAGTCAAGAGAAAGCAAAGTCTAGACCTGGACAGATTAACTGTAATGGTTTCTATTATTCTATTTCTGTTTCTTTTTTTTCCATTTTGCTAAGTTTGAATAGGATATACATGTGCTGGCTGTTCAAATATTTAAAATAATCTCAAATACTGTAGATGTTTGTCTAAAGTCTGGCACAGAGTAATACTGTGTGTGCTTGCCATCAGAATAATCAGAACTAATTTATATAACAAAAGATGGTTTGCCTGCAAAGGTAATGGCATCAGCTTCTTATGAAAATGTTCATTTCATAATGTTTGGTTGAAAATGTTGCAACTTTTTGGTCTTTTCCCCATTGAACACAAAGTGTTACTATTTATTGTTGAACACATAATCATTTTATTCTTGATACACGTATGTCCATTTCCCAGTAATTACACTATCATATGATTTCCCACATTTTGCTCTACTGTAAAATTCTAATTATTGTGTGTGAAACATGACTTTCTTTAGTTGAGAAAACAATCTCACCTCGAGATTCATTTAGTAGCTGTTCTGGAGCTTTTGTTCCTATTATATGATCTTCATCAGTAGATGGATTTGCCCAGCTGTCATGGAATTATAGAATTTCAGTCTAATTGAGCAATTAAAGTATTCATTGATTACATTAATTAAGACTTAATTCTTTGTTTCAACAGATTTATTTGACTAATTCTTAATTAATTCTTAATGAAATTAATTTTATTTGAACAACTAAAATTCAATGACAACTGGGCAAACGCCATCAGCTGATGATGATCATGTGATATGATTGAAAGCTCTAGAAGAGATACTAAACTGACCTTGAGGTGGGATTATTTTCATGTTTCACATACTACTAATAAAGTCAATTATAAAATTGTGGTTGTTAAAATGAAACAAAATTAGTTAAATGAGGACGTAACCCTTAATTAATTAAACAAATCAATTAAAAAAAAAGGAAATTTGAACATCTACAATTTCATGACAAGTGGACAAGTGGACTGCATCCGCTGATGAAGATCATGTGATATGATCAAAAGCTCCAGAACAGCTGTTAAATGGACCTTGTGGTGAGGTTGTTTTCGCATACGCTCTTTCTAAGGTCAAGAATTAACTTTAAACTTCATGACTCTATTTAAATTTAAATGTTTGCACACATATAACACTGTCATAAGGAGAAACTCTATAAGTAATATACATGAAATTATTGCTTAAACACCACCACTAACTTATCTATTCTTTTCAAAAAATGTGTTTTTTGCCTGAACTTTTGGCACAGTACAAGCTACGATAGTAAATGCAATTTTGTAGGCCTTCCAGGCAGCGTCACCAAAGCCTGAGAAATGAGTCTGTAATCCTTCCGGGAAGTATATCAAGTGTTCGAGCCTCACATCAGTGCCAGTAGCAGAGCCACGGTTAGGGCCATAACCCCTCCACGGCATTCAGATACGGTCAGTCAGCTGCCTAACCAGCCGTTCTATGGTTGTTTAGTGACGGCAGAGTGAGCGTGTTAATGGCCTGTCTAAACAGCCTCAGCCGGGGGCCGCAGTAAAGCGAGGGAGGGGGGGTGCAGGGGGGTAGACAGCCCTCTGGTTGCTCTGCAGGCTGGAGGTGTGGCAGGTTGTGGCGTGTAAAGGCATCTGGAGACCACAGGAAGAAGAGACAGAAGGGATGACTCAAGCAGCTATAATCATTACTGATCGATATGTTGACAAGCAGAGAGAAAAGGGAGGAGGGAGCTTGAGATGGAAAACAATTAAAAGAATTATTTGCAGAGCTGTCTGTTTCCCAGCTGAACCATCAGCATATCTGTCTATGCCTGTGTTTCAGCCAATGAGGAACCAAACTAGTATAAAGTATGACTAAATGCCCTGCTAGTCTCCGAGGAGCTCCGAGTGCGGAGCTAGCGGGAGATCAGTGCAGTTAATTTACATAGCATTTGCATTATGTCAGGACATGAGCTACAAATAGGTATGAGTGTGTGGCTTAATTAGAAATGAGCCAGGCTTTTCAAAAACACCCTTTTGCATCATAATTGAGTCAGCTCAGCGCTGGAGTAAGCGGCAGTGAGTGGGGGAAAAGATGCCTGTTTCTGAACACGCTCAGAGATGATTGGTAATTATGATACACCTACCTAGGCTCAGAGCAAGCTGTATTATTTTTATACAAAACATTCGTGTGTGCTTTGAACAACAGCCGAGGAAGCTGCCCTATAATATCTGGGTCAAAACCATTAAATATATTATACTGTATATAAATGCTTTGTATGCCAGAGGGGGTTGTGGCTGTGAGGTTGCAGGTGTTTCAATATGTGGGTTTTTGATCAAGGACATGCAGAGGTGTGTCTAGGACTTTTTAAAACCCATGGAGGACCACTGCTAACATCAGGAGGCCCAAAGAGCAGGTGTAAACACAATGTTGAAAGCTGAAATGACAAATAACAAATACAGTGTGATTCTTCTACCAATTGTGTCTATAGCTTGGTTCCTGCAAATAAATTTAAATCCGGGAATAAATTATTACATTTAGGACGTGTTTAAGTTTATGCGAGGACTTATTTGACTTACATTGTTGAAAGATTATTCAGGTGAAAGGGGAAACTATTGGCTGAACCATGAAATACAGTATCAACTACATACTAAAGCTATTCTTTCTATTAAAGAGAGCATATTGGTTTCTAAAAATCCTGGGGGTTTACAAGCCCAGGAAGGCTCAACCCCTGAGAATGATGTGCAGTTATTTTGGGGTTAGGTAATAAAATACTTTTCTACCATAGAAATTTATTTACATGTCTATTTTTTTTTAACCTATTTTCAGATCTTTCAGACTGGAGGCTCCTGGAATGAAACGGCATGAAAAGATCACCACTTGACATGTGGGCCATCTTCATTTTTAAGGATAAGGCTGCTGTTGTATATTTTTCTTTTCTTATCATTACAAATCCAATGAGCGGACCAAAACAACAATGTGTAAGTCCTACTCAATACTTTCAAACCTCTCTATTCTGTCTATGGCACTCAGCATATACTATATATACTTTGTTATGGCCCCCAAGCCCATTGGTTCCTATTGAAGACGTAAATCTAACAAAAAACAAGTCACAAATATATAGTTTCATAAAAAAAAGCTAAGTCATTTCCTAAAACAGCTGGGCACTGTAGTTTTTAGCAAACAGGAGTAAAAAGGGCATTTGTTTAGGAATATTTTCAGCTGCGGATTAATACATATGCACTAGTGAGTATTTGCAGCTGCAGGATTCTGTATATGGGATTGACTCAAAATTAACTACGGTGTCCATGTGCAAAAACAAAACAAAAAATCAATACAATCTTTCATCACTATTAATATTGTGATGTCAGGGTGAGGGTTAGGGTTAAACATCTGCGTAGGATAAATCACATGTCAAGGCCCAGTGTCGTCAAACTACACCAGAGGATGCCATTGACAGAAATTGTTTCTATTGCTTAACAATTTTCACAGACGTGGCTGCGACCAAGCCATAAAAACCCCAAAACAACCATCTGAAGCGGATTCGTGGTCAAGGTGTCAATAACTTCTGTCCCACATCCATCTATCTCTTCATACATTTAATGGCCTCTCGGTAACTTTGTCTGTATTTTCGTACTGTCTGCTCATGTGTTGAATATGTGTGAATATTTTCGTCTTTATGTTTATGTTTGCATGCATGCACATGTCTGCATAACCTGCTTTAAGTGTGTGATGTACAGCTATTTTTTTGGTTTGTGATTATGTGTGTTTTAGTATTTGAACTTACAAAGTGATGTGCCAAAAATGGGTATGTGTTGGGGAGCCGGGGTGTTCAGAGTACCTGGGGTTACCAAGGTTACCAAATTGAATCGTCCCCTCAGACATGGCTGATCTACATAATTTGGTGGTATCATTCACAGCGTCTCACGGCCTGGGTGATGAATGGCACCCGCAGAAGATAATATTTCTGCTTGGATGTAATAAATCTTATGTAAAGTGCTCCACCGCTTATAAGGCAATGGCAGAGATGTGGTAGAAAAAAGAAGCACTCTTTCTTTTTTACCCTCCCTCCATTTCTTGTTTTTCCATCCTCACTGACGTTTGGCTCAGTCGCTGGAAGTCCAAGTTGTATCTCCAAAAACTGACTCACTATCTGCAATATTAGTTAATGATGGTGATGGTTACACTACAATCACTTGGTTCATGTATGAGAAAATTCACTGAAGTTGTACACAGTAAATGTACTTATTTTCTATGGTGTGTAGTTTCTGATAACGCTGATCCCCTCAGAGACATCTTCCTTCTGCTGCGCCCGTACCTGTTGTATCGATCGCAGCCCCAGCCATCCCCTCGCAGACAGCCTGCAGTGTCCTGCTATTACTAAACCAGCCCCTGGGTCGTGAACTTGTGACCTCCTGCTGCTCAGCGCTGCTCAGTGAGGGGGCATGACCCCCACAAGGGGCTGGGAGGCCAGGGACACTCTGGATAGCTGTTCGTGTTATTCATAACTCCCCGACCATCATGTTTTTGCATGTGTTTATCATGCATTAACACTCATTAAAAAGCACAACAAAAACTGAGAGCAGCTTTGTGATGGAGATCCGGACTGATAGATTCTTAGAGGTACAACGAAGCTGTGGGATGGTTTGTATAGATATGGATTTTCTGAACAGAAACAGGAGCGTATGCAAATGAAATGCAAACCGTGTGTGTTACTTGTAGTTTAATTTGATATATGATAACACTGCTCTAAAAGTCAGAGTCAGAAATTGTCTATTTATTCCAAAGGTTACTAATCACAATTGTTTACTAATTAAGTTTTTCGATCTCCTTCCTCCTATTATGCCTGTTTTTAATAAGCTGAGAGTCAGGTGTACTTGACAGTAATGAATGACTGATTTTAGCTGATCGTTATCGCTGCCCTCCTCTTGCCTGCGATGCACTTTGTGTGTGAGCGTGCGCACGTGCGTGTGTCTGCGGCGTGCCGTGGCCGCCTAATAAAAGGGATAATTGTTCCATCTTTGCTTGCAGACACATAAAGCAGTGTGTATTGACTGCTTGACAGGCTGTGATTCCAGTAAAGCTAATGGCTTTCTCAATTCTCCTGCTCCATCCATCAGGCCCCGAGAGCACCCCGTCATGTTTTCAATTAATGAAGAGAAAACCATAAAAAAAAAAGTTAAAAGGCAGTGTGAAACAGTGGACGACAGCGTGTACACACACTCAGACAAGGGCACACACACACACACACACACACACAATTTGTAATCACCAATATGAAATATACACACATGCACACACAAACACACAGAGATGCAGTTTGAAAAAAACTTGAGACTTGAAAGCTCTGACAGTTTTTTTTT
>NTHP01000183.1:216622-226699 GCA_003416845.1 Oplegnathus fasciatus
AAAAAAAAAAAAAGCTAAATCCATCCCAAAGCTGGGGACGAGAAGAGAAAGAGGCAGAATATGCAGATGCTCATATATTAATAAAAACTGATGCAGTCCTACAAAAGAACATTGGGGTTTTCATGTTCTTAAAATTGATATGAAGGATACATTTAGGCACAGACAGCTGGTTTTGGTGGTCTTGATCCATAAATGCACTTTGTCTGGGTTTCATGAGGCGATAGAGACGCAGACGGTGGAGGTAGGGCAAGATGAAGGAGTAGTCTGTCTTTTTTTGTTAGTACCTGTTTGAAGTGTATCAGAAGGAGCTTTCCAAGGTCTGGAAATTCATTACTGGACAGGAGCTTTGAAAGAGGGCTGTTCGATGTATATGGGTTTCTGTGTGTGTGTGTGCAAGCCTGCAGCCCATTGTATTCAGAGTGGAATTGCTAAGCAGTAGCCTGAGGCCATGAAAAGGCAGCTATGGCCAGGTATGGCTAGCCATTACTGCAGGGCATCAGACTCTATCAGACTCTCTGGAGAAAAGATCACACAGGCCATACACACCCATATAGGTAGTGTGTGTCTATTCGGGTGTGTGTGCGTGCATTTGTGCGACAAAGATAGACAGAAGAAACACACACAACCTACGTCTACATCGTAAGGCTTTTATAGGATCCGGAGCATTTGAACTTGGATTGTGATCTTATTCAGAGTTAAAATGACATGTTTGATCAGGATGAAATGACCCTGCCGTGTGTGTATATGTGTGTGTGTATGTATGCAAGCATATGAAACAGAGGCGGAGAGAAAACCGAGAAAGAGAAGTCAGACTGTGTTGTTGTACAACTGTCGGCAAATCAATACATGACCACAACACTGACGGGAGAACCCAATCAGAAGCCAAAGGCTGGAGGTGCGGCTTCAACGCTTACAGTACACACGCGTTTACACCGAGACATACAGTAAGCTGCTGTGGTGTTGTGTTTCTTCTTCTCTCCTCTTCTCTTCCCTTCTCTTCTCAGAACTTTGATCAAACATTAGATTACAGCTGAAAGTGCCTTTAGTTTTCATCAGGAGATGAGATTCTCGGGGCAAACGGGCAGACTCTCCTCCAGGACAAAGATCAGCGAGACGGGCTGCACAGCTACTAGAGTCCCAGTATGCATCAGTTGTCGAGGCTGGCCTTGGAGAAAAAGTGACCATCCTTGGTATTGCTAAATAAAATCTTGGTATATCCAAGTACTAATCCTGCATTATACAGTATGTGTATGATGCTTGCTTCAGATGCTAACTGTTATGCAATATACTGTATGTATGTGTTCAAGTTTTTGATAATGTGATATGCACTTCCTTTTCTTTTGCCCAGTATTTAAAACAAATCGGACCCATAAAATGTTTCGGATTCACATGTGGGTGGATGTGATGTGCTATCTGAGCACACACATGTATGATAAACACACACGCATGCAAAACAATTTAAGGGGTGTAGGGGGGCTGGGGTGTAGTAGCATGATGCCCATCTATCTTTCTGACATCTCCTAACCCAATCCCACTGGGGCTAACTGAATTCAATCCTCAACATTAGATAAGCACATACCCCCTCCCCTCTACACGTGTGCGCGCGTGTGTATGTGTGTCTATGAACATATCACACACATAGCAGCGGGATTAGATTGTTTCTACAGTCAAGTGTTAGTGTGCAGGTCACATAGCAAGAGGGGGAATGAGGCAGAAATCAAGAGAAAAAAGCCAACAGGCTCAGCAGACAAAGAGAGACCCTGGCAGAGACAGAGGGAGAGAAAGAGGTTTGACGTTGCCTGTCCGGTGGGAGTCCATCCTCTGCTTCTCCCCTCACCCTTTCTCCCCCCTCTATCTCCCTCACTCTCTACCCCCTGCCTTGTACCACCCCCGCCCCTCCAGTTCTCCCCTCTCAGCAGCTCTCTGCTGATTGTTTGGGCTTCTTGGTGCCTATCAGGCCCATCGCTCTATGTTTCCATCAAACGCAGCATTTATCTTATCATTGCCTTGACAACTGCCTATTAGTCCAAAAGAGTCTGCAGGCTCTGTGTTCCCATGGCGATGACATGGTGACATTGCCAGGCAGCTCTGAACCGCCTGCCGAGATAGTGTACCCTTTTCCTCTCCTCCTCTCACCCTGCTCTTCCCTCTGTCTTCCTCTTTGCCCATCCCTTTGCCTCCCTTTTTGCTCCTCCTTTGGCAGCGGCCCCCCATCCCCGGAGCTTACAACTCTTTGAGGGTGTGTGCACGAGTGTGCGTGTGCACGGTTATGCACGACAGATGGGAAATTCTCCTGCTCAGTGTGTCTTCCTGCCTATGTGTCTATTTGCCAGTTTGTATGTGTAGTGTGTTGTCTTACTGTCACCAAAGAGGAGAGAATAGAGGCTCCAGAAATGTTCAACTGACACCTGGTGAGGACATCTACATCTCTGTGTTTTTCAGTGTTCTGTATCAGTGTTTAGGGTGGTATATGACCTCATTAGTGAGGGTCTGGGGACTGTGAAACATCTGACAGACATTTACTCTCTCTCTACAGGAACAGAGATTCTGCAATTACATAAAGATGAGTCAAAAACAAAGAGAAATGATTAATGCAAGTGAGAAGGCATGCAGAGACTGTGCACAGTGGCCTAACAGGTGCGTGACCCTGTCCTGAAGCTCCCGATGCTCCTGGCGCTTATCATCTGTGGTAGCATGTGTAATTACCGGGAAATGCAATAATAACAATAGCAACCACAGCAGTCTGAACAGCAGACCTGCAGAGAGGGTGCAAGGAGAAAAAAAGAAAGAATACACTTATATTTTAAGAAAAAACTTGGAAATATTGACCAATGACTTCAAGCTCTCGACCTTATCTAGCCTCTTATTGCCTGCCAGTATTAACCTGGTATTTTCATGTTAAGCGCAGACCCAGATGAGTAATGAGAAGGAGTAAATAACAGTGTTGGACGACGCGTTGTGCTGACCAAATCCTGTTTCCTCACTTCCTCTTGTCCTGTGACTGAGCTCCAAGGAGTGTTATTATGAGTGGTTCACAGCAGTTTATGGGGTTAATATGCAGACTGGGTCACCTTGTCTGCTGCCACTTCTGTACACTCGCACGCGCTTTCTTATGAGAAGCTGTAATAGAGAAATGTTTAAAATTACATCTTGTAATCTGGTGCTTGACTTCTTAAAAGCGCAGGAGGGATGAAGACACAAAGGCGCGCACACACACACATGCACACACGCACACACACTTATGCAAACACTATAATTTTACTTCTTATCAGCATGTTATCCTGTGGTCGGTGATTCACTGCATTAGCTGTGATCTGTGCTCTGTCTCTCTCCTCTCTCTCTTGCTGAGTCTGGATGAGAGAGGAAGGGGTCTCCGAGGGCAGCTCTAAGGGGCCCAGCTCTAATAATAGAGTGTAAATCTCAGTCATTACTGCTCTGACAGGACACTGTGTCATCATTGTCTGGCGCACAAGTCCACTCGAGTGGAGAGGCTTCAAGTTAACTACTGTTTTTATTGTGGGCAGCCCAGAATCCCTTGTAGTTTGGTAAATGACGGGTGTGAGTGAGCGTGAGTGTGACGGGAGTCTTGAGGGCAGCACAGTCACCACAGGATGTTTGATTCAAGCTGCAACAACAGACATTATGATTTGATACTAAACTTTGACTTGCTGCCTATCGATCCAGACAACTACCATGAGACCCCAAAACTTTTGCACTATTGAAAGATTTTCCTGGATACAAATGTCAAGCAGAGTTACCCCAACAAATCTGAAAACTGCTGCTGTTACACCAGTGCTTTATACGACTGCCTTCCGCTGTTAAAACAGCATGCCAGAGGGACTGACATTCCATATCCTGTTAAGCAGGAAATCATCATTGGTCTCAATAACGGCGGGCCATAAAATCACATTTCAGCATCCATCGATTTTTATTTCATAGTAAATGGCAGGTAACAAACCGCGGGGCCGTTGAGCGGTGCAGTGTAAATGCGCCTCTGATAAACAGTTAAAGAAGTTCATCCACTCTGCTGAACTGCAGCTTGGCGGCAGAAAAATCAACACTAATCTGATGAGAGGCAGCAAAACAAATTCTACTGTTGTGCTCTCAACACAGAACTCAGGGGAGAGCGGACGGGAGGAAAAATCAAGACAAGGGAGAGGGGGAGAGGAGACATGTTAGGAAGGATGGAACAGGTGAAAAAAGACAAAAAAAAAGGAGAAAAGCTAAGATTGAGGTGAAAGGAAGAGAAGAGCTAAGGAGGGTGTTTGGAGACAGGATATGATGGAGGATATGCACAGGAAGATGTAGGAAGGAAAAAAAGAGAAATTGGGCTTGAACAACAACATTAATTCATTGATTTTTCTCTCTTTATAGCTTCGTTTGCTCTTTTCCTTCACTCTTGAATGGTTCTGTTGCTTGAATGACTATAGCAGTGGATTTTCATGTGTTAGCCCCATAACTATAAATATCATGTATATGTATATTACATTACTAATGACCATTTTTCAAAATGTACCATCTGTTTTTACATTGAGTTACTACCTTCTGAACAACCATTGTTTTCAATTTATCATGGTATGGAAATCAACTTGCAGACTTGCTTGAAATCGGTAATCCTTCACAATGAACACTCAACTTTTTGGGTCAAACTTATATCATCGTGGTATAATGCTCTCTCTTGAACATTGTGGCCTGTGAGAAAACAATGTGAGAATCAACCATCCATTTCACAAAATGCATGTTTAATCACTGTTTGTCATTCAAGTTTGAATATTCAAAAACATACTGCAAAGGCAGTGCTAACAGCCAACTCTCTAATGTTGGATGTTTGAACACCTGCATTACCATGCGATGACGATAAATGATGATTTGACAAATGCCAGTATACAGTACACTGTGATGGATTACCTATTTTAGGTATCTTTTAAGCCTTTGAAAGTTGATATTTACACTCCACTGGCATGGACTCCTACTGTAAAAGGTAGGAAATCAATCCAAAATCACATGGTTTTCTTAGGAAACTGGATGGCAGTAAGTGCTGGTGTAATGGTTTTGTTGACTACTGAATATGCAGGTTGTGGGTAATGGGTTAAATATGCAAAAAACAACTATGTAGTATGTTCTTTTAACCAATTTCCTTAACTCCCCACGTTCCCCCTTCCCTGTCTCCACTTCCGCTTTCACTGTTTTCTTTTCTCTTTTAGTCTCCCTTGTCTCTGTGCTCTTTTTTGGAGAAAAATGCCAGATCAACAGAAACGTCACATCCAGGATAAGGGGCTTACTTTTGTATCTTCTAATTGAAGTGCCTTCCTATCTTAGTGTCTGACAGCTCCTTTTGACAAGTGATGTGTTTTTTGAAAGTGAATCAGCTTTCTTTGGCTCTGAGTGCTATAGACAGCAGAGATCAGTGAGGGTCAAGCCGAATGCTGGGCTCTATGCTGAGTTACCGCTGCCTCCTGCCATCACAAAGCTTGTCATTCATCTCACCGTTAATCCTGCTCTCTTCTTCCAGCGGATTTTCCCCCATAAAGTTCCAAACAAGCCAACCAGACACGCAGTTCACCAGCCTACGTTGTTTAACAAATGTTTAAAGCTGCACTAATCAATATTTTTACATTAACTACAGATCAAATGACTGTGTAATGTGAGAGGTGACACTCGTAGTGACGAACCCACAGAAAATGATCTGCAGTTCCCCTCAGCTCTACGTAGCGTTTTGACATCTTTCACCTCATTGTTTTGGTTTCATGGCCCGCAACTTTATCGTTCCGATTCACTCTCACTGCTCTCATTGCGTCGTTTTCAGCACCAAACAGCAGACGGTCAAAGTTCACAGCTAGCGGGTGAGCATAATGTAGCATTAAGGAGCTAAGTAGCAGGATATTTCCCTCAGGAGTTGGTGGAGACCAAAACAGAGATAAAAGGAAAGTTGGACTTACAAGAATAATAATGTTGCTCAGTGTCTTCTATCTGGGTAAATAGGCAACTTTTATTTAACATGTTTGCCACAATAACTTTATAAAAGGTGTTTACAGCTTGTTTTTCTTCCCCAAAGTGGCCTAAAAAAAACAAAAAAAACCAACCTGTTTATGTTTTCCTGCCAATGTTTTCTTGCAGTTGTGCGAATAATGACTGTCCTCTCTGAAAAGCAAGGACATGGTTATCGTGCCATGAAACATCTGGATGAAAAGTTGGGTCAATAATGCATGCGACATTGACATCAGAGGCCACGGTTTGCATCCTGTCTCCTACCATCTGTAGGCGTTGGCTTCTTTTAACCGTGACCACAATCTTCCTCTAACCGTAGCTTTAGTTGCCTCAACGCAACCAAACCCAACCACAGAGATGACAGATCAGAAAACGCTTTAATGAATCACTTCTGGAACAATCGTATAAATCGTTGTGGCAGACATTATCTATTTTGTCATTTAGGTACGGGGACTTGTTGCAATCAAGCAAAAATCTGTGCTTCAAGAGCCGCCTTTACATAAAATACCACAGTACTGTGATGGTAATGGATGTTATTTTCAGTTTTACCATTTCATGCCATGATCCTGCTGAGTTTTTATTTAAGAACATGATGTCTTTGGCATTCTTTCCTCTTTGGTCTACGTCTTGCGGTTCGGGTGGCACAGCTCAAAGCCCATCCATACCCTGCAGCTTCTGTATGTATAATCCCATCTTTGCCTACACTGTTTAGCATTGCTCCATCAACAGCAAGAGAGTGAACCTTCAATTATATCTTTGACCAACACACACAGCCAGTACTCATCACTGGAAGCCAGCCACATCCACATGGAATGGAAATATGGTAAGAATCAAGTCTTTTTGTCTGGAAAATTTCCTAAATTTTACTCCCTCTGCCTCCCCTTGGCGTCTTCCCACTTTCCCACTCCAGCTCTGTGTGTGTGATATTATGAAGAACAGATTTTCCAGAAAGGAAATGAAAGGGCTTGTTAGCGGAGGAGAGAGAGGGAGAGAGATCAGAGGGCCAGTGTTGAGGCTGACAACAGCCCAGTCTCCCAGCACCATCAACCGACCCACCCAGCAGCTAGCCAGCCTTCACAGGGCTGCATAAATCCACATGCAGGTCACATTACTGCTCGCCTTCATCAATGTTTACTGGCATGTTAAAGATTGTAATAACATCGGTCAGGACAGAGATTTTTAATTTAGATGTTTTTTTTAAGGGTTTGTGACCCAGCTGTGGCGAGGGGAGAAATAGTCAGAAAGAGACAGATGCTGGCACAGAGGAAGAGAGGTGTAACCACATTTGGACTGAGATGAGAACGGGGCCTGCAAGGTCATGCTCTATAAACACTCTTCAAATCAGGATGCTAGGCTTTTGTTATACATACTAGGCTCAGTCAACAATTTGTGCATGTCTTCGTATTTTCAGTGGTCATTTGAGTTAAAATAATAAAAGCCATTTGAGTCATGACAGTAAACATTCAGCTACAGCAAGAAAATAACCCACAAAAACAACTGTACACAGGCAGATCAGAAATTCCCCTTTTGACAATCGCCAACATCTCTCTCCTGCTGTCTCGTGCTACATCTTCTGTGTAAAGGCTTGAAGCTGAAACAAGGTTTGTCAGTGTATTTTCTTTGGGTAGCAGGCCATAGCTCTGCTTAACTTAGATATATTGGATTTTGATCAAATGCTCGGAAAGTGGCACAAGGACTCTGTGCTTATTTAAACTGTAATGTTGAATACACAAATCAGACCGGGCGCTGTGATGAGGCGCGCGCGCACACACACACACACACACACACTTGCGCATTCCCCTCTGCCCTATAGATTGTTGCTGGGCTGAAGCTTGAAGAGCCTTGCCTTGTTCAAGGTTATACACCCACTGTTCTGTTCCACTGAGCTGTGTAACCATAACAGTTTAATGACATGCTATTACAGGGCTATCACACTTACAGCATCATGTTAACACCACAACCGCTGCCTCAGTCCCACACAGACGGTAGGCTGTATCAGATTTAGGCCCTAATCCTACTCATTTGGCCCATTGTTTTGGACTTTCACACACACTTTCTTTCTTCCTTTTCTTCTTCTCCTTTTTTTTCCACTCTCTTTCTTTCTTTCTGCTTTTTAATGTCCTTTTCACAGTGGTGGAAAATAACTAAATACATCTGCTCAAGTACGGTACTTAACAAAAATTCTGAGGTAGTACTTGAATATTTCATTTTTGTGCTACTTTATACCTCTGCTCCACTACATTTCAGAGGCAAAAGATGTTTTTTTCTTTTACTCAACTGCATTTATTTTTACAACAATAGTTACTTACTTTGCAGATTAATATTTTAAACCATATAATAAACTTTATAATGACCATCTAAAATAAGATGCATTGTTATACAGTACATTTAAGTGCCAAACAATACATAAAATATTTAAAATGTATTACACCTTGACTAGCAACAGTGTTAAAATGCTGCTTTCATTTAAATAATCCATCAGTAATAATAATCCAAGAATATAAGATACAATAATATAATACTGACGGGGACCATTTTGCACAATGAGTCCTTTTAAATTGGATACTTTTACCACATTTTGGTGATAATAATGCTGTACAAGTAAAACTTTGAACGCAGAACCTGTAGTGGAGTATTTGTACATCGTGGTATTACTACACTTACTCTACGTAAGTAAAGTAACTGAATACTTCCACCTCTGCCTCTTCATCATTCAGACTCGGCACCACTCCTCTCTCAGCTTCACCATCACAACAGAGCAAAAGACAAAATATTTCTTGTGTAGTCTGGTGCGCACAACAAACAAAGCTGGTCTGACTTGTTTATTTTGATGCATTAAACCTGACCCTCAGAATCGGCCACAACGGCAAACCCATGCCAGCCCTCGGAGCGGAGCTAGTCACTTGTGATTTATTTCATATTTCCATTTGATTGGGCCTGTTTTGGGGTAATCATGGTCTGACAGTGGGCCCTGTGCTGTGGCTGAGCTGTTTACATAGCTCTGCTGGAGACATGTTGACACTGAGGAGGGCTGAGATGAAGAGCCGAGCTGCTCTCAAGGTCTGGACAGTATTTGGATCTGGGTTGGCATGTTGTGGGGAAGGACAGGTCAACCAGTTCAACGAAAGGGAGCAAAAACAGGTTGGACAAAGGAAATTAGAGTGAAGTGGAATACTATATACAGTAGTGTTAAAGGAAAAATCCACCTTAATCTAACTAAAACACTGTTAATAGCGGCTACTAGTGAGTGCATTGCATTTCTTGGCTCATTTTGTGGTTTGGTGGTGCACTGTAATTCTTCCCACCAATAAGTAGGTAGAGTTTGATTACAGAAACAAATTTAATCATGTTAAAACATCAACATTACACAGAAGTTGGTGTCAAGAACAGTCATGCGGGGAAAATCAGAAAGAGGCAGAAAATTAGCTCCCTTGCTAAACTTTCTATTGCTTTGTTCCTCTCTTCCCTCATCCCTCATCACAAGATTGTTATCTAGTCATTTTTGAGACTGTAGAACACCACTGACTGAAGCGGGAGACAAAGCAGGCTGAATGATGTTAATTTACTTACTTTTTAGTAAAGTAAAACAGGGAGTGAGGAGAGGTGGACTGAATGGGCTGACAGGATTGGAGAAAACTATAAAACTAAACCGGGAATAAACATTGATCTCACTTGCAGGATTCACTTCTGCGAAAGTGTCCTCACCCGCCAGAGAATGAAATGATGCTAAATGTACGACCGCAACAACTTCCAAAAAGTGAAATTCTTGAGATAGAACATACAGCTGGAGCTGTCACACAAGCATCTCCTCTTTTCCTCAACAGTAAAAAGACCCCGGTAGAAAAAGTCAACAGCCCCCCTTTGCACCTGCTCCAGCAGAAGGCCCCGGGTCACTGATGGGAGGAAAGGGAGACAAAAAGACATGTTTGTGAACTTTCCAGTGCGAGTGAGTAGAATATTGAACTTTTCACATTGAGTTGCATCAAAAACCTGAAAAGTTTGGAGAGCCTAATCAATTTACCAAAAGGTTTTTGTTTGACTGCAGAGCAAGAGTCAAATCTTTGAAAAGCAGAGGCTGACATCCTTGAA
>NTHP01000183.1:240856-252163 GCA_003416845.1 Oplegnathus fasciatus
ACACACACACACACACACACACACACACACACACAGTGTAAGTGAATGAGAGAGTGGTAAGAGAGGATGAACACTATTCATTTATTAAAGAACACAAAGAAAAGCTAGAAAGTAAGAGTACAAAACAAATGAAGATGGGCATGTCATCTAGTATCTGGGAGTCTGTGTTGGACTCGGAGTGACGCTTCACATATCTGGTTGACTTTGTAAGACTCCAGTGCGTTGAAAGAAAAAGAAAAAATAACCAGCGGATGAGGGCATGCTTAAGTCTTGCCCTGTGGCAGATACTGAGGTGAGCATAGTGAGATGTACATAATGCATGTACAGCAAGCGCACACATTTACACTATAGGATCAATGTTCATGCCAAAATACATGGCATCCATTAGGCGTCAATTGTCAGGATTTCATATTTAGCATTAAGGTGACACAATTAGTCAATTTATCAATTAGTTGATTGAAAGAACATTCTCAAGTTCCAGCTTCTCAAATGTGAGGATTTGCTGCTTTTCTTTGTCTTATGTGACAGTAAATTGTTCTGGACTCTTGGTTGGTTGGACAAAAACAGGCAAGTTGATGACAATACCTTGGGATTTAGGAAAATGTAATTAGCATTTCTTCACTAATAATAATCAGTTAATTGAGAAAATAATTGACAGATAAATCAATGATAATAAGGAATACAGTTCTTGAGTTTTGGTACCTTTACTAAAACAATATTTTTTTTTAAATGCCTTTCTTTGAGGATCTTTACACACTTTAAATACAGACTAAAATCTGCAAAAATATTGATTTAAATCAGGAACTATTTGATCAAAGAATAAGTCAAAACGAGCGAGAACCTGACCAGGATCGGACCAAGTTTTCAATACCCAGTGCTACGGACATGTTTCCGATATTACCAAATAGTATTGAGCAGCATTATATGAAACAGCAAACAAGTGTGTCTGTTTGTGTTTGGTATTTAAGAAAAATATTCAGTACCAATTCTGTACTTTATTCATTCCTTTGCCTCTCTTTTTTTTCTTGCCATCTTTGAAATATTTGCAGCCTGTAACTGGCTAGACCGGCATGTACTTCCTCGCACATGTGTGTACTCATGAGTGTGTATAAATCCACTGAGTAGATGTGCAGATTGCTTCTGTTAGCCAATATAATTTATGAAACAACTGAGGTTTGGAAGGAATTCTGCACTGTAAATTTATTACTGCGTGGCTCTTTATGAGCTGATTCATCTCTGACAAACACGTCAACCATATCAACTTACTGTTTACTGCATTTGCATTTGATGGCTACTTCGCACAGCTCGGATTATGAAAAAAAAACAAAAAACAGCGATAAACATATTTACTCAGTTTGTGTACATGAATCAGACTCTACCAAACCTCGAGAGTTAAGATTGTCTCCATGATGAAGACGCATGTGCTGGAGGTGCCCTAATGTATCAGAGCTGGAGGTCAAATGTGATGCTCAGAGTGGCTTGAACGATAAAGGAACAATTCACGGTGCACATGTGAGGACTATAATGAAATAAAGTTAATTTGGAGGGAAGAGGTAAACATCTCTGCCCTGGCCTTGAAGGAATCACAGACTACAGCTTTCGTCCTCTGGTTTCTGCCTTTGGAAAGGTGTTGCTCAGGTTCACATCTATTGACTTAACTGCCTGATATGTTTGGAATAAAAAAATCTAACTTCAGCTATACGGTGGATTTTCCCCTTGACATTCACTTGTCCTCCACAGTTGGAGGCCCATATGTTCAAAACCCTCAACTGTCCATGTGTTATTTGCAAATGCTCTGTTTTCAGTTTCCTCCATTTTTGCCTCTCCGTCTACTTTTTAATATCACTGCATTTCTCCCTCCATCTAAGTCTCTCTCTGTGGTTGTATATCCACCATCAGCTTGTCCTCTACTGGCAAAAGCTCTCATTTCCCATACTCTCTCAATCTTACACAAGTCCAGTCACTTACTCTCCTACACATCGTATCCACATCTTTTAAAGAATCTCTCACACACTCGGCAGCACACATGCGAGCATCAGACCCTCAGCCCTACACACACCATTTTTCTCTTTCCCATTGGGGGACCCTATTGCAGATGGACGTACACTCCTTTTGTGTTAGCTTGTGAAAGAGGAAATTAGAATTAGACACTTGGGCGAAGCCTGGCCTGCAGAAATGTGATCCTGCTGCTCTCCCTATGGGTTTCAAATGGCCTTTTTCTTTCCTCTGTCCTCAAGATAGTCCTGAATTGAGGAACCTGTGGACGCTGGAGAGTGCTATCTTGTTATTGAATCTGAGGACTTGACAAGAAAAATAGGCTGCCTAAAGCTGCACTATGTCCAACCCCTGCCAGAAGAGATCCAGCATTTCACCAGCCCTCTTCACTCCCTTTTGTCTGACTTGGCTGCACTATTTTCTCTTTTCCATATCCTGCATTTCACTTTCACCTCTCAGCTAACCTTTACTGTCAGCCGTACAGGACTGGGATTACGGTAGAACTCACAATGCATTCACAACTGTCTGGCTAACGCATTTTGAGATTAATTTATCATTTATGAGTACACCAGCACTTATTTCTTGGCTACTTAACTTGTCTTCTTTATTTCTGCTCTCTTGCCTCTACCCCCTCTTTTAAATCCAGCCCTCCCCATCTGGCTGCCTCTGTCTGCAGCTCGGAGGTGAGTCTAGATGTCTGTCAGACCGCACAAGATTTTGTCATGTGTCCAAATAGTATTTCTGGATTCTGTGGCCACTTTATTAGTTGCACGTTCTTGTACTACGGAGGACTGATTTGCCCGCAGAGCAGCAATGTCGGGCAAGTTCAATGTGCAAATCACTCATTGTGTTTTACTCACATACATTTACTTATTATCTGGTACACAGCCAAGCTCCGTCACAGGACTCCAAGGCCATCACACCCACATGTTGGAGTTTCCCTGAGCACGAACAGGTAGCTTAGCCCCACTAACCCCACACAGCACTCACATCCTCACAGTGAAGTTTCATACAAAATCCCAACTTTGAACGAAACCCAGGTGATTCCTGGATATACCAGTGGTTAGCTAGCCAGCTAAGAAGACAAATCACTTGAGAGAACTAAATGAAAGGCACATTCAACCTCTTTTGGCTATCCCTCTGCACCAGTATTGAGCAACCATGCTATGCTATGGTGAATACATAAAAATGAAATAGATGTAACAGTAATCTGTGACCCATCAGATTCTGTTACACGATTAGGATTTTCAGTCGTGACAAGATGTCTTGTGTCAAAGTCTGTTTCCCCTTGTTGTTAGGGCTGAGGTTAAGCTATGGTAAAGCATCACAGAGATGACACGTTGGGCTAAGGTTGGGTTCTTGTCTTAAAATGGGTACTGGGATTAGTAAATGTAACATAATTACTGAATTTGAAAATCTAATCCCGTACAACACTTCTGTAATCCAATTACTGAAGTAACGCATCACTACCCAACACTGGAGGAGACTGTATTCTTCGGGGCATGGATTCAACACAGGATAAGAAATATTTCCAAAGGAACTTGGTCCATGCTTACATGGCAGTTTCATACCATTCCTGCAGATTTTTTTGCGGTCCATTTATGACGGATCAAGACTTGGAGACTGTACAGGCCAGTGGATTAAGCTTTAGTCACTATCATGTTACTGGAGCTATGGGTGGGTAGACTGAGGCTACGAAAGGTCCTGACCGTGATATTTAAACATGGTTCAATTGGTACCCTGTCAAAGAGCCTACAAGCCAGTTCTGTAAGCAACATTCATTAATCTGTGGATGGATCAATTGATTTGGACTGTCAACTTATAAGTACAGGTCCTGTTGGTGATGGAGTTACTGTTACGTATTCACAACATATTTGCTTAACACAGTGTTTCAAATCTTTTGTATAGCATAACCAAATGATAATGATACAACAGACTGATTTTGGAAGTGCTGAACTGGACAACATGAGGATTGGTGCATGACTTGTTTTGGATATCAGGACCAAATTTTATGATCTGACGAGGCATTTGAGGCCATTCATGTCCTTATGTTGAAGGACTGTGACATTTTTAGGTGATTACTCCCGCCATCTGTTTTGTTTATTGCAGCAGTCTCTGCAGACTCAAACTGTCCTGGCCAAGATGAACAGCAGTGAAAAACAGTTACAGGCAAACAACACAAGACAGATGATATAAAATATGCCACGAAATCAGAATTAAACACAATTGCAGTTAAGACGTGGTGTGTGAAAGGATGGTGTATGAGCTCCTGGAGCTGAGGTGTCCAGCACCAGTGTTCAAATTAGTAACTTTTAACCTTTAGTCAAACAGTCACTGAACCTCAAAACCCTGTCGGTGTGTTTTATCTGCTGAATTACACTAAACTCATATTACAGAGGTGTAAAGTCTACCTGAAGTGACCAGTGAGTGTGTGTGCATGTATTCCACTCATATGGATACAGAGTATACTTTTATCTATTCCAGATGGCTTCATTGGTATGACAAGAGAAAGTTATGTGTTCTCAAAGGCTTCACTGTGAACTCACTGGAAGAATGTCACATTGATGGTTTGTTCTGATTCACAGGCTCAACTAAGGCAATGCATGATGTGTTACTGCCACCCAGTGATCACATTTGGTATACCAAATCTACACTCAGTTGCCAGTTTATTACTGTAGGTAGGCTACACCTAGCTAAAAACTAAGGGAGTCTAGTACAGCAGAATTGCAATAAATCCTACCTTAATGAAGGTTATAATTTGTTTTTGTTATGTGTTTTAAGAAAGATTTTTATTCTATACATATATACTATTTGTATATATACACACATATAGGTCATTCTGGCGGCTGTAGTTTGTGGTGCTGTTGAACTGTATTGTGATATGCTAAGAGCTGTTTCTATTATTTTGTCTAAGATACCTCTCAGTATAACAACAATTTAACAACACCACACATCACATGCTTCAAAACAACCCTAAAACTGAATAAACACCTCTCTAAAAGAAACATATACATTATAACCTCCATAAAGGTAGGATTTATTGCAGGGCTTTTGTATTAGACTGCATTATAGCTTTAGCTAGGTGTACCAAATAAATGGGCAACTGAGTGTATACTTCCCATGGACTTTGACCTCACATTCAGGCCATCATATACATCTTATAAAGATGTGGCCCCAGGGGTCTGTGCAGTGGGACTGTTAATTACAACAATTTAATTTATTGTTGCAGAGTCAAAGGGTTCAGTCAAAATCTTTATGAGGAACATCTGATTTCACAACAAAAAAAGCCATCATCATGACACTGTCATGATTTGCAAGGGTGGCGGGAGCTGCTGTATGTAAATAGGTACAACAAGGGCGTCCTTTTAGGCATGTGCGTCCAAAAAAAGCTGCATAAAGTGGCAGTACTGAAAACAGATCATCTAAAGAAATATGGTACGAAGTAAGATTGTATGTTATTTTACCAACAAAGTGAATAAATTCAGAGTACCAACAAACTACATAACATGCAATTAGTAAACTGCAGGATAACATAGAGACAATTGTGATTTATAAATCACATTAAGAAGAAACAATGCACATATCATAGATACATGACTTACACACATTTCTTAAGTATTATCTTGGCATACAAAAATATACTACACCATATAACAAAGCTTCTACTCTGATACAAGAACAAATTAGTATTTATCACTGAGAAGAAACAATAAAAACACTGACCGATCTAAAAGTTTATGTTCACACCAAAAAGTATCAATGCATGTATCAAACACATGACTTACTCACTCTTATACAGTAGCTACATCAGCCTACATTATTAAAGCCTTTGACTCATTGTGCCATATAGCACAGCTTTAAAACAAAACAAGAATGAAAAAATGTTTTATAAGCAACCACACACAGTCAACAGGTGACTGAACAACCAATAAATGCTAAGTTGGAGAAGGTATTAAGAGCCCTGCAGGCACTTACCCTGCTTACTGTGTCATGCTGTAACACAACATCAAATAAAGTACATACTATAATGTAACCTCTATAACATAAACAAGCACACATCAAGGAGGTTAAAATGTTGTACAGCCAGACAGGTAAAGACATTTAACCACCAGGAAAGAAAGCAGCGAGCAGGGACAGGCAGATTCAGTGTTTCTGACTCACCTTATTTGCCACTGAAGTCCCTTTTTTCTTTCATGGAGAGATTATGTATCCTGGTCAAATTACATCCAAACGCACTTGTTGCACTTGTTGGTTTGTTTATCCACAGTACTCGTCTCCTCTTCCCATCACTGCTAGCTAACTAGTCGCTGATATTATTAGCACATTAGCTTAACACTGGAAAACTAACGTTAGCTAACTCTGGTTGTTTCACTTACCTATCTTAAATATTGTTAACTTTCTTTTGTTTGTAAGGCCAGAGTATGACTGGTTTCACAGTTCACCTCAGAGTTTTTTTTTCCTCGGAGGACTGTCCATTCACTGTTTCTTCATGCCATGAAAGTGACCGCATCTGATATGTTTGATTCACATTTTAAATCAACTTGAACATGATCACCAGTGCAATATAAACTTTGTCCACACGGTCTAAGGGGGCGCTGTTTCGCTCATTTGAGGAAATTATTGAAAATGAGGAAGAGATGGCGACGACAAACAAAATGATGAAATCTTTTAATTAAAATGGTATTTGTAGATTTTTGGGGGGTGTTTGGATACCGAGTAACGACAATGTTTCTGTAGAGACATGGTGCTGTTAAGTTCTTTCATTTTGGTGTTATTTTTAAATATTATTTTAATGCAGTGGGCACCACAAAGTCCTATTCATCTCCATTATATTGAGAAAAGTAGATACCTTAAAACCCCTGCAAATAAAACCAAAACTATCTTCATTAATACTACTAGAGGGGGGAAGAATGTTTTTTGAGTGATTTGGGTGACAACATACAACCTCTGACTCCCCACCTTATACTGCAGTGCTGCTTATGCACACGAGGGGGAGGCAGAGCACTGCCGTATTAAAAAAAAAGCAGTCTGACTGAGGATAAATAGTGAGTGTTAAGCCTGGTTTATATGAAGGTAATTTGATCATTAATCCTCTGTTGCTCTCAATGAAAGACCAACATATGCAACTGTAAACCAGCAACTATGGAGCAACATCTCTATTTAACAACTCTTAAATAGCATGACAATTTTTACCAAGTAGGTTTTCACACACAAGGAATTTTCTATGATATTTTGGTGAATGACAATAAACATAGTAAGAGAAAAGAAACAGAAAAAACAAGTACTGCAAAGGTTCAGACATTTATAATAAAAAAAAATTAAAAACATGTAAAATACGTGTGTTTTTAAGAATAAAGGACCTGTACAGTGTTTAAACAAGCTTAATTCCTCCCATGTATCGTCGTCCTCTCTGTGTTGCAGTAGCTCACCTCTTTTTAAAAGTAACTTGATGATGGGAGAGTAGCTCGAGCTCAACATTTCTTAACCATTTCCTACCGCTGTGTGTCGCTGTTGGCCTGTAATGTCTCCCACATCTCCCAACCTCCACTATAAATGCTGCTCCATCCTTCCTTGGTCGTGACTGGACTGCTGATGAGTCGCTGACATTTCCAGAGCTCCCCTCGAGATGCATGATGTGTACAGTATAGCCTCAAACACCCTGGTCGAATCAATGTTAGCAGTTTAGACTGATGGGAGTCTGTTGAATGCTGAATGAATCCAAAGGCTGCAGATACATTTGGGTTCAATTTTAGTGAGCTACATTTTGAAAAATATCTAAAATATAAATATTAATTAGGCTTAATAGAAAATAAAATTCAATTGCAGCCCTGAAAATTATATATTTTTTTCACGTCAAGTGGGCAAAACAGATAGAAGAACTACACTGCAATGGATGCTACAAACCTTCAAAATAAATGCACCAATCTTAGCCAAGAATTCATTTCACGAGGAGGTGTTTTAATTCGAAAGGCATAACCGGAAGTACTGTTTTCGATTCAGTCCAGTTTGACACCAATTTCAGCACACAGGCATCCTCTGCACTCCGCGCTTTGCGTGTGTGGACCGGCTGAGTGTATGTGTGTGTGTCAGAAGCGTGTGTGCGTCTGCGTGTGTGTGTGTGTGTAAACACAGCTCGGTCGGCTCATGTTAGGAGCGAGGGCCAGGTCTGACTGCAGCAGAGATTACCAGGCTGAATCGTGCTCGGGGACCGCTCAGATGAGGAGATGGCAGCCGAATCGACCCGGAGATTCACCAAGAACCTGCTGAAACCGGGGAGCGCGGCGGAGATACGACAGACGGCGTGCAACGCAGTCAGACACTCCGCAGTGACGGTGAGTAGACCCCGCATGAATTGTAAAAACATGGTGGTAGTGGGGGAAAAAAACGCATCACCACCTGTGGGCCCGAAGCTTTTACTGCTCTCTTTTACGCACCCAGAGCTCAACATCTGGAATTAGATTTGGTATCATCTGTACCAGCCTCACACCGCACCACTGCACCGAAGCTCCGGCAGACCCTGACATTGGCATTCATGTTGCATCTTTCTTTGCAGTGGATGAGCACAGTGCAGCAGTGCTGCTCAGCCTCTGTCTATTGATCCTGCAGGGGGAACAATTCAATACGTTTAAATGGATAACAGCTCAGTAGGCGCAGGGATCGCCACATTTCTCTCCACTATTGGAAAGAAGCCTCTTATTGGCTGTTAATGTGGCTATAAAGTCGTGGAGCCTATCATATCCCCCTGTGGGTTGGAGTTTATTTCAGTGTGGCTGGCTGAAGTGAATGAAATGCAGTATAGCGGCTTGGTAGTAGGATAGAGGGATGCGGCATGACACAGGCAGCGGTTTACATCTGCTCAGAGACACCAGGAAAGATGGAGGGAGGACCGGAGAGGGGGGTGAATTCGACCACCGGGCCTGATTTACGGCTAATTCTATCATCAGGCTATTTTAGTATCGCGAATTGTGAAATGTATGCTCCAGTGGGTGTGTCGCGCCTCATAATGAGAGACTGTGATTGACACATAATAAGATAGTGGGAGGAGGGGTGATCCAGCCACACGCACACACACACGCACGGACACACACACACACAAGGAGAAGGATTTGTGTTTTGATGATGTCCTTTTGATTCATCTGGCAGAGGACAAATCCTCTACCTTACGTTTTGCACGTGTGTGTGTGTGTGTGTGTGTGTGTCCATTCTGTAGAGATTAGCATAGAGAAAGGTCACTCCACTCCAGTCTCTTTGCTGCTACTCTACATCCTCTTCACTCTGGTGTTAGTGTGTCAGTGGGACACACGCAGAACAGAGCGTAGTGAGGATTGATTGGACTAAAGAGGGAAAATGTAATATTACTTGCAGTTTTACAATTCAAATGGGCTCGCATGGCAGAAGACAGGATTAAAATGGAAAAGAGTTGAACAGACTTGCTTTTTCATTGTATTTCTCTCTGGAAATGAAACATTTTCTATGAGCAGCCAGATGTTACCCCTGACGCTGGGTCAGCTGAATAGAACAGAAGAGAACTGAATAGCATGAGCCTTAAGAGTAAATGTTCACTGACAGTATGCATCCGTCATGTCCCCAAATGGAGTACAGCAGAAAGTGTTTATTGATTCCCTCACTGGATGTAGACATTGACTGGTGGGTCACCTTGTGTTGGTATCATTTAGGACACTGATACACATGTTGCACTGCAGTAACAACAAGCTTCGCTGCCTTGCCTGAAAGCCCTGCAGCTGAAGTCACACACTGAGTGCGTTTTTTTTAAGCAAAGACATGACAAACAAGTGACTAGTTATGAAGAAAAAGCAAGTTAGAGATATACAGGAGATAGATGGAGTTAGAACACGTGAAGCCCGAAACAAGAGTTGCTCTGATGTCCCCACCATTATCACCATGTTTTACAGGTTTAAACACAAACACTCATGCTAATTAAGACATTAATTATTTAAAGTCTGTCAACATGTTTGTATTCTTCATTAAAGCCCCCATTCATTTGCGCTGTTACTGCCAAAACAGTCCACATGTAATTGAGCGCACACTACAATAGCTGCGTAGGCCTATTTCACAGAAGACATTTTGACATGTTACAGTGGGAAAAGAACAGCTGTAAATGATGAAATTAATGATGGCTGAATTCCATTTAGCTGCTTCAGTTTCAGGGTCCTGGTATTGTGAATGTTATTAGAAACATCCATGCTTTTTCCTGCTATGACAGGTCAAAATGGTTGCTTTGAAAAAGGTGTAGGTAGATGTGGGGCCGGTGGATGTTTGGTTGAGTTGTGTATGCACCAGTGTTCAAGGGGTTTTGCCTCAGTAGTGCCTTAATAACTTAAGAGTTTATTTAAGAATATAAAATATTGGACAATAAGGATAAAATCTTCTCTTCCAGTATATGTAATTTCACATCACAATTTAGATATATATCGTGAGGCAAGACGTTTTCTGGAAAATCAGTTGAGAAATTGTGGATTTGTGGATAAAAATAACCAGACAGGTGTGTCTGTTTTTGCTAATCCAGTCACTTAGATACCTGACAAGTCAAGGTACTTTATCACATTGGTGCAAAAATTATATAAAAGTGTAATATTGCAAAAAATAAACATTCCTGCTAATTGATACGCAACATTGCCCACAGTAGCCTGATGCACCCTGACATATAAAAGGTAGAAATGTCACAGTGTCAATGGTGTATATATAAATGTCAGGTGGTTGACAAGTTTATATCGTCTCACGTATATATGTGTTGTCGTATCGCCCACTCCTATGCAGAATTTACCAGAACACCAAATCATTTCATGAAAGAGTGTGAGGTTGTTTTTGTAAAGGTGAAAACTGAAATCGAAACTGATACTTTGATCTACATCAGTATGTGCAGAGACACTTTTTTTTGTCTTTGTCATCCTCCAGTGCGAGAGACTGACTGCTTAGTCTCAATCCTTTTTCCTATATCTTGAAAAAGTAACATCTCTGAAGAAAATGCAGAAATGTGAAGAGGAAGAGAAAGAGAGAAAGGGAAGCTGGATGGGAGAGTAAGCATGTGTGTAAATGTGTAGGTATAACGCTGGTGTGCACAGGCTTAGGTTAAGTGGGTGTGTAAATGTCCATCGGTGTTGTGTGCATGTGTGTGGACGTGTTTTTTGTGAGTGTGTTAATGCGCGGCCTTTGTTGGTGAAAGAAACCAGGTCAGCAGAATCAGGCCCTATGGCATAACATTCAATGAAGCGTGAGTCCCTCTTTCTCTCCCTCACTGACCCCCCTCTCTTTTCATAGGAGCCAGTTTTTTCCTCATTCACTTAACATCCC
>NTHP01000183.1:269018-302139 GCA_003416845.1 Oplegnathus fasciatus
GTGTGTGTGTGTGTGTGTGTGTGTGTATTAGAGGAAGAGAGAGAGGAAAAGAGAGAGAGCGAGAGCCATGTAAGACTGCCAGTGTGTAAGCTCAGCAACAGCAACATTAGGAGCTGGAGACTGGAGTAGAGCAGTGCAGGAAAGACAGTTTGCAAAGCCGGACTGGTTGAAGTGGAGCAAGGCAGGAGAGGGAAGAGGAGGATGGAGTCTCAGTTATCCTACTGGGCTTGAACAGAGCACAGCACCACTGGCTGGACCAGGGGCTGACTGGACCGAACTGGATTGTGTCATCAGGACAGACACTTGAGTTCAGGTTGACTGGGACAAACAAAGAACCTCAGTTCAGGTGGCGCCTATACTGCTGGACAGGATCAGGCTGGACTAGGAGTCAACAGCAGTGGATTATGGGTTGTTCGGCCAGTGTGATCCTGCTCCTACGCTCAGTGGGTGGGGCTGACTGCGGTCATATGTGTTCACGACAGGACCAGATGTCATTGGATGCTGCCACTCCCACCTTAGAGGGTTACACTACTACCACCTCACCTCTGACCATCATTGTCATGGTAACCAGAGCTATTGCACCTCCAGCTCCCCATTAACTTTCTACCTAATGCATGTGTGGGCAGGTAGAGGGGACCACAGTATGTGGGTGTGGAGTAATTGTGTGCACAATAACATCATATTTGGATGTGCATGAATGTATATTTTTGGGCATTTTAAATTGTAATGATGGGTGGATGTCCTGAGCCAGAAGGTAAAAGTCTTGTTTCAGTTTTGCTAGCTTGAAGCAGCAATTTTTTACCATGTGTATAAACTTTATTTTCTTAATTTTGGCATCCTGTTTTGTTTCCTCTAGAGCTCTGTCTTTCCTTGTCAAACTTTCTCTTTTTTACTGGCTCTTTTCTTTGTTGCTGAGGTTGATGATCAATGATTGGGGCCTGGTTGTTTCCCTTCACAGCTGAGAGGCAGAAAGACGGAAATGGAGGGAGGAGAATAGAGGGGGGATGGTGGGGTCAGACATGAGGAATCTAGTTTCTGTGGGAAAAATCTGCTTTCTCTGCATATGGTGTACAGAGAAGATGATAAAAATAGCTATTTAAACAGAACCATGAATAAGATGGTGGATGAGAGTTGTTTGACTGAGTGAATGACTGCATGACAGAATGCATGACTGGATGAAGGAATGGATGAATGAATTACATAAAAGTACATGTGTGTTTTTACTTGCTGACTTTTCAGCACAGTGCTGCATGTAAGCCATCTGTTTGGTATCTGTATCCATTAGTGTTGGCCAGATTTTTTTTATTCCCAGAAAGACCCTGGTTTCTGTAAGCCCTGTGGAAAAAATGTTAGAGTTTTGGCAGGGTGGGATCTTTACAGTCACCCTTTCTGTTTTTCCTTTCTTTCTTTCCCTCCATAAACCTACCGTCTCTTCTGGTGCCTCGTTTTTCTGGTCTCTGTGGCAAACTAGAGTCATGATAGTTTATGCTGCAAAGTCAGGTTTGCATGCTGATTCTTGTACTGTAAGTATAAGAGCATGTGCTGATATATTCAGGCCAGGCTGCACTAGAAACTAGTGCACTAACTTTGCTGCTCTTTTTTAGCATGAGATATTTCCATGTCAGTTTAAGAGATTCATCAGCGCTACAACAACGCCAAGGTTTCCACATTTATTTCAGGCTTAAATAGCTTAAAAGACTTTTTTCCAAAATGCAATCATGTTGGGAATAGTTTTCCACCTTAAAGTAGTTAGTCACCTTATTAAAAAACAAAGATGGCAGTGTTCTCAATAACAGCTGGTTCCTGCAGCACAGTTTCATGCACATTAAAACACAGATCCAGTGTGTGGTTCACTAGTGGTGATTTACGCAGGTGTTCAGGCCAGTGTTAGTGTTAGGTTTCAAAAGGTTTTGTGACATACAATTGCATAAGACTCCTATGTTGGTACTCAGGTTTCTGGATATTAGGAGAATCAAGTGAAAAAGTACAGCTGTGTGTCATCTGAAAAAAAAAAGAAAAAAAAAGAAAATCCTGTGTAACATGACCAAGCGGCAGCATGGAGACAGAGAATAGTAAGGGTTCGAGTATGGAGCTCTGGGGAACTCCAAAGGTCAAATGCAGCTTTGATGAACCTGTTAAAGTTCTGTTTTGAAGATATACATAAAACCAACTTAAAACTGACCCTGAGACTTCCACCCATTGTTTAAGATGTTCAATTAGTTGATTGATCAGTAGTGTCAAATGCAGAGCTGTCATCTAAAACAACTACATGTCATTGTATGCTAGCTGTCAGACGTGCAGTACACCCCTATAAGCTACCTCCCTCCACCTCTCCCTCCATACTTGATACTCTGTCGATCCCTCTGTCACCCTGTCACTGACACTGTGGTTAGGGAAAGAATGCAAATCGTCCAGTCTCTCTTTGGCCACTGTCAATCTTCTTCAGTGTTGATCTCTTTAGACCTCCTGGCATTTCAAATGTGTGTTATTGGTTGGATAATTGGTCAATGACAAGATGTGTGATTTTGGTAATTGTTTTTCCATTCACTGCGGAACAAGGGCTGCGTATGGTTTGCAGAATGACCTTCATGCTGCTGAATGGACAGGCTGAAATAGATGTGTTAAGTAGACAGCCACCACAAAAACACTGTAGTGTGTGTTTTGGAACAAAAGTTAAAAAACTGGCTTTTCACCACCAACTCAACACATCAAATTGGCCCTAGAAAAACAGAGAACACTGGTTTTCATCAGAGGAGCGACTTCTCTTAGAAGTATGAATCCCCATTAGTCCCACTGTGTCTCTCCCCAGACCCTGTATTGCTCTAATGATGTAAAGCAGATGGCTTCTGTCTAGTTTCTTCTCCTCTCTGCTGTCTCAGCTGTCTCTGTCCCCCTCTCTCCCCCTTTCTGTCTCTCTCGCTCTTACTCCCTATCAGTCTTTCACACGCTTTCTCTTCTTCCGCACTGCCCCTCTCTCTGTTTTTGTCACACTTTCCTCACATCTTTCCCTTAACAGGATGACAAGCCCTTAAATCTGTGCTTGAGAATGACACAGACCAGCTTGTGCAGATAATGTGCAAAGAGGTGAACCCTGTGATTTCTCTCCATCTTTGTCTTAATCATTCACCCAATTTTGATTTATTCTGCTCTTCTTTTTTTATTCTGACTAATTCAGAGCGCCCCCCCTCCCTCTGTCTCACTCCCTTGTTCACAGTTATGCTGGAGGAAAGCCATGCTGTGAGCCACCAGTCTAGTGCTCTATTTGTGCCCTCCACACAGCTGTAGTTTACCAACATCAACACCCACTCTGTCTCACCCCTGCTAGGAGGGAGGGAGAGAGAGAAAACAGAGGAGCGGGGGACTGAAGGAGGGGTGTTAAAAGGGATGTTTAATAGGGCGAGAACAAGGGTGCAGGGAAGAGACAGAGAGAGAATCAAAGGAAGAAGAAATAAAGGAGTACACTGCTGAGGATGTTTGATGAAATGAGGGAGCGAGAGAGGAGGGGATGAGAGGGAGGACTGGAGGGATGGACCCAGCTGAGGCAGCTGGTGCAGAACAGAGGAAGGATGGAGGGAGGGAAAGAGTGAAAGAAGAGGAGGGAGGTTGAGCTGCTGCGTATTGCTGCTGACGTTAAATGGGCTTGAAGGAGAGCGGTGCCAAGAGCGTAATTATGATTCACTGTTTCAGATGCAAAACATCAAAGACTTATTAACAGTTATTAAATTAGGAAAACATACAGTAGATTAAGATTAATGCTTTACTTGGAAATGTCCTGGTAGACTTTCAGGGCCACGTTTTTGTTTCACTGTCTCATGAACAGCAGAGTTGCAGTCATGAGACAGACTGTAGTGTCATCTCTGCTGAATCATAAAATCATAAATAGCAAGGTGCTAGGTCACAGGCAAAACAGATAGCAAACCTTTGCATTTCTCACACTTATATTTGACATTTAAGTTGCATTACATGTGAAACCGTTTTTCCACTTTAACCTCAAAATTGGCCATTGCTTGACATTACTTGACCAAAACCAACTGCCGTTAACTGAAGTGCATGTGCTACTGCACTCAACAGGAGAGTGTGAAGAGCAACGAGCAACGAGCAGCCTCAGATTTGCATGAATTACTGCCAAATGCTAAAAAGATTATCATTGTTCACATTGGACAATTCTACTTTTCCACATCTGATCAAGCACACATGCTTTAAAGCCTCAGTGCACACAAATTACACAAAAAAAAAAAAAAATAGCTCTTGTGGTATCTAGACACGCAGATGGTTCTGGATACGTTTTCTCAGGTTTTGAGATATTCAAAATCAATCAGTCAGTGTGTCTTTCCAGAAGCTGTGTCCCATACACTCTGGGTAATCCACAGATGTTGCTGTAAACAGTTTCAATAGGAACTACTTTCTACCAAAGAAATAGTCCCTATGTGAAAACTTCTCACAGCATGTGTTCCAGAGTGAAACAAGGACACAGTTTCTAGAAAGAGATGTTGGTGTTGATTCTTTTAAACTATTATATTTCAACGCTTCGAGCACCACAAGTGAAATTCCATTCATCTCCATTGCATTGGGGTGGAGGCATAAAATTCAGACACCTCTTTGCAAAATGTGGGCAAATAAAACAAAAAACTATCTGCATGTCTTCCTCTGGAATATGGGTGAAGTGAAACAATACAGCACATTGATTCCTCTGCATAATTTAATCCATCAGTGCTCCAACTTATGCTGTGTTATGGTATACCAGTTGTTGTATCATCAGGAGTTGTTTCCTCTTGTGCACATCTCTGTTCTGCTATGAGGTTTAGTCTGGGGAAGTGAGTGTCTGTGCGTGTACAGGCAAACATTGATATGAATGTTATTGTGTATTTATGTTGTGTTATGTTCATTTACTTCAGTGGGAATGTGCATCAGTGAACACCTGTGTATGTTTTTATTTTGCATATGTATTTTTATGTGTACATTGTCTTGCAGACGGTGCCATGTAGGAGGAGGAGGACAGGCTAGCTTTAGAACAGGAAGTTGATGGTTTTCTAGTTCATATCTGCGTGTACGTTTGTATGCATGAGTGGGCTGACGGTGCGCTATTGATAACGTTTGGCAGAAGAAGATAAGATGCTGAGAGTTTGACTTTGAGTGTGTGTGAGTTCATGATAGTGTTTAGCTGTAGGGAGGGGGTCCCTTATTGCGTCTGTTTGTACGGTTAGTAATGTGGAGTAAAAAACTGATTGTCTCTAAGGTGTTACCCTTAATTTGCTCAGTGCAGATAACAGTGCCTTATGTTGTGTTTCTGAGTAGTCAGAAAGTGAAAGACATTGAGAGTGTGATGTGTAGAAACTGGAGGGCCTGGTTGGTTGCTTTCTCATTTACCGGGGATTTTGTGTGTCTGTATGTGGTTGCGTGTGTGCTGAGGGGTGTGTTGGACATCAAACATCAACTTCCTCTACATCCACGTGCATTGACACAAACTCATAAACCCACTCAGTGTCAGTTCTGCTTCTGGTAGAGCACATGCCCGCGATGTGCGCTTTTGTTTAGTTGACTTTTAATTTAGCTTTAACCCTCTTTTCTCTCCAGATAGTGGAACTTCTGCTGCTTTTTCTTGGTGTAATACTGTACACACTTACTTACTTGCGCACTTGATTCTACTCGCAATGAGCTTCAGGAGCAAAATCACCTTCAGGAAGAGACTGAAGAGCAAACGAGTGCGATCGGATTTCAACCGGCTGAGCATTGTATGTATTCTCTTTCTGCCTCTGCTAGTTGTTACGACGTCAAGTCACATTCACGCTGCATTTACACTCTTAGCTAATATTTATTGACTGTCACATGACTATTGTTTACTATCAGCGCCATACATATGTTTATATGCTGCCAGTCATAGTCATAATTGTGATTTATACAGCTGTAATGATTATAGACCACAGTCTATGGCCAGTATACTGTAATCAGTGTTTCATGATATTTTTGTGCTTCATTTCCTCCTCTTATGAAGATTTGTTTGTTACACTACATTGAGGCAGGCTCTGCGACAGGAAGAGCCAGACAGAGGAGAATACTTTGAAGTTGACAGATTAAACGATGTGTGTATTAATGATGCACAGTGAATGCTTCATTACTGCGTCTGACAGATGTCAGCTCGTGAGGGGAAAACCAGACTCTCCTTTGAAACATTTACTCACTGACGTCACATGGGTCAGAGTAGAGTCACAATGTAGACATGAGAACCTCAAGCTTAATATACCTGCCTGCCTATTGCTTACCTCTGTCATTTATCTGCTCATGATTGTTTTCCAGAAAACCACACTTTGAATCATTTCTGTTTATTATTTCCACTATCGATTAATCTGTCGATTAAGTATTTGATTCACTTATTAATTGTTTGTCTGTAAGATGTCGGAAAATACCAAAAAATGCCTATCACGATTTCTCAGAGCCAAAGCTGACACCTTCAGACTGCTTATTTTATCCGACCAGCCGTCTAAACTAAAGGATATTTAATTTACAGTGATATAAAACAAGGAAAAGCAGCAAATCCTCACATTTGAGAATTTGAAAATTATCATAATTGTTGACAATTCATTTGGTTAATCAATTAATCGACTAATTGTTTCAGCTGTACTTGTTATTGAAAAAGCCAGTATGTAATGCTGCGTTACAGGTTTGACTGAATAGACACGAGGAACAGAGAACTAGAAAATGACACTCTAGATGAACTGCAGGTGACTATATTGTAGGTCTGGACGGAATATAAATCATACTGAGTGTAAATCAGCATACTCATTTTCAATACTGCATGTGGGGTAAACACAGTCTGTATGGATGGTAAGGGCAGTACTTGGACAGAGGGCTGCCCTAAAACACGGATCACCCTCGGCTGAGTTACATTCTAGCTTTTCTACTCTGTGCTCTCTCTTGGTTGTGTGCCAAGAGGCCTGTTCTGACTGTAGCTGGGTTAAGTCTGCACTGTATGCGTGTGAACCAAACCAGAGATCATTACTTCCTCTGCCTTCCTCACCACAGCCTGCTCCAGCGCTCGGTTTGCTGCTGTTGCTATTCTCTGAATGACAAAAGTAATTTGCCATTGTCCTCTAGCTGTAAAACACACGTTTAAAATCTCTCGTGTGACTCATGGACCAGTTACATAATCCATCAACATAGTTTGAAATCTCTTTGAGAATAGAGAAAGTTATTGTGTAATGGATTGTTTTGTCTGAGCTGCGCTGTCATTTTGCAAGTTCTAGTTTGGTGGTTTGTACACTGAGCGTGTTAAATGGGGGTTGTAGGAGAACAGGCCTTATCATTTAGAAGCAGCGACACTTGTATGTGGTGTTTTTATGTTTGAGGTTAGAAAGTGTCAGTATACGTTGGTCTGGTTGCTTGTTGAAGTTTTCATTTAAAAAGGAAAGGAAAGTCCACCTGTGTCATGCATCCAGTTAAATGAAGCTGTCTCACACAAGCAATGTTTCTATTTGTAGTCTCAGTTAATTTAAAACAACTACACATATTGTTCTGTGTGGTGTGTCAGAGCCTCACTTCAGCTGTGGCGCTACTTCCTCTGCGATTCTTTTAGGTCCAAATGATGTCATGGCAAAAACACAGGAAATGTATCTGTCATGGATACTGCTTTTAATAACATCTTTATGCTGAAAGAAAAAGACAAAGACTCAGTATGATATTTTGTAATATTTTGTGCATTTTTTGGTAATATTTTTGTAAATATTATACTGAGTCTTTTTCTGCTCCCACAATATCTGGTAATAGATATGAGATATGAAATAAAAATAGCTTTTAGAAGGCTTTTGTATATAATGAGAAAATGTTCAAAACAATACCCAAATTACAGTGCAGATGACAAAACATTACTTTTTTGATGCGTCTACTTTGAGAAATGTAAAGATGTTTTATTTAACTCACTGTAAATGTTAAATAAAGACATTTTCCTAAATAGAATATAGTCTAAAGTTAGTCTCTTATCATTTTGTATCGTATTGAGGTTTGATACTCAACCAAACAAGTGAATACTGATCAAATGTCTATGTGTTTCCATTTGCAGCAGGAGAAGCCTAAGCTGATCGATCCTCTTGACTATGAGACTGTCATCTCTGAACTGGGGGACGAGTTGAAGGAAGACCCTCTCAGAGATCTGCTCCTATTCCCGGACAATGATTTCTCGGTAAGTGTGTGTGTGTGTGTGTGTGTGTGTGTGTGTGTGTGTGTGTGTGTGTGTGTGTGTGTGTGTGTCCGCGCGGTGGCGTGATGGATCAGTGGTTAATGCAGTCAGAACAAGAAGGTTCTTGGTTCAAATCTGAATCCTGCTTCTCTCTGTGTGCATGTTTCTCCCCGACACACATGAGGGGAATTTCCCCAAGTCCCTAATATAATCTTCATTATTGAGTTATTTATCAATTTAGTTTGATTCCTTGATTAGTCATTCCGTTTATTGAATGGCAACTCCTGCAAGTTGTCAGAGGCTGACGTGATATATTTTTAAAAATATTTCTGGGGGCATTTTTTGCCTTCATTAGACAGTGTTCAGTAAAGAGCTGAAAGAAAACGAGGGTAAAGAGAGAGGAGGGATTGACATGCAACAAAGGTCCACAGCCAGGCTGGAACCGGAGATACTGAGATTACATTGTCAGTGGCTTAGAACCCCCTGCAACTAAAACACCTCTTGATGTGATGTATTAAAATACCTTATTTTGGCTGACCAACAGTAAAAAGATCCAGAAATATGGTTTACAATGATGTGAAACAAGAGAAAGCAGCAATTCTTCACATTTATGAAGCTGTTACTATTGATGGCTACTGCAAGCCTTATGGTACCTGGTTCTGCATCAGATATGAGGCTATCATGTTATACTATGAACAGCGCCTGGTGCTGAAATGAGGTCTGATAAACTTACCAGGTGACTGATAGATCAAAATAAATGCACTTCATTTTAAGGAATACCTTTAATTTAAACACATATTTAATTGATTAGTATTATTTAACCAGAAGAGATTTGTGCACAAACAAAATGTATCTTATATATTGTTTTGAAACGGCAACAATTAAGTTGCAAAGAGGTGGAGGGTTTGACTTAAGCCTTAGCTTAACTGCAGACCTGATAATGAATCAGTTAAACGCACATCTACACAAATCCCTCCACATCTGTCATAACATGAGTCCAAGGTGAAGTATATTGCAGGGGCTCTAGTCATGACTTGACCTAGAGCTATGACAAGAAAAATTCTGCATTAACCAAACCCTTGTATAAATCTCATCATTTTCAAGCAAGTTTAAAAAATGATATTTAAACCAACTGAAAAAGTCAAAACATACACACCTGTGTCATTGTACCAAAATTGTTCCCTCATTCCATCACCATTCCCTACTTAATAGACACTCCACAGTTTACTCTATAGTGAGAAGTAAATTCAGATTTCGGACACTGATGGGTCATTTAATTTCATTTCTCCCATTGCTGTCAAGTGTGGAGTCACACAACCGTAATTTTTGCATCTATAAAATGCAACATATTGCATTGAGGGATTGTTAGCAGAAAGTAGTGTACATGCCAAGGATTTTTTTTTTGTTCCATTGTGAGAACATTGAGGCAATATATTGTGCATAAATTTCACACTGAGACACTTAAATAAAATGGCGGAACGTAAATATAGTGCATTATATAGTAAATAGGGAGTGATTGGTTGTCAGTTCTTAATTTGACAATGATACATTGTTGTTTAAAATGCAACACATGACATCTTTTCTCCACTCCAGCATTACACACTTGTTCACACTAATCATGCATGTTAAGCATTGCAGTCTTTTCATTACAGTCAACAATTTATTCTCTCTGGCTCCCTTTAGCTCTTTGTTCATTAGCACTTTCATTACTGTGCTAATGCGTTTCTGCAGACGCAGATCCACTGCACATTAAGGTGACCTAATTGGCTGCTTGTGGTGAAGGGAAACGTCTGCTCGTGCACCCCGGAGTTGTAGCTTTAATGCATGACTCCGCTGGTTCCCAGCTCTGTCTGGCTACAACACAATCTCCTCAGATTTTCTTTGTGTCTGCAGCCTACAGTCAATTTCCATAATTGTAAGTGAAAGTGGCTTGGCAGAGTATTGCTAATGCACAAAAGGCATTTACTAGATCTGCTCCATTGCCAGTTGGTTAGTGAGCTCAGCGCTCTAGCCAGCTGATTGGGTCGTATAAATCAAAGTCTGTCTCTGTTCACGCACAAAGATCTTTAGTGCTGACTTGTTTTCATTCCCATTCTGTACAATCACTTGGAAGAACATTTCTTTTTGAATATGAATACGCTCCTTAAAGATTGAATGTTGATTTTCCGTCTCATGCATCATGAAATATACTTTATATAATTAAAGCTGTGTGATTCATTGGTTATTCGTTGTAGGTCTAATCACTACTGAGAAAGGGAATACTTATTAAGAGATTTGGCTTGAATTATTCATCTTCACTGCTATAAAGCTGGCCAGAAACATTTTCAAGAGGAAGGAATAAATGAATATTACATCAATATACTGCATAACATTTTGATTTTGCATGTCCTCTCAAATCATCGCTCATGAGGTGTTAATATGTAAGCAATAAAGCTTGACAAGGAGTCCTGACAAGGGTAAATAAGTCTAAGAGTCTACAGCCAACTAGTAGCTCTATGAGACTGTACTGAGGCACAGCAAAGCTTTGAGCTAAATACTAACATGCTCACAATGACGTAGTTAGCATGCTGATGTTAAGCAGGTATAATGTTTAGTTTAGTGTGTTAGCATGCTAACATTTGCTAATTAGAGTCTGATGGGGATGTCAGTTTATTTTGCAGGTATTTAGTCATAAACCAAAGTATTGGACACATTTTGACCTATACAGTATGTAAGGATACTTTCGAGTGCATTATCATCATGACTGTATACCATGGGTAAAAAAAAAGAACAGTACTGTATAGGCTGTGTTTCGTCATTCATATTTAAATTGAGTCTGTTTTCAGTTGAATTAGTTTTACCAGTGAGAGTTAACTGGCGGTGTGGTGAGAAGCATAAATTTAATATACAGATGGGGAACAAATTAAAGGAAAAACAACAACTTAAAGTGTATTAGTAACTTGTTGAGCCACCACGAGCCTCCAGGACAGGTTGAATGCTCCTTGGTGTAGATTCTAGAGATGAATATCATTCATCCAAAAGGAGAGGACTGTCTAAAATGTCAGTACAAAATCTGTCTAAGATGTCCAGGTTGCACGTCTGTCCGTCCTGGAAGAGGGTTCCCTCCTCTGTTGTCCTTCCTGAGATTTCTTCCATTTTTTTCCTCATTACAGGTTTTTTGGGGTATTTTTTTCCTTATCTGAATCAAGGGTCTAAGGACAGAAGGTGTCATATGCTGTACAGATTGTAAAGCCCCTTGAGGCAAATTTGTGGTTTATGATATTGGGCTGTAACAGTAAAACTGACTTGACTTGACAGATCTTATGTCTGTGAAGGCCATAGCATATGGTTCACATGTCTGCAGTGTATAGAAAGAATATTTTCAGTGGCCATGAGTTTGTATTATCTGTGACCCTAAACAGAGTAATTGGCTTAGAAAATAGACGCATGGATGGATGGATGATTTCCTATTAACAATAATCTGTTTCCCCCTGGAGATTCTTTAGCAGAGTTGTGAGCCACCCAGATCCTCACGTATCTTGTCTTGTGATCATTTCAGTTAGCAGATCACAGCCTAAACAACGCCCACACTTCTTAAATATGGCATTTGATTTGTGAAATAGCACCTCTGCTTGTTTTATCTCATCAAAGTATAGGAAGGGTTATTTATTTCAGCCGAGGTGACTCACCCCGCTCTGAAACAAAAGAATTTTCCATGTATTTCCTGTCATGTTAACAATCCCTTCTCCATCCTTTTATCCCTCCAGGTATCCACTGTGCCTCAGGAGAGTCGGACTCTCCAGTCAACTGTTCCAGAGGGGGCAGAGCTACAGGCTGAATGTCTGCTGGTCAGACAGGTGAGGTGTTTGTGTGTGTGTGTTTGTGTACAGGACTTAACTGAAGCCACTGTGGTTTGGAATTAAAAAAAAAGTTTTCAGTTGGTGGTGGTTAGGTTTGTCAGTTTAGGCTGTTCTTAATATAGGACATCCTGACACCGGTGGAGCGGTTTCACCATGCCTCCACCGTGCCTCTAAAATAAACCAGATGTGTGTGCATATCTTGATGTGTATTTGCCTGTGTGTGTGTGTGTGTAGGCTAGGGCTATCAGGGCTCATTTCAGATCGACCAGCCATAATCTCAAGGCCTCTGTGGAGAAATGATATCTGAGTCGATGGAAACTCCCCCCAGACAGTTCTGTCACAGTCCACTGGAGACTAGCGTGTGTGTCTGACTCTCTTTATGTGTGTGTGTGTGTGTGTGTGTGTGTGTATTGTCCCGTCTGAGGCTGATATTGCAGCTGATAATACGTTTGGTCTGTTTATAATTTGTGACATTGTTAACAAAAGATTAAGATCTGTCTAAACAAATGGATTAAAGGGAATAGCAACAAGGCAGTCAACAAGCAGACAGAGGAGAGGATGTGAAACTGCCTTCCAGTCTTTGTGACTTGTGTATGCACAATACACAGTAATAGTACACACCCTGCGAGAGTACTATTTCAACCCCTGAGACAGACAACTAATCTATTAAGATATCTTTGTTTGCAGATGTCCTTGGGGACAGAGTTTTAATTCAGTTCCTTTTATAATTTAAATAATCTAATGATGAATCCCAGCCTGCGCATCAGTAACCAGGCCTCAGGAGAGCTGAGGTCTGACTGTACTTTCACTGTAGTGTAGCTTTCTTCATTGTCTGCGGACTTTCCAGCTGCCCCAGGTCCAATTTTCCCAGAGAGGCCATCATTTCGGAAAGTTAATATTTAATCACATTCAATTTAATCTCCGTCCTCTCCTCCAGGCCTGTCAGTATTACAACTCTGAGCTGAATGTGGTTCAGTTCAAGTATGATGACTACGCTGGAGACTACCGCCTGCTGCCGAGGTAATACACTTTGACCTTACCCTGTCTACTGTGTCAGCTGTATGGGAATTTAAAGGAATAGTTAATCGCTTTCTTGTGGAGAGTTAGATGAGAAGATTGATACCACTCACATATCTGTACGCTCTAAACAAAGCTACAGCCAGGAGATGGTTAGCTTAGCTTAGCATAAAGACTGGAAGCAGGGGAAAACAGCTAGCCTTTCTCATCTAGTAGTGCGAGACTACTTCTTGGCGAGGTGCAGTGACTTCCTGGAGCCTTGTCGTCACTGTGAGGATGGCAGGCAACCAGTGGAAACACCAAGGAGTCACTACACCTGGTCACGAAGTAGTCCGGCACATAATGCCCCATAAACCACAGCTTGTCATTTGTACACTTTGATTTTTGTACAGATTAAACAAACAATATATAACGTGTCAATTAGTGAGCTTTAGTGGTGCAGGTAGGTGGATTTTGTTACCTTTGGACGGAGCCAGGCTAGCTGTTTCCCCCCTTTTCCAGTCTTTGTGCTAAGCTAAGCTAACCGTCTCCTGGCTGTAGCTTCCTCTTAAGCCTACAGACATGAGCGTGGTATCAATTTTCTCATCTAACTCTCGGCAAGAACATTTCTTTCCTATTGGATTCTTATAGAGCGTGGTATCGGACCAACACATGTTTGATCTGAAATGTGTCCGTAGAGCTGACTTTATTTGACTGTCAAGTAGGTGTTTCCTTTGCTGTTACAGCAATATTATGTTAATCATGTTAATACACTGCCATAAATCATATTTTCTCATGTACAGTTGTTTTATTCTATACATTATTTCGCAATGCATGATGGTATGGAAATGTAAAAAATGTGGATTCAGATTTGTCTGTTGACGTGCTGGATTTTTTTCCTCAAAAACGCCCAGACCCAGAAGTAGCTTCTAACATTAAGAATAACCAAAATTTGTGACACTGAGGTGGACGGTCACAAGCACGATGGTGGCCGGTGTTGAGTGAGAAAGAAGTAAGAGTGGAAGACTGAGGACATTCAACTCTAAGAGATGTTAACTTTCAGTGCTTCCTCGATCCCTTTTCTAAATGTCAGTCATCCAGTCAGACACCCATTCAGTCAGTCAGTCAGTCAGTCATTTATTTAAATCAGACTGTCAGTCAGTCAACTGGAGTTTTGTCAGTCCCAGTGAGACTGACCCAGAGCAGCCCTGCAGTTACTGCTCTCAACCACAGGAATGTCCCTCTTCTGTCCCATGGGTTGCCACTGTATTCTTTCAGTCAGTTCACATAACCTCTGAACCGACAACCAGGATGAACTATAAAGTAAGATGGAGCTTAAACACTAGTATCTGTAGTTGTGGAATTAGCATAAAAGCACGAACACTACTGTTATATTGTTTGTTTATGTGGCCAACAAGCTAACCAACCATAAACTGTAGGCTATAGTGAAATACACCAGGGAAACCATAGTACAATGAGAATCTACAAATATTGTGTATGTGTGGTGTGATTGAGTGGAGCGATCTTCATCTGTGCAGGCCTGTATTAGCATTCCTCTGTCAGTGGCCAGCCCGCAATCACCAGAAATCTTCTAAACATAGTCCCCTTAAGAGATTTTTTCAGACAGCTTTTACGACTGTGTGACTTTTAGCAGAGGGTGGTTCCAGCGCTATCCTCCGCAGACTGCAGCCTTGCTGTCTGCAGCTCACAGCACACACACAAAGGCATTTTATCCCATGGCTCGCACACAAAGACGGGTCAGCCTGTGAGATCAGTGGAGCGGGATCGAGCGAGGACTACCTATTGTTGACTCCTGACAGAGAACGATGGAGCAGAGTCAGCCACCCACAGTCATTTGCACCACTCAGATAGAGTGGATTAATTCAATTCCTGAAATCATTTTCTCTTTCCATCAATATATTTCATTATCAGGGTTCCACATCTTTCTTCTCCTCTTTTCCCGTTCATTTATAGGAAACTGTACAAAGCAGAGAAGCTGCCATCCCATTCTTTTGAGATTGACTATGAGGACGTGGACAAGGATGAGGTCAGTAATGACCACCTTCTGACAAATGCTTTCAGAATGAATGCATTACATACTGGATACATCCTGAGCCTTGTGTTTAAATTAGTTTATCACAGCCTTAAAGCTGTTAAAATATACTTTGCAAGAGCAGTTAGCTCATTAAAGGTCAGGGGACATTGTTTATTAACATAATTTGACTGACAAATGGCCACCCTAAGATAGAACGAGTCTTGGAAAGTTTCCTTTTCACTATTGATCCTTTGCTCCTCCATGTCAGAGGAATGAATGGAAAGCTAATGCATCTATAACTGACTGTATTTGTGTTGTACAGGATACCACCTCCCTGTCCTCGTCCAAAGGAGGAGGGGGAGGTGGTGGTGGAGGAGGAGGGGGAGGGATTGGTGTGTTTCGGTCAGGCTGGCTCTACAAAGGGAACTTCAACAGCACCGTCAACAATAGCATCACTGTTCGGGTGAGGAAATGTCTGATGCTCTCCCTTTTCATGCGCACACACACACACACGCACACACACACACACACACGCACACACACACACACACAGTTTTTTATGTCCTGATTTTTCACCTCGATCCTCAGATCTCCCCCTGTTTTCAGATAAAAGGTTTGACCTTGCTCTCTGACCTGGCAAGCTTAGTTTGAACTTGAATTGTGACTCCTGTTGATGACATATTTTTTACCCAATATGAGCTTGTAAGGGTGATTTTTCCAGAAGTATTATCAATATACAGTATCAGCATCTACATTATTGTTTGCAGTTCAAGAAAGATTTTTCTTATTAATAAATACAGTTATCTCATTTTTAGCATATAGCCTAAATAATCAGTTGCCTGTGACTTTGTCCTTAAACCAGGGTTAATGTATTTCAACCTTATTCTATCTGTGCAGTCATTCAAGAGGAGATATTTTCAGCTCACCCAGTTGACAGATAACTCCTACATCATGAACTTCTACAAAGACGAAAAGATCTCCAAGGAACCCAAAGGGTGCATCTTCCTTGACTCGTGCACTGGTGTGGTACAGGTGGGTTTTAAAGCATTTAATATAAATAGGAGTGCTACACAATCTACACTGTATTATAAACATATAGACTTGTACATTTAGAGTAATATAGGGAGGCTTTTCAGGCTCCCTTCCCTCCGATACTACTGCACACCACCACAAAACAAGAAGGTGCTGGATGCAAAAAGCAGCAAAGAAAAAACATCTAAACACTTAATTCCATCGCATCAAATTTTGTATCTGCCGTAAGCTTTGTAAAAACAACACTCAGCAGCAGGATTAAATAAAAAGAAGTGACATTTAACTTTAACTGAGCAAGTATTATCTTTTATGAGGAGATATTGTGTTTTATAGTTGCACTGCTGTAAAATGTGGCTCATAGGATAATAGTGTGGGGCATAATGACGGTTATCCAGTGACTGACAACCTCGTGGATATAATTGTTATATCTCTGCATACGGTTTAAAGACACAGTTGTCTAGCTTAACTTACAGTAATTGCTGGATGTACTGTATGTGGGTTTGGGAATTGCGGCTTCCTCTTCCCTGCAAGGACCACAATGGAAATAAGCTTTTAGATTTATTGTGTTTTCATCCTCTGCAATATAATTGTATGTGTATTATCTTTATCATTGTCAAATAAATCCATCTGTCTGTCTAAAGGCACAGTACACTGTTAAAACTTCTCCAAAGATGGAAGGTCATTTTAATTAAATTATAAAGTTAAATTAAAAATGAATATTAAACTTAAATAGGACTTCCTGTTTACAAGTACCCACAGCCATGAATGCAACTGTGCATACTATATTTTCTAATAAGTTCCAAACCATCATTTTATTGCTCTGATTTGATATGTCCTTGTTAACAAACCTTAGGCTTTATGATATTTCAGATATTTTTGGAGGGGGTTTCTTTATCCATTAGACATACAGAAACTAAGCTAAGCAAGGCTAAGTTTATGATTCGGTGTACAGTACCTTCAAAAACTGCACATGTAAGAAGGAGTCAAATATTCCAGAAAACGAATCAAGCTCTGGTTTTGTCGTGTAACCACATTATCCTATCCTTCCTTCCATTCATCCCTCCTAAAGAATAACCGCCTAAGGAAACACGCCTTCGAGCTGAAGATGAACGAGGTCACGTACTTCGTGCTGGCCGCGGAGAGCGAGCAGGACATGGAGGAGTGGATTAGCACGTTGACCCGCATCTTACAGATCAGTCCCCATGACGGTCCGGCTCCTGACCGCAAGAGTCTGGACCTCACCGACCATCGGCAGGGTGAGAGTGGTTCTGTTTTTGTATTTCCGAATACACAAAGTCTACCTACGATGCACGCAGAGAGAGGGAGCTGAAAAATAGTTGGAAAGAGCAAAAGGGGATGGAAGCACAAATGGTAATTTAGAAGAGAAAGGGGTATTTAAAGAGAGATGAAGAGGACATTTTAGCATAATTCCAACACATGTATAAATCATGGTGCCCTTAAGAGGGGAATAATTTTATACTCAGTGTCAGCAAAAATGTAACCTTTCCCTCTCTGTTTGACTTGCTCGAACTAAATAATATCTGCCATCTTGCCCCGACCTTAATGGGGGATTTCTTCTGGGTTGGGGCTCCATCCATAACACCACTATCAGGAAATGAGGCCTGACACCAACCGGTGACTCCACCTTTGTTTAATACATCATGCCTTGTTATTAAAAAACTTAACATGGAAGCAAAAGTCATAAAACTCAGCCTTATGTGCCAGCTCTGTGAGAGCTCGGGCATGGGACCACAGCCCTGCAACATAACACACACTGACAGAGCATGGAGACTCGGGGGCCCAGTGAAAAGTGGTGGATATGATGTAATGGCCTCAGCCGTCATGGCTCTGTGGTCTGTTAGCATGCCTCTAAATCAGGCTGCGAGCATGCGGTGACCTACCATTAATGAGCCATTTTGTTCAGCATGGCCTTTGGGAAGAATTGCTCCAGGCACATGAAGGTTATATTTCTGCAGAAGCCTGCCAGCCTTATTATCCATAAATACCACAAATGGAGTCATTTTTCATTCTGAGATGGATATATGTCCACTGACTCTGGTTAGTGTGTATTTAGTGTACTGCTGAACCTATTTTAGTAAATGTTATATGGCCTTTAACCCACAGGGCAAAATGGACTGCTTAGATAAACTTTCCCATCCACTCAGAAGTCTCTCTCAGGAGTCCTGATTGTGTTTGTTCTCCCCCCAGATGTGTTTGACCTGTCGTTGAGTGACTGCTGTTTGCAGGAGAATGAAGATACTACCACAGAGAACGGCATCAATCCAGAGCTGGCAAAGGTTGGCTGAGCTGATACCTTTATTTTCAAAAAATAATATTCTCTGCTGCTACTCCATTACAGTTACCATTATCATAATTAATGGTTGATGCATGCATAGCACACCTGTCAGTGTCTATTTAAAGGTACCCTTTGGAGTTTTTGACCATTAGCGGTGCTATGGAGCAATGTTTTGCACACACACAAGCATGCTCATGAGTCGATACACATTCCTGCTGATGTTTTTCACACTTCCATCGATCGACAGTTGGTGATGGTAACGCGCCAAGAAGCTTTAACCAAAGACAGGAAAGAGTAAGACTGCCAGTCAGTGTAAACATGGATGTACACAATGCTGGTTTCCAGATATTCAAAAAGTTGGCTTTGTAAATATTTTATGATGAAGGAAATGCATTTGTCATGTTTTTATGGGCCTCAAGGGTACACGCAATACATTTTGGTGAGACACACCGAACGTAAACATGACTGCCCTTGTTTGAAGAAGAAAACTCCACAGGGTACCTTTAAGTCCAAGCCTTTTGAACATAGTACTCCCTGAAAAAGAAAAAACGGAAAACCTTGCTGTTTTTACTTATATCATAATTCAATATAATCATATCATTATTTGTATCAAGTTGTTCTTTGACTGTCTCTTTCTGTCTTTCTTGCCATGTCTTCCGTAACAGTATATCTCTGAGACAGATGAAGGAATTCGCTCAGCCAGGAGAGAAGAGAGATTGAATCTGTTCTCGCTGGACCCCGATACTCCTGTAAGTCTAAAGAATGTGGCTGCACATCAACATGTGTTCATTATTCTTTTATTTTTCTATTTTATACAGTGTTTTACCTTTTCACGGCTTACATCATGTTTTAACGTCATGCATTGTTGTACCTCAGGACATAAATCTAATGTTTATGTTTGTCATTAGTAAAATTCTCTCTGTTCTTCTCAAAGTAAAGCATGCCTCCAAGTAACAAACTGTGTTTCACCAACCACAGGTTCTGAGGAGCCCACGGACCGAGCATACATCAGTTGAGACCGCAGCAGTGCGTCCATTTGAGGAGAAACTGGGCAGAAGGTTTATGATAACCTGCCGATCACTCAACCTCATGCTGCAGGGTTGCATCAACGAGAGTGAAACTGGACCGGTCACTAATGTGAGGATCAGAAACATTTGCCTTTTTCACTTTTAGGCAGTTATTCAAACATGGTTTAAATGTTTAACTTTTGCATTAATATTTCTTTGTGAAATAGTGATGGCACTCAAATCTGTAGATGCTAAAAGCAATTTTCTTTACATATGATTCACCCAGCGTAGAATTTCTATAAGAACAATAATAGTCCTTCTAGTTATACATCAAAAGCAGTAGAGAAGGGAATTAATGATAAGTTCTGAAGGCATGTTGAAAGGTTTGGGTTTTACATATAAAGGAACTGAGAATGACTGAGCTGAATCTGCTCCACTAGATTGAACCGTTCTTCGTGTCGCTGGCTCTGCTGGATGTACGAGAAGGAAGAAAGGTGTCCGCAGACTTCCACATAGACCTCAACCATGAGACAGTGCGTCAGATGCTCGGAGGCTGCAGTAATGGGACGGGTGCTCCGGGGACGGGGGTCGGAGGTCAGGAAAATGGCCTGTGCTCTCCTGCTGAGAAGAAACCAGGAGACTGTTACCTCAGCCTGGATCTGGATCACTGGCTATGCTTTCCCAAACAGGTACAAGGATGTTGTAGAGTATGTTGTAGACCAGACAAAGGATACTTTCCTTCCATCCCTTACTCTGCATTTAACACGTGGAATGACTCTAATATGCCTTTCCAATGCTCTCCATGTAGGCCATCTTCTCTGTGACCAACCCCCACACAGACATAGTGATGGTGGCAAGAGTGGAAAAGGTGCTCATGGGAAATATTGCTTGTGGGACAGAACCTTATATCAAGAATACAGACTCCAGCAAGGTCAGAAAGTCATTTTTTTCATTGCATTGCTCATTCTGGCTCTCAGTTTTGCATCAGTATTTACATTGCTTGACTTATTTTTCTATCATTGACCAACAACATTAAGCTAAACCTTTTACATTGTCTTATCTCTCGAAGCAAGCTGGGAAAAACAGCCCATGAAACATGCTGTTAGGGCGTTTATTGGAAGGGAAATGGCTTAATCTACTCAAAGAGCTTAATGCATGACATTTACAAAATGGTTTTCCTGTAAGGCCAGAATTTATCTTCATCACTGAATGCCAGTCCGGTCGGATAGTTTAGAAATTAGGTTTTTTCCGAAATCCTATCCAAGACAATTCCCGGCTTCCCCGCTGGCAGCGTTCCACGTGGTCATCGTTTAAACGGCTAAATGAATCACCAGACATTGAACCTGCTGCCAGAGTTACTGTATTAAACAACCTCTGATTTAGTCTGTCACTCTGTCTAGCTCAAGTAGAAATTTAGGGCTGATCACATCCCATTGTATTTAAAAATATCAGCTGTGGCGTCTTGCTAACATTCCCCTCTGTCCGTCTTTCTCTGCTTGTGTCTTGTACAGACTGTTCAGAAGATTTTGAAATCCAACAAACAGTTCTGTAGTAAGCTGGGGAAGTACCGCATGCCATTTGCCTGGTCCGTCAGGTCAGTGACACTGTTCGGAGGCTCAATTGTTTAAACATTTTAAATTCATCTACCATATTCTCTCCCCAGGATCTAATTTTTAACCAAAATCCTAATGTCTCTTTCTCTTATAGGTCAGTGTTTAAGGACAACCATGGGGCACTGGACAGAGAGTCTCGTTTCTCACCTCTCTTCAAACAGGAGAGCAACAAGATCTCCACAGATGACCTGATTAAGCTGGTTTCTGAGTACAGGAGGTAAGGCATACTGTAGGCTTTACCTATAACGTAGGCTCACTATAAAGTAGGCAAGACAAACACATACACTTACAACATTTTATTCTAATTTTTGTGTGTGCAGGGCTGAGAAGACCAGCAAACTGCAGACTATTCCCGGAACGATGGACATCGCAGTCGACTATGTTCCAATGGAGCATCCTAGTACGTTCGCTTTTGAGGCAATACGTCAGCTCTTTCTGTGTTCATTCATGTTCCCAATCTGCTGTCTTTCTGCCTCCTCCTTCCCTTCTGTTCCTCTACTCTGTCATGTGTTTGAAACTCTCTTTTTATCTGTGCTTCTAGACTGTGTGACATCCTCCTATATACCGGTGAAGCCCTTTGAAGAACTGAGCAAACACCAGCCTACTGTGGAGGTGGAAGAGTTTGTCCAGGACACCACCAAGTTCACGCAGCCGCACCGCGTCTACAGAAACCACATCTATGTCTACCCTAAGCACCTCAAATATGACAGCCAGAAGAGCTTCGCCAAGGTATATCGCAGTCGTTTTAACAACAAAGCCCAGTTTAAGAGAGAGTTAAGGTTGTAAAAATGATCCAAAATCACTAACTGTACAATTTCTTTTAGCGTGCCTCTTATTTTTGACATACTTCATATACTTTTATTATTCACTGTTTTTTTGTATGAAGGCAATTATTAATGTTACAATGGTCCTGTTGTTCACAGGCTCGTAACCTTGCAGTCTATGTGGAGTTCCGCAGCTCAGACGAAGAAGTTGCCAAACCTTTAAAGGTAGAATGCTATCCAAAAACATGCTGATGGGACATTTATTGGCTTTTATATGACTCCATTTTCTCCACTTTAACTCTACCATGAGAAACTGGCTGAGCGGGACTTTATTTTGCCCCTTTTTTCTATTTCCAGTGCATCTATGGCAAGCCGGGAGGTCCAGTCTTCACCACAGCAGCATGTTCCACAGTCCTGCATCACTCCCAGAACCCCGACTTCTACGATGAGGTAAAGGAATAGGTGTCATAGAAACCATTAAGAACCAGGAAGTGGATGGACTTAAGCTTAAGCAGTCTTTAGAACATGAACAAGAACGTATTTACAGGCGATATAACCCATCACATGCCATTGCGTCCTCAGGCGAAGATTGAGCTTCCTACTCAACTTCATGAAAAGCACCACCTTCTTTTCTCCTTTTACCACGTCACCTGTGACATCAATGCTAAGACGACTGCTAAGAGGAAAGAAACCCTGGAGACCCCAGGTGAGTTGGCGATAGATCGGGAGCTGTAACTTAGTGAAGCATTTTATTATGCAGCAGGTTATTTTGTGGTTGGTCTTGTCCACGACTCAGTACTCTGTGTTTTGTATTCGTGTGTGCCTTTTCAGTGGGGTATTCTTGGCTGCCTCTCCTCAAAGAAGGCCGCCTGTCATCTCAGGAGTTCAGCATCCCTGTCTCCTGCAACCTGCCGCCTGGATACCTGGCCATCAAGGAGGCCAGCAACACCAAGGTGAGAGGGAGGGAGGAAAGGGAAGAGAAAGAGGGAGGAAGAAGGGTGTATAAATATTGAAAATACTGCTGAATAATAAAAACATTAATTTCTGAGGAAAGAAGGATAATGAGCATCACAGCATGTGATGAATTGAGTTGGTGGCTTTTCTTTTTACAGAATGGAGCAGATGTGAAATGGGTCGATGGAGGAAAAGCTATTTTCAAAGTGTCCACCAATGTCGTCTCCACAGTATACACTCAGGTAAGACCATCATCTGGGTTTCTGCAGTCTCCCCTTGCTGGCTTACTGATACTGTGATGGACCGGCGATTAGTCCAAGGTATGCCCTGCATCTTGCCCAGTGAATGCCAGGATAGATTACAGCCCCACATGAACCTGAACAGGACAAGTGGTATAGAAAATGGATGGATCTACCCATTGTTTCAGCCACTACATCCTTGTAAAAATGAGCCAGAATGAGGGGCATGCACTTTCAAGGTCTTAGCCTCAAAGGAACACTTTACCTGGAAATGAGGTAATTTGGTCTGCTTGTGTGGAACTGTAAAATGGACATAGAAATGACCATTAGATGTCCCTAAATAAATTATGCCAAGATGCTCGATCAGCATTAGTGGATAGTTGAAATGGTAACTTCCTTTTATGTAATGTGGGACATTAAACAAGGAAATGGAGTGTTTCTGGTGTCTCTTCTTGGTACCACGGTGAAGTCTTGCTGCTGCAGCAAAACTGACCTCTTTCACGACACAGAACAACAAAACTTATTATAGTATATAAGCCACCATAGTACAGTCGTCAGCCTTATTTCTTGTTCTTTTTGAAACCCTAAAAAATACTTGAATTGTTTGAGAGGAGGCTGAGACTGACTGACATAGTTGCGAAGCGGTGAAGTTCACATTTAAGGATTAATTGTTATTTAAAAAGGAACCAGTCCACTAAGTCTTATTGCAGATGCTAACTGCTGATTTTCATGGAGTCTTCTCTTTGCGCCAGGACCCCCACCTGAACCGATTCTTCCAGCAGTGCCAGAAGAGAGAGCTGGACCTCTCGCTACCTCCTACCTCCAACTTCCTCAACTGCCTGAAGGTCAGAGAAAAGGCACTCTATCCTACTGTTGATGTACTGAACACTGCTACATGTCTAATCAGTGCAACACTAATGTATGCCAAACATCATTGTGTTTTTTTGACTCTTTTTGGTTTATGTTTCTTTCTTTTTTCCACCCTTCTCATTCTCCTTCTCCTCCTACGCCTTTTTTCCGCCCTTCTCCAGGGTCTTCTCAGCATGGAGAGAATCCCAGTGATCATCCGATTTCTGCCAGTGCTCTTCAACCAGCTGTTCAAGGTCCTGACTCAAAATGACAACGACGAGGTCACTACTGCCACCACCAGGTAGGCAGCGGTACTACAGTGTCCATAACAACTGGATTCACATCAGGGTGGGGGTTCAGTGGATGTGGTAAAGCACACAGTGAGGGAAGCACATAGTGTTTAAAATTCCAGTTTAAAACACCCATATCCCATTTTTATTGTTTATTTATGACTTTTTATTTTGGGATTTTATTGTTTGATTGATCCAATATCATAAAAAAAAAATATCAGAGTGCTGCCAGCTATTGGAGAGAAACAATAAAGAGAAAATGTGTCAGTGTTTAAGGATAAAGGCTGTAATAAATAAAACTTTTTGTTGTCCTGTATCTGCAGAGTGCTGGTCCACATTGTTGCAAAGTGCCATGAGGAAAACCTGGATCACTACCTGCACTCCTACATCAAGGTATAATAACATAGAAGTTGGTGTATGTGTGGTCTGCTTTCAGTAATCAGTAACCAATTGTGTGTGTGTGTTTTGTGTTTGTGCTGAGGAAGATCATATGATCATTTTGAAGGCTGTTGTTTTCCATGAAGGAGTGGAATCTCTGCACAGGCTATTTCATTTCTGAAAAGGGGGCTTTATGTGTTTGTATGTTTGTGTGTGTGTGTGTTTGGGCCAGCAGGAGTGTGGCTAGGGCCGCCTGCCCAGAACACTGTGCAAACACACACGGAGACGTAGGGAGAGAAGAAGAAGAAGAAGAAGAAGAAGAAAGGGTGATTGAGTAGGAGGCAAACTAGGACATTCAGCCCTCTCCATCAGAAACACAAGGCATGTTTGTTTAGGGGGGAAAATCAGTAAGAGAGTTAGAGAGGAGGGCAGGAGAAACCACAAGACCTGTTTCATGTTGGCCGCAGTGAAGGAAAACTGCAGCGCTTGAAGAGGTAGTGGCAAAGACGGATGGTGGGAGGTACAGCTAGAGGAGAGGACAAGCACAGCTAATGGAACTGGGGTTGCCATAGTAACAGATTGGCATGATGTTCAGTAGTAGTGGTGCCCAATTTAAACTGCTGAGTGTGTGTGTGTGTGTGTGTTCAATGAGAAGGGGGGAAAAGAGAGGGGGTTGAGTTCACTGTAGCATGAATTGAGTATTACGCGGTAATATTATTTGATTATTTGACATGTTGTAGTTTTTTATTCAAGATATTTTATTTGCCTTATTTTAGGTCGCTGTAGAAGTGTTTTTGTTCACATGCATCTACAGTATTTGTGAATGTGTGTTTTATTAGAGCTGAAACGATGAATCGATTAGAAAATTAATGAACAAGTACTCTAGTTCCAGCTTCCCTGTAGGACGTTGTGCAGGACACTTTTCGCTATTGTTATTTATTTTTTTTACATTTTATAGACCAAGCGATTAATCATTGAATCTAGAAAAGAATCAGCAGATTCGGGCACCCTGGTGGCCCAGTTGTCCAGGACTAGAGCTGCAACTAAAGATTATTTTCATTGTCAATTAATCTGTGGAATATTTTCTTGATATATCCAATGAATCATTTTGTCTATGAAACATCCAAAAGAAGTGAAACATAGCCACAGTATTCTAGAGCATGTCATTAAATGTCTTGTTTTGTCTGACAAACCATCCAAAAGCCAAAAATATTCTGCGTACTATAATGTCAGACAAAGAAAAGCAGCAAATTCTCATTTGAGAAGCAGGAACTATCACATTTTTTTTGGCATTTTTGCTTTTAAAATGACTTTAACGATTCATCGATTATCAAAATAGTTGCCAATCAAATTTCCTTCATTCGTCGAATCAATTAATCGGCTAATTGCTGCAGCTCTAGTTAGGACCATGAACTGCAGCACACCTGGTGTCTGTGTGGGGATGTTTCTTGCATGTAATTCTCTCTCTGTCTCTGCCCTCATTTTTTGTTATCTCTGCACTGCTGCTGTCCAGTGAAGCCAAAAAAAGCCCAAAAATCATCAAAAAAAGATAAATTGATAACGAAAAAAATTGTTAGCTGCAGCCTTACTTTATATGCACCTTTAACTGAGTACATCTGACTCTTCTTCCCATCTCTCTGTGTGTAGTATGTGTTCAAGTCAGAGGCCCACGGCTTCAGGACCGTTCATGAGGAGCTGGCAAAGGGGATGACCTTTGACCTGAAGAGCAATGAGCAGGCAGCAGTCAGGAATGTCCTGAAGGTTTGTCTCTCTCCTCATACCTACTCTTCAGGTTATTTATTCTAAAATGGAAAACTTTGTTTTTAAATGAGTAACTACTGAAAATGCTGTTTATGCCTCCAAGGTCCTATAGAAAGATAAATCAGTGCAAAACCCTCAAAGAAAATCTTGTGTGCCTCGCCTGTTTTCGTGCTGGAGCTGATTTAACAGATAAATATTGGAACAAGACTGAACTTTCTCTCCTGGTTTTAGTTCTCCTGGTTCTTCTTTGAGCTGATTGTCAAGTCCATGGCCCAACATTTGGTCGACTCTGACAAAGTAAAGGTAAGGTGGCATACTCTACTCTGGGCCCCTCGAGTTCCTGAAAACAATTAACCACTTGTTATTCTTGGTTCAGTCTAGTTCCTCTGCATTTGTATAATCTGAAATGGGACATAGTGCGTGATTACACTGAGCTGACTCTGTGTTCCTGCAGCTTCCGAGGCCCCAGCGTTTCCCCTCATCCTACCTGAGCCGTGTGGAGACCCTGGTGGAGACGGTGTCCGAGCACATCTTCTGGAAGAACAAAGACCTGGCAGAAGAGACGCGCAGTGCCAACTTAGCTGTAGCAGCTTTTGTCAAGGTGGGAGCAAAATGTGTCTCGTGGATTTAAAGTATACATTTTCAAAAAGCCAAGTTATTGACGCTGTGGGACCCAGTTAAGTTTGAGCACATATGTTATTAGGCTCACTCTATATTTCTCTGGGAGGGATCAATACAAACTGCGTAAATTGTGTCCATTTACAATTGTTGTCTATTGATTCCTCCATCTGCGTTAAATGATCCGTCTCTCACTGTCTTACTGGCTGATGTTGGGTCTGATCTCCAGTCTCTGTCTGTCTCTTTGCAGCGTTGCTTTACTCTCATGGACAGAGGCTTCACATTCAAACTGATAAGCAACTACATAAACATGATCACTGCTACTGACAGCAAGGTAAAAACACACTTCATTGGAATTGATTTCAGGGAAACGGTATTGATTAGTAAAGATACATCGCTAATTGAAAATCCCTTCAGAACGATACAGTAATATTTTTTTGTGTGTCTGGTAGGTCTTGTGCGAGCTGAAATTTGAATTCTTGAGAGAGGTGTGTAACCATGAACACTACATCCCTCTCAGCCTGCCCATGCCCTCCGCTCGCATCGCAGGTAAGAGCCCAAGTCGTACCCCGTAGTTCAGGGACACCGGTGTTAATGTGGTAATGATCATACATCGAGTAGCTCTCACTCTCATTTGTCTATTAACACTCCGTCTTTCTCTCTCTTTCTTTCTCTTTCTGTCATTCTCTCTTGACTGTTTGTCCATGTCAGACCATGCATCCTCAGAGCCACAAAGTACTCATGGTAAATATGTTCACTCATTCCTTTGTAATGTTGCATGTGCTGCAGTGTGTGTGGATGTGTTTATATGTGATGATAATGAAATTCGTGGAAAATTGGCTTGTCACATTATTTGCTCACTGTAACCAGATTTTTATTTAGAAAAGGATTAATTAACTACCCGATGGGAAGCAAATATTGGCACGAGCGTTATTTAAATCACGTGCAGCTCAGTTAATTTCCATTTAAAATGTGAATCTTTTGTGCTGTCTCTCCTCAGCGTCAGTGCCCGAGTACAACCTGACGGGAGAGTTCTGCAGGAAGCACTTCTTGACCGGCCTGTTGCTACGGGAACTGGGGCTGGCACTCCAGGATGAGCAGGACCTGAGACACCTAGCCTTGGCCACCCTGAAGACTCTAATGGCCAAACACTCTCTGGATGCACGCTATGCCACCAAGGTAGCCAGAACACATGTTTACATGGGAGGAAACTAAAAGGCATGAACAATGAGTCATGAGCTCACAGGAGAAATTCTTCCCATGTGACTCACACAAACATGCACATGCTGACATGTGATTGTTCGTAGCAGCTGCGAGCGGCGGAGGAGACGTCTTAATGAATGCTGGGAAGTGTCCAGATCAGATCGAGTCAGTCATCTGCCCTCTGTTAAACAGTGCCAAATACTGCCAACCACAACACAACAGCAGGGCTGAAGTCAAGAGAGTCAAAACCAAATGTGTGCAGAGGCCAAATAAAACAAAGCAAAACTGGGAAAATCATGTCGTGTAAAAGACCACAACATTTTCTTGGCAGGATATATCATATATTGGAATATATTGGAAAGACTGTAGAGATATAGACCATCAAATCTTCTATACAACATTAATTAAGTAGCAATGAACTCTCCAGGGGCACATTGTAAGTGCGGTTTTATTTTTATTAGAAGTCTTGCCAGAGTTAGGGGACCTTGAGTGGCTTTGCAAACATATTAAATGTATCATTACTAGCTTTCTAAATCAAAGAGCGTGTTGATTTGTTACAAAATAATGTCACTGGCTATAGAATACGCTCAAATCTTTAAAATGCGATACCCTTTTCATTGGCTGTCTTTCCAGGAGAAGCAGGCGAGAATTGCATCTCTCTACCTGCCTCTGTATGGCCTGATCCTGGACAACATGCCTCGATTCTTCCTCAGGGACCTCTTCCCCATCTACTTCACTTCGAGTGACCAAGTAAGTGAAAGATGAAGTGATTGATTGGCTCTCTGGATACTGTATTTATTGACTGTGTGCAGTGTCACACACATTCCTGAAGTGTTTGAAGGTGAAAAACCTTCTTTTCTTTCACCATTGGTCTTACTTTCATAGTTTTGGCTCTCATTCCTGTTAGTTATGACAACATGTTACGTACTGAATTGCAATTATATGAGTCATGTGGATTCTACTAAACACAGCCTGACACAATTGTATTTTAGAGCAAGCAACGCAAGTTTTAAACCTGTCATTTTAACAACAAAATAAATACACTCATTTCTCAATTAGATCATGTACTGTACATGAATCATCTTGCTGAGCTGGAAGTACAGCAATGCAATGGTCGATTGTAATGGAACTTTGAGTGTTTGCTTTAATTGTGAAATAAGTAAGAATAGTAATAGGTGGATATTTTCCATAGATTCATTTTTTTTATGAGAAAACTGCATGAGACTTGTGTTGCTTGCTGTCATAAGTGCTGTGTCTGAAATCTTGGCAATCTTTGCAGCTTGTTGATAACATGTTCTCATAACTAATAGAAATATATGAAGTATAAAATAATAAGACTCAGGTGGAACAAAAGATATTTTTCCTTTAAATAAGCCCTGTCTCCTTTCTGCACCCCTACCAGGGCTCTCGAGATGATCTCAGTGTAGGAGGGGGAGTGGCTGGAGCTGTGATTCCTGTTACTCGCCATGGCAACTCTGTAGATGCCTCCTTTTCCAAAGAAGTACTCAACTCCATCACAGGTAGCAGTGTGTGACGTGCTCATGTGTGGCTGTCTGTCTATTTCTAGTGTCTATATAAAAATGTGCGAATGAGGACATTGATGCTGACTCCCCTCCCCCCCTCCACCAGCCTTTTCATCCTTGGCAGTTGCCACGGGTAACCAGGCCGACTCTCGGGGTTCTCTGATCAGTGTGGACTCCAACCCCAGCAACAGTGACAGGAACAGTGAGAAGATGGACGGATGTGAGAAGGTGAGAAAGGAGAAGAGTTAAGAAAGCAGAGGAACACATCCTGTATGGTCTTTATTTCTGACGCTGGCAGAGCGGCAAGCAGATCTGTCAAAACAACTTAAATCGTGTCGATATATTTGTTGTATGTGTTTAATATATACCGTGCATCTTCTTCATCATGAGTCATTCATAATACAGTACATTCTACATTATATATGGATTTCTGACAGTGGAGTATGCAGAACAACAGACTTCCATTGGCCTCCATTTTAGGCCACTGATGGTGGTCTAGGGCTAATCATGTAATTGCAGTGTTCAAGTCCAGCCAGGGACCTTTGTTGCATGTCGTCCCCCATCTCTGTCTCCTCACTTCCTGTCGTCTCTTCATACTCTGTAATAAAAGCAAAAATAGCCAAAACAATACTGCAGCCATCAGTCCCTCTGACTGCCAAAAAAGAAGGTCTCTTAATGTTTAAAAATGTTTTATATTTCTCATATTTAATTTATAAAGTTAACTGTCTGGTCCTATGTTCTGTAAATATGTATTCTGTATGATGTTTCCAAACCTTCTCCACATTGCCTGGAATAAAATTTTGGAAGGGAATTGCTGAAACCTTTATTCATGTATTATTTGTTGGCCTGAAAGTAGTAATATTTAATCTGAAAATACCCTTTATATCTAAGTTTCCCACCAGACTGCTACAGTAAAACCCACAAACTCACATAACAAAATACTGAAGACACGACCTCCACCATGGTAGCTTCAAGCCTGACACTAACAGCATATCTTTGACTGTATTTCTGTCTGGATGTTTCTCTTTAGTTTGCACGCCCGCAGTCCCTCATCGGCTACGGCTCTCGTTGTGACAAGCTGGACCAGGCAGAGACCCGCAGCCTCCTCATGTGCTTTTTACACATCATGAAAACCATATCTGAGGGTAAGAAATTACGTTTTGCAAACACACATGCAGAGGATTCTCACAGTCCAATCTAGAGCCTTGTCGAATTGTGTAAATGCTATTTATGGGTTATTATATTTGCTATTATACTACATGTGTGGGGTTCTCACATACTAGATTCACAGAGGCCCAGAAGATTGAGAGAATAGTTTGTTTGTTTTTTCTGTTATTGAATTATTCTAATACAGCGAACACCAGACATCTGCATTTTTTTGCACACTAATTATTGGTATCTGTTTGAACCAGGGCTGTTTCAATCAGTCCAATAACATCTCAGTATAAAAATACTGACTCTATGAAATCTGCTGTGTGTGTGTGACATGATGTGTTTCCAGATGTGCTGGTGTCCTACTGGCACCGGGCCATTCACCAGGAGATCTCCGACTTCTTTAACATCCTGGAGTAAGTGCTCTTCTCTCGTCCTTGCAGAGTGTTACCGCGGCTCCTTTTAGGCTGACTAGCGATACTGTGCGCAGAGAGAAAAAGAAACATTGAGACAGGCGAGGGATGGGGACAGGAGAATGAGAGGAGAAGAAGGGGGAAGAATGTAGCCAGGAGGGAACAGATGAAAGTAATGACACAGCAAGAGAGAGAGAAGAAAAACAGACTGAAATTCCAATGAGAGCTCCCTATCCGCCGAACAGTGCAGTTAATTAACTGTCTGTGTTTCCTGTTTGTGTCAGCATCTAGACTTTACTGTTGCAGCTCAGTTTGATCACATGCATTTCATTTTTCCTGCGTTGTTAACTTACAAAACACATAAAAATGAGCAAACCTTCACCTCTTTACCCAAGATATGTTTGCGTTTTCCTTTTCTTCAGGCTGTGTCTTCAGCACTTCAGGTTCCTCGGAAAACGCCACATAGCCAGGTAAGTCTGTGCCCCTCGCTTGCTTTCTCCGACAAAGAGGTGGACCGGGTCTCATTCAGATGCATTTATTGCAATGCTGCAGATATGGAAACAGCTTATTAACTCAACATACATGCTGCAGCCAAAGGTTGTAACACTCCCCACCCACTGATACATAATTCATATAATCATGCGCACACATGAACGCACACACGTGCAAATGCAGCCACGCAGACACATGTGCAAACACACACAAATAAACGAATCAGGTGCAGTCAGGCAGAAATACTAATATGTGTTCTGTATGCGTGTGCACACTCGGGGATGAGCTTCAAGAGGGGAAGAGGTAAAGGAAGGAAGAAAAGGAAGAGAGGGGGAGGTGAAACTCCTGGATCATGCTGTTGAGAGAAAAGCACTGCTGGATATTGTACTGTAGTAGTTGGCAAGCACAGGCTGGGGGTTGTTATCGTGTGTGTGCTCTTACTGGAGCTGAGCCATTGGCACTGCTCGACTCCTCCATCTTCTGGTTCCTCCCAGCTAATTAAATTAGCCCTCTTTTTCCTTTCAGCAATAAGATGCTGAGATGTAAGCCAACAAAAGGCTGGGAGAACACACTGCTTTACTGTGTGTAGAGGCATTAACAGAATAAAGATAGCTGGAAGCCTCGCTAGCGCTCTCAGACGTAGTTGAGCCTGTCTGGGGCTGCTAGCTACTTAACATTCGTCTGTAATACCAGGCCATGGGGGATTCACAGTCTTACGCCTGTGTCTGTCTCAGTGTCTCTCTCTGTTAGCTCTTTGATGCCTGGCTGAGTCAGTGTGGGCACCCATTGAAGTTCAGGAGCAGTGATTTACACTAGCAGCATGTAGCCAGCCAGCAAGCTACAGGAAGACAGTCAGACAGCTGGCCTATCAGACAACAATCAGTCATTAAAGCCCCTGAAAACTTGTTTAAAATTTTAAATATTTCTCTATAATATTAAATATTTATGATTAAAGCAACAATAAAAGTTAAAGTTTTATTTAAAAAACAAATTTATTAAGAGTTAAACTATAAAAAAAAACTGCTAATCTCCCCCACAACTGTCACCAGTTTGATTCAAATGTCACTAGATCCTGATTGGTGCATTGACGTACACGACATCACCATTTTCTAACAGAGCTCCGCCCACTTCAAACTGGGGAGAAGAAAACAGACAAAAACGAAAATACAGAAATCTAAAATAATAACCGAAATTGTTCCAAATTTGGCAGAAAATTGTGTGTTCCAACGCTCATCGAACGCTCATGAGAGGCTTGATTGAGAAAATAGGTTGTCAGGGCCTTTAAGTTAGCCAGTGATGCTGCAGTTTGTATGTTTGTGTGCAGGGAGCCTCACCTGCTTAATGTATATATTATTATATTATATTTCAGGCTTTAGCTAAGGTACAGACACACTCATGCACATGCACAACACACACTACATGGCACACACAAATAATTGTAATGTTTTCTCCACGTTCAACCTTGATGTTGTAGTCTCCACCACAGTGCATGCCTCA
>NTHP01000183.1:302497-325913 GCA_003416845.1 Oplegnathus fasciatus
GTGCATGCTGCCGCTCTTAATGGATTGTCAGTGTGACTGCACGTTATCGATGTTCTGTTGCATCAAGTGACCCTTTCTGTGTTGACATGAATGGTAAATAAACAAGGGATTTATGCTGGTGCTGTATGTTAATTTTGCTTGCTCTTTACAACACAGTTTCCTCATTGATGTTGCATGTCGACCTTGTAGCCCTCTGTCTCCTCACCCTGCCTCGTGACTAGCTGGACCCCACCTGCTGCTTGGCTTGATTGAGTTTCCTTAATGGGCTCTGAGGCAGTTGTGTTGATTGGCTTACACAGTAGTTGTGTCCTCTTTCTCTTGGCTGGCCGAGGCACCGTTTGCTTCGTGTAGACTGGCAGTCGTTTCCGATTGAGCTTCATTTAAGCATCATAAGAACATGATATGTCGAACATCTGTTTGTTGAAATCCAGTTACTAAGCTGATTTGTGCTGCAGTTGATCTGTCTATTGGTTTCATCACATCTATACATCTTAATCCCCTTGCTGTCCACTGTCACATTAATGCTGACCTCAAGCCTCTACTCTCCACTAACACTCCACCAAGAGTTAATATAACATTTATGCAATATTATACTAATGGAAAACTAAAACCATTGACTCTGCTACACCACTAACCTTTCCATCTGGCTGACCTCCCTCTCTATATGAGATGTTTGATCTTTCTCTCTGACTCCCGCCGCTCCCGTCACACCAAGGTCAAATTGGAGATCCTGTATGCTTGTAGCATTTCATTTAGCCTTACAGGAATACAGTGTGACCTAGTTGCTATAAATATGTAACAAGGTCACAAAAGTGCAAAAACATAGTGCTGTTACTGATTGCAGGCCTATTAGGATGCCACACATACTTAATATAGCTGACTAATGATGATAATGATGGACACTAACCGATGATGGTCTCGACTAAACTAACTAATGTTAGCTTTGATGTGATTGGATCGTGAACAGGAAGCTAGCAGCGGCAGTAAAGCTGGCCCAGTCCACCCAGGCCAATGGCACCCTGAAGGGCTCTAACCACCCCTCCCAGTCCTCTCAACCCTCAAGCCTCTTCCCACAATGGTAATCACCCTCCAGCAGGAAAACACCTCAGCCATGATGACAGAAGTTAAACTCTTTAAAGAGTCTTTGGTTACTGAAATTGTTCTTAATGCTAATAATGTCTGGTGATTGGCTCAAAGTGTAAATATTTTCTTTAAGGCCAAAAAATGAACCTACTACAACAATGTGAACACTTGGATTTAGATAAATACATTCTTGCCCTGTGTATATTCATCTTTGATGTGACCACTGTGTGTTTCCATGTTACAGACTGTGACTGTGTTGACTCAGCATGTCCCTCCTCATACCTGCAGTGTTTTGTGTGATTTGCCAGTCTGTCTCTGTACTCCCATGTGTTAATAGACTCCCGATAACAGCATGTCCTTGGGACATGGATGCAATCTATATTTAATTGCCTACTAAAATGTGCAAAAATCTTTAAAGATGGTTGGCCTACACTTTGTTCCAGTTTCAACATACTTGTAAAAAATGTTTAGTGGTACATTTTCTGCTGTGTAATTTAAACAAGTATTAAATAATACGCGTGAGTGCTGTGATTGATACTAGCTGCTGATTCCTGCTGTTCCTGCTGCCTCCAGGATGGCATCATCTGGAGGGGAAGGTCACCGGCATGCTCGCTCCCAAACCATGCCCATCATCCGGGGCAAGAATGCTCTCACCAACCCCAAGCTGCTGCAGATGATGGAGACAGGTAACACACACACACACACACACATTTTGACTGAGATTAATATAAAGTTACTGAGATGGATTTGAGTTACTCATGTATGTGATTCTGTTTCCAGATGGGAATATTCAGGATGGGGACACCCTGAGTCCTACAGATATCGAGGCAAACTTGTCCACAGAGGTGTCCCTTACCGTGCTGGATGTACTAGAGCTTTTTGTTCACCACCACAAGGTCTGTGGTCCTTTCACAGTTTACAACATGAAACTACATTTCACACCACACACACTTATTGTGCGTGTGTACTCTACGTTCTTTTATTAATGGCAATATATTTTAATTTGTCTTATGTGCTGTGTATACAGTATATATTGTATACTTCTGATATGTGAAGCTTCTGCATCTTTATTTATTTATTTATTCATTTCAATGATTCACGTCACACCAGAAATATTTTTTCATATTCCCCCACCTCCACTCTCTTTTTATATTTCTCTCCCCTGCAAAACTCAAATAATAAAGTTACATTTTGGCTTTGTCAGTATAAAAAAAGTTTTGTTTCTGCTTCTTGATAAAAACAAACCAAAAAAAGTGATATTCTCATAAAAAAATCTACAAACTTGTTTGTTCAAATGAAAGTTTCGTACTGTAGTTGCTTATGCTCCAGGATGAATTGCAATGTAAATCATGCACAAATTACATGCACACTCTAAAGCCAAGCTAGTGAAACTCTACTGCCACCTGGTGGCAAGAAGAACGTGTGTTTTTTAAAATGTTGTCTTTTGAAGTATAAAGTAGTCTTTGCATGAAACCTTTCAATTTAAAAAAAAAAAAGTTGCCTGTTGAAACTTTGATAGTAAAACGTATTTTCTGCTTTTCTCTTCTTACATCCATCCATACAGAAGCAGCTGTTGCTGGATGAGGGACAAAATGCATTGATGAAGAAGGTGCTGGACACCTACTTGCTCTTCTTTCAGATCAACCAATCAACCGCCACTCTGCGGCACATCTTCGCTGCACTCAGGCTCTTTGTACAAAAGGTCCAGCAAACATTCTTGTTCACATAAAACATCTAAGTGCAGATTCCCATCTTTTTTCTTATATGTGGTTTCATCGTCATCTCTTTCTGTAGTTCCCCAGTGCATTCTTCCAGGGTAAGGCAGACCTGTGTGGCTGTCTGTGCTATGAGATCCTCAAGTGCTGTAACCATCGTTCCAGCTCCACCCAGACGGAGGCAGCTGCCCTGCTGTATTTTTTCATGAGAAAAAACTTTGAGTTTACCAAGGGCAAGTCTATAGTCCGCTCACACCTGCAGGTCAGTGAGACCAAATGTTGTGCAAATATATAATTTCAGTTTTGCATGTTTTTGTGAATCGTGGTTTCAGCGTGACATTGCTCTCACCCCACACTCCTCTTTCCGCTTCAGGTTATCAAGGCAGTGAGCCAGTTGATAGCAGATGCTGGCATTGGAGGCTCAAGATTTCAACAGTCCCTGGCTATCATCAATAACTTTGCCAACGGAGATGCACCACTCAAGGTAGAGCAGGTTCTCGGGTTATATTACAGCATTATTATCAATATTTATGATGTATAGTTGTATTTCATTCTACTTTCATACTTAAAATAATGAATGTTAACACATTTTCTACAGAACACTCCATTCCCTGCTGAGGTGAAGGACCTGACCAAACGGATCAGGACGGTTCTGATGGCCACAGCGCAAATGAAGGAGCATGAGAAGGATCCGGAGATGCTGGTGGATCTTCAGTACAGTCTGGCCAACTCTTACGCCAGCACCCCCGAGCTACGGCGGACCTGGCTGGAGAGCATGGCTAAGGTTCACGTCCGCAACGGCGATCTCTCAGAGGTTAGAAATGTTGTACTTTTTAGGCGGCTCTTACCTCTGAAACTTCACAAATGGCTTTTAGAACAAAGTATTGATTGAACTGGATGTTGTCTGACTCTCCCTCAGGCTGCCATGTGCTACATCCACATCTCAGCCCTGATTGCTGAATCGCTGAAGAGGAGAGGTTAGTGCACGCGTGCTACTGCTTTGACTTTACTTTTTGCAGCATGGTGTGTGCGTGTGTGTGTGTGTGCGATCACAGGGCTGTGATATTGCTATTGTAATGTGTGAATCTTTGCAGACATGGTAACTTCTAACCTGAAAGTCCGATCACAGCCATCTTCTGCCAGAAAACCTCTCTTTCTCTCTGCTAACATCATTGCAACTCTCTAAATATTACTGAAACTTTCAGGCATCAGTCCTTCATATCATCATGGGGGTTGATGGGTATGCCTGAAAGTGAGCACACTGGTGACTTGAGTGTGTCTTTGTATGGTTAAGAGTAATTAGGAACTCATCCAAGTACCATTCCCATTCCCGACTTCTAGTAGAACTCGAGACTGATGTCTACATGTTTTGCTGTGCTGCATGTTCCTCTATCTGTTTGTCCTTACGCGTACATGCTTCCTCATTTAGACCACAGCATGTGTTTGTCTTTTGCTGTGCGTGTCTGGCGTCTTTTTGCATGCACTTTGAGCCTTTGTGCCAATAGCTAGCGCAGCATGCCAGCAGCTCGGCTGATTCGTGAGCCTCGTCCTTGAGCATAAAAGGCAAAAGCAAGTGGACGTGAACTTTGTAAACCTCCTCCTCCTCCTCCTCCTCCTCCTCCTCCGCTCCTACCAAACAGGCTACTGGAGAGCTGACAAGGCCAGGATGTCCAGTGTGTCCCCTGAAGAAAGCCCTGTCTTTAACTGTAGCTCCTTACTAACTACCTCCCGAGATCAAGACAGTGAGTGTGTGCGCCTGGGGCCTGCTGGGTGGTGGGTTGGGAGTTCAGAACACAGGGATGGAGAGACAAGGGGCTGTGGGAGGGAGTGGGTGTGCACTGACATGTGTTTGAACCGCTTGCAGCTGGGTGGAAGGTGTTGATATTGACAGGTGGACATGGTTTGGATTGAAGGGACATCGGGTTGTCAGGTGCCAGTTCAAATCTTAATCACCTCATTGTGCTGGACAAGGTGTTTTACACTGTGGATTATACTGTGCAGTTAAATGTGTTGAGGACCATTGTTCTTGCCCTAATGATATGAGATTGTGTCAGGTTATCACTTTTTACTGTCACTGTTTGACCTTCACCATTCACTCACGTCTCACTGGATAAGATGTTAAGTGTCACCGGGGTTTGATATGAAGCACGCTCACATTTCATGTTTTTAATTTCATTTGAGTGTGCAAAAATGGAATGCTTGACAGTAAAAACAATATGAAACTTCTTGTATTTTAATACAAGAATGTATGTGTTGGATGCATTTTTATGCATCCGTATGTTTAAACGTTGAACATAACGCTAGCAATAATGTGTGACCTTTTGTGGGAAGTGTATATCTATTGAGTTACTTGCCCTGATATCACTTTCACTTGTTTGAAACCCCAGCGTCATTCTCTATGGGCTGGGCAGCGTTTATGTGCATCAGCCCTAATGTCAAGGAGGAGGGTGCCATGAAGGAAGACACTGGTACACAAGACACACCCTACACTGAGGTCAGTGTTTGCCTTTAATCCTGAACAAAACCTTCGCAAATAAATGATGACTTCAGCTTTATAAAGTAGCTTTTTTATAATCACAACCATTGTTGCCAGAGTGAGAAGATGTGATATGCTAGTGGCAGGAACTGGGTTTCTTTTTCTTCTCTAATATGCTCCCTGATCTTGCTGTACCGTGTAGGACACCCTGGTAGAGCAGCTGGAGCTGTGTGTGGACTATCTGTGGAAATCGGAGAGACACGAGCTCATCGCTGACATCAACAAACCTGTGATTGCTGTCTTTGAAAAGAGGCGAGATTTTAAGGTAACAATTAACCCTTCCACTCTTTCTGTGTGTGTGTGTGTGTGTGTGTGTGTGTGTGTGTATTGAGCTAAGTTTAACCTTACATGTGTGTTTGTGTGTGCCCACAGAGGCTGTCAGAGCTGTACTATGACATCCATCGCTCCTATCTCAAGGTGACTGAGGTGGTGAACTCAGAAAAGCGGCTCTTCGGTCGCTACTACCGCGTAGCTTTCTATGGACAGGTGAGTGACACTTCATTACTGCAGGCAGTACACACTAACATGGGCACGTCTATACGCACACATCGAAAAACACAACTGGCTTGTTAATGGGACAGCAGAACATCAGTAACTAAAACTCTGCAGCTGACAGATTTGACAGACAGATACAAATAAATGTGTTGTATGTATGAAGACCAAAATGTAAACATGTAGGTGCTGCTAGTAAGATACTGTATGCCTCTTATAAGCCCCGCAATGGGCTTTTTTGTTGTTGTTTTTTACGTTAGGCCTCACTTTGGATACACTTTTACTTTGGACAAATTAGGACACAGTTTCTGCAAAGAGACTTTGCTGTTTAGTCTTTCCAGTGTAATCCTTCGATGCTTGGAGTGTCTCAACCCAAGGCGGAAGAAGTCTCAGTGGCAAAGATCTCAATGCCTTTGCAAATAAAACCTAACCATAGCTAGATGCCACTCGGGGGAAGTGGAGAAAATATATATTTTTTTTTGTAATTTGGGTGAACTAACTCTTTAGAAATGATGAAAGCATATTTGATATAACAGGTGAATTGTTCCCTGGTTTGTCTTTGAATCCTCGGCTTTATCTGTGAAGAAGCTCTGCGCGGTTCAGGCATTTTTTTAAGAACCTGAATCCTTGACACAGTTTCCTGTTTGTTAATGAGGGGATAATATTTCTGTGCCGGGATTTCAGAGCTCTGAAGTGAAGAAAGAGTTTAAAAAGCCGATAATGTAGTAGTATAGGAGTAGGAGTATGAAGTCACTATTGGGAAAAAATGGAAGAGAAAGAGTCTTGAAAAAGTCTTGTCAGTGAGGCATGGAGATGGAAAGATAAGGAGACCAGATTTTTTTTACTGAGTCAGTGTCCTTAATTTCTCTGTCTGCTCTTTTCTTCCTTTTATTATATTCTATATCAAGATTGCGGTAAGTTTTGTATGTCTTTGATTTTCCATTTTCCTCAGCGCTAACCACTTTTACCTCTCCTCTCCTTCTACCACTATTAACATCTGCTGCTCTTACCCTTTTGGAGGGTTTGTGTCAAGCTTGCTGTGGTCCATTTTACTTCCCATAATCTCCAATGATGAAGTTTTTGTTTCCTCCCTAAACATTAAGAAGAACTGGTGTCAAACAGGACAGGAAGATGTTATTTAATAAACCTCATTCACCTTTGACTCCAGTGCTGCTTTGAAAGTGACCTCCGAACTCTCCCATCCAGAACTTAACACTGACACCCTGTCAGGGCTGAGTTGTTCTAACACGTGTTATGGCCTGTGTGTACAACCAGTGACTCAAGAAACCACTAGGGGGCAACATAAAATCAGACTGACATGTATACAATATGTTGTGAAAAGCAACATCATCTAAATATTAAACTTGCACTGCATACAAACAAACACCCATACATGTAACGGGCTTTGCTAATTAGTGTGTGCATGTGTGTGTGTTCTGGTAGGGTTTCTTTGAAGAGGAGGAGAGCAAAGAGTTCATCTACAAAGAGCCGAAGCTGACGGGGCTGTCAGAAATCTCCCAGAGATTACTGAAACTCTACTCAGACAAGTTTGGAGCTGATAATGTCAAGATGATCCAGGACTCCAATAAGGTATTTGACAGAATGTGGCCTGTCACAAGTCATTTGTCAAGACAGTACAACTGAATTATTTGCCTAGCTGTTATTATTGCCAGTTATTGGTGAATCGCCAGTTTGTGGACATACAAAAATATTCACTGTTACTTGCTCAACATTCTTTAAAAACAGGTGAATCCTAAAGACCTGGACCCCAAGTTTGCCTACGTTCAGGTGACGTACGTGGTGCCCTACTTTGACGAGAAAGAGCAACAGGACAAAAGGACAGATTTTGAGAGGCATCACAACATCAACCGCTTTGTGTTTGAGACGCCGTTCACTCTATCAGGGAAGAAACATGGCGACGTGGAAGAGCAGTGCAAGAGACGCACCATACTGACCAGTAAGAGTTTGTTTACGTCAGTACAATGTCTGTCCATCCAGCAGACTGGTAGGGAACTATAGCATAGAGTTGGTCTGACCAGTGGGTTGTTATTTCTCTCTCTCCAGCGAGTTCCAGCTTCCCCTACCTAAAGAAGCGTATCCAGGTGGTGGAGCAGCAGAGCACAGAAATGAACCCGATTGAGGTAGCCATTGATGAGATGTCACGTAAAGTCTCTGAGCTCAACCAGCTCTGCAACATGGAGGAGGTGGACATGATCCGGCTGCAGCTGAAACTGCAGGGCAGCGTCAGTGTCAAGGTGGGGAGTCTTCCGAAATACAGATTTTTGGGTGAATTTGGGAGCTTTTGTTTTGTCTCACCTGATCTTCCCCCTCCAGGTGAATGCAGGGCCTATGGCTTATGCCAGGGCGTTTTTAGAGGAGAAGAATGCCAAGAAATACCCAGACAACCAGGTCAAACTGCTCAAGGAGATCTTCAGGTACAATTCAGTGCAAAGTGTTGTGTATTTTGTTCCTAGCATTATTACAGAGAAGGTATATATTTTGCATGAAGGTTTGAATTATGTAATTGACATATGTGTCAAGGAACAATGGGAGCCCTGCATGCTTTTATCCACTGTAAGCATCTGATAATAAAGCCAAGCTTTTTGTACGAGAACTCTATCAGGGCAAATGTTTTACACAAGGATATCCAACACCTTATAATAAGACCAAATAGAGCTATGTTATTGTATGTTATGCAAGTGCATGTGGGAAATGCAGTTTAACACATCTGTAGTTCCAAAGATCCTGTTGCATTGGAAACCTGGCTGATACAACAGCATATTTCTTGAAACATACCACAGAATGTGAATAAAAAAACAGGAAATCAAAATTTCAACAAAATAAATCCATATCAAAAATGTAAGAAATGAAAGGAAATATCAGAAAAATTGTCTTGCATCTTGTTCATGAGTACAGTGACCCCCTTTAAAGTGTAAACTCAGGGAGTAAAAAGCAACATTATGCCAGAGTTTAATAGTCCACACACATCATGCTTAATTCAGCATGTTTTCTGTAGTTTTGAGTGCTTGTTTTAGAGCTAAATCCATTTTATAAGAGAATCAACACCAAATCATTTTTTACAGCTAAATACATTTTAACAGTGTTTTTGACAAATAAAGATTCTTACCCATATGATTAAAGGTCAAGATGAAGGGTATAATTCGCAGCACTAATAATGAGTATCTTACAGTAGGTCAAACTTTGTCAAATACATGTAAATAAAAGGGAAGGAAATATTGCGAAAAACACTGGAAAACCTTCTTAAAGTGCAGTTCCTATTTGATCTTTGGTCCTATTGCTCCTTCGGATAGATACGTGCTATCTTCTCCAAAGTGTAAACTCACCCATCAGGCAAACCTGTTTATGTTTAATCAGTGACAAGAAATTGTTAGAGCCTAATAGTTTTTGACAATGTTACTGTTTGAAAAGAATCCTTATCCAGATCAATAAAGGTCAGATTCAATGGCATGACTCACAGCATTAATAATCATTACAACTCTGTTTGCCCCCTGCAGGCAGTTTGCAGAAGCCTGTGGTCAGGCTTTGGATGTGAACGAGCGTCTGATCAAGGAGGACCAGCTGGAGTACCAGGAGGAGATGAGAGCTCACTACCGGGACATGTTGACTGAGCTGTCCGGCATCATGAATGAACAGGTCTCACTATGCAATGACCAATGAGTGTCCAGACTTGTGTTTTTACCACACTGTTGTAGTTGTTGTTTTTTTCTCATTCAGTTGCATGGCGTTATGACCGTCATCTTTTCCTTTGCATTATTGTATGAGGCATTTTGCATTTTCATGGGTACCAGCTTCTGTTTTCATAGTTTTCTCTACTTCTTTTCCAACGTTTCCTCTCATTACAGCTACAAAAACGTGTTCTTGCTGCCAGCACCTCATCTCTCTCTAACAGCTCTCTGTCCACTCTTTCTAAGACTGGTATGTCATGTCATCAAATTCCTTCATAAAAGACATCATGTCACATTGCTACCTGCTTACCCCACTTTATCTTTCCACCATATCGCAGCCTATCCCAATCTATCCAAGAGCCAAACTGCTTGTCTTGATACTTAACCTCCTTTTGAATCTTCCTGTTCCAATGCAAGCTTTTTATTCTTGCTCTTGTCCAGATTCCTCACACAAGACAACCAGGAACGGAACGGCACAGCGCCTACTGAACGGCCAATAGACTCACAAGAAATTCTTTTTGTCAGGAAGGACATTTTTTCCCCCCCTAACTGGCTTCGGAGTGTCGGTTTGAGCCTCAAAGCGGCTCATTTGCTTGTTTCTGACTGTAGTTGTTCCCTGCTGTAGGGAGCAGTGGGCTCGTGGAACTGTGACTGGTGGCGAGTGTAGAGAAAACAAGGGAAGACGTGTGTAGACTGTGGTCGTGATAGTCTGTAGTCCTGTCGTTGAACGTTGACTATCTACAGTAGAGGCCAGGCTGCTGGACTGTTAGCTACTGTTTGTTTTGGTTTTAGAGACTCGATCCATGTGTCATATCATGGATTCCCCTGCCCTGCCAACTGATTCATCAGCTTACATACTGACAGACACGCTCACAAAACAAATACATACAGTGCATATGTTCACACACACATGCACACAACATGCGCCTTCTCTCCACAAACCCTGTCCCTTTAGAGAACAGTGACCTTACTGAGCTTGAGGTGCGTTCAGCTGTGTATGTAATATATAGCTTTCTGGTGCATTTTGATGACGGTTTTTACATTTTTTCTGTGGAATATCATTGTACTTCGAAGTATCTCAAGAGATCCTGTAAGATGATTAATGTGAAAAAAAAAAGATTGGGATTACAGGTCTTTTAACTAAGCAAGCATCTGAAGAGTTGAACGCACCTCCAGTTCCTGTTTGAATGTAGAGCAGCTCCACATTGCTACTTTGTACCCTTGCTAACATTCTGGAAATATCAGCTTGCCGATTTTCAAATGGAAACGAAAAAAAAAAAAGTATGTTTTGTAACATTTTTATGATTGCATTGTTACTGTTATTATTTCCTGTACTGTTTTGAATTGTAAATAAGAAATATTAATATTTAAAATGTTTGAAATGTTTCTTTTTATAAAATATACAATATATAAATATTTGTTTAGCTGAATTAAAAAAAGAACAAAAACTAAAGTTTTATGTATAACATTTAAATAAAATTTTGTTAATGTCCAAAATTCATTTTCCTCAGCGTTTCTTCATCCACTGTCAGTGTTCCCACAATCGTACGTCTTTCTATTCTTTCACAGGATGTTGCACCTTACCTTCATATCACATATGTTAATATGTTAATACCAGGTTTCCAATCATGTTGAATGGGGTAAAATAGCTTTCTGAAATGAAATTGTGCCTTGGCTGCAGCTGTGCACAGCAGCCCCTCATATCCTGTCTTTTGACTGGACCAGGCAGCAGCTAATTATATATAATTGTAAGGTCCTTCACCTGCCCAATAGATGGAAATGTGTAATGAGCAAACTCAGCCTGAAACAAAGAAGAAGAAAATCACTTCTTGCCTTGGTCCATGGTGCAGAAGATAATGGACAACGGCTGTATAAATCTTTAAAACCATTAATGCTCCTATATTGTTTTCAGTTTTAACACATACAGTCGTATACAATGAGACAACAGAAGGTTAGCAGAGGTGAGAACCACCATTTGTCATGTGTGAAGCTGTACAGTAAATTTTCACCTTTCATATCCTCATACGTGCTCTGTATTGTCTGCTATTGCATTTTCCTCAAGGTGTAACATGCAGCGGTACTTAGCTTAAAAATGCCTGCACTGAGGATGAAAAGGCTCAGCTGCATCAAAGCATTCAGATAAAAGCGGTCAGTAGAAAGGCATTTGGCTTTAGGTCAACCAGTCATGTCACCTCCCTCCGCCATCGATGTCATAAGAGCCAGTGCTGCTATGTTTCTACCTTGAAACGTTAAAAATATTCCACTGTTCAATAAGCGTCCTGTATGCATTGCAAGTTGTGGATGGCTAAAATATTTTTCTTTGCATTTCAAATGTATGTAGAAACCGCAAGATACATGTACAGAAGTGAGAGTTCCAACATATTTGTAACTCTGTGCTGTTGTTGAAATGAATGGACAGACTCCAAAAGCAACAATCCTTTGTTTTGGATCATTGATTTCTTTTTCAAAGTCAGAGGGGTCAAAACAAAGTCAGCAGCCAAATGAATCCAAATGTGAGCAGTTTGTTTTGATCTGATGGAGCCTAGAGACTCTCATCATCACTGCTGTGTGTCTGTCTGTTGTTTGCTCTCTCTGTTTCAGACTGTCTCCACTGTGTTTACCCTGGAGCTCTCATTTCCTTTGTGCTTTGCATCTTCATTGTCGACTCCATATTTCACTATAACCACAAGTGACGCCCCAAACAGAGAGTGTGTGGGCAGCCAAGATGCCATCTGGAAATAGGAATTTGTAAAGAGAATGATTTAGTTTTAATTGATAACAGGGAGACAAATGGATGAGTTTTTGAATCATTTGTGCTTCTTTTCATTCTCTCAATTAACTGATTTACTGAATGTTACATATTTTCCCTCTGTAGACTGTTGTACGATTTAATATGAAATTTTTATATGCCATATTTTAGTTCAGATGTTTTCTTGCCAAACTTACATACAGTATTTTGTGTGTAACTGCTAGCCGATACTAAAATGACCCTTGTTATAGTCTGTTGTGTGTCAGAGTTTTGTCTTCAGTATTGCTGTTCATGGTCTGTTTGCCTTTCTTTAACTACAATCACGTCTGTAGGTCCAGGGTAAAATATCTTCATACCTACACACAGTGTTTCAGTACGAAGAAGTCACAGAGAAGTATTGATCTCATTTTTCATCCAACAGGCTTCTTTCAGTCTGAGTATTTGATTCAAAAAGAAACTCAAAAAGCGCATACATGACCTGTGGCAAAGAAAGTTATACAGACAGAAACAGAAAATGTATTTATTATGTGAAAAGGCAGACAGAAGAGAATAAAACTTGTGGTTGAGGTTTCACTGAAAGTGAAATGACATTAAAATTTAGCATGCGCGCTGACATGGAACTGTTTTTTCCGTGGGATCTGGTGTCAGTTTTTTTCCAATAGTTGGGTATAATTACTGACCATGCAGAGAAAGAGAGCAGCAGAGTGGTTGTTTATTTATTGATGCTAAGCCTGGGGTTGCGGCACTGCACATGAAAAGAGGTTAAGTGGCCCTGAACATACAGCTGGTGGTAAAAGAAAGCATGCTGTCCTCTGTCTCTCTCACTTGTCTGTCTTTATGTCTGCCTGACACATTTATATCTCTGTCTCCTCACACTCCCTCTGTGGTCGCACACCTGAGGTGCGGCAGACTGAGTTTCGTTGACCTCCCACCTCTTCTTCACAAACTCCCTTCCTTCCAGCCAATCGGTATTTCTCTCCTCCTCGGCCTCATCTCGCTCTCGCCTCCCTCCCTCTCTGTAGCCTATTTTGTGAACCAGAAAGAGGGGGCTGATTGGGTTTCTCTCCTCTACAGACCGGTTTATGTATGCCTGTCTCCCTCCCACTGGCCTAGACTGTGGCAGGGTCAGGTTGCTCTGAGCCAGCACCATTCAGTCCAGGTCACAGACGACAAAGTGTCTCAAACCTATTTCTGGTAGCTAATGGTAGCTCTTCCTGACAATATTTCATATTATATTTTATCTTATTTTAAAGCGTGTGGGCAGTGTTATACCGCTTTTCGTGTTGGAGTCAGGCCAGCTAAGCTACAGGTGCACTCAGACACTGTCTGGTCTATTCATAATGGGTTACAACCTGTGGCCACATGAGCTCCACTGCAGCACCTGACCATACAATCCCGCCTGTGGAAGCCCCATTGAGTGTAATTATCTGTAATTTCCTCCTTTGTGTGCAGCCTGCCTGTATTTGATGTCTGTTGCAGTGATTCCTTCTCTTATTATTTATCAAACGCCTGTTTTGTTTTCATGTGTTGTTTTTTTTCCTAAGACTGCCTGTCATCATTGGGTTGACCTCGTTGACCTCTGCCTTTATCAAACAACATGCATATTCACAAGGACCACATATTAAGTAGGCTTAAATTAGAGGCCAACTGACCCGCATGTCTCTCTGTCTGTCTTCTGAGGGGAATGAAGGAAACTTCACTGTGCATGCACTTCCCAATTGTACATTTAAAAGACATGAATCCAGTCTTGTGCAGTGAATCAATATGACCTTCTTTTTAAATGTTCTGTCTTATATAAATGATCTTCTGCTTCACAATCAGAACAGAAAAAAACTGTTTCCTTCCTAGATTTATCTTTGCTGACAGATTTAATGAATATTTTAGAGGGAGGATATTGTAATCCCAACAGAGACATGGGCATTACAAGAGGAAGAGTGAGGTGCCAACAAAAATCTGATCTCCCCCTTCTTTTTTGAGCTAAAACATGAAGTTTCGACACATCTTGTAGGACCAAAAAGTTGTCAAAACCTCTATTCAACTCTATGCTATTTCAGTGATCCTGCAGGTTTAGTACGTCTCCCGCCATTCAAGCTCTTGTGCAGTGCACATTTCATTTCCGACCCCTGCTTAGTTTTCCTGAAACTGGACGCCGGGGCTGATTAATAAAACATCCATTGTGTGCTGCTGGCTGATCACCGGAGCCCTGTCAGCTGTATAAGTGGTGAAAGGCGACATAATCTCCCCAGAACAAGATCTGGACTGAGATTGAGGCGCACACAGCAGAGAAAGGCGCACGGCAGAAGGACCACAAAGGCCCCGGGAGCAGCATGCTAAAACGCCAGCAGCACGGCGAGCTTCTCCTGCGCGACTCCCCGCCGGTTTTTGGGAAACCGTGGTACTGGCAGCGCAGCAGCAGCACCATGGAGAGCACCCGCAGCCTGGCGCAGGTCATCATGGAGATGCGCGATGAAATCAAGAAGCTGGAGGCGGAGAACCGAGAGCTGCGGGGAGACTACGGTCAGCGGTCATTTGGGGCCGTGCCAGGGGAAGGCAGTTCGGTGTCTTCAGCAGCAGAGCAGCGGGCGGGGATGGAGGAAAACCCCTATGTGAACCTGAGGCGAAATGCGTCTGCGCCAGTCTTGGAGGGACAATACACAGGTAAGAGAAAAGGCCTGTCACTACACACGTGGCTGCTTTTAAACTTGTATTTTTTACCAGTTTATTATCAAAACAGCACCATAGACATCAACAGTCATAAGACACACAAAAAGCGATCTGTTGTTGGTGTTAAGTGAAATGACTGTAAAAATGTAATATTAGAATTTGACCCAACTCATATCGTCCTCACCCCACAGTGGGATTTTTCATGTCCCATAAACACTGTTGAAACCCATGAATAAAAGAATGAGGAAAAGACATCTTAAAGGAGCACTCCAACAACTTAGCATCACACTTTCATTAAGTTGGAAGTCTCACAAGAGACAGGCTAAAAGAAAGAATATTCATATCTAAGGAGAAAGAGTGATTTTAGTCCTCAGCATTGATCAAACTCCAAAAAAACTGGATCCTACAATTCCCATAATGCAACTCAATAGCCTGCTATTGAAACATTTTTACAGAAATGCACTTTCTATTCACAGAAATGGCAACAAAATGTGAGAAAGTACAAGAAAACCTATTTATTTTTAAAACATGGAAAGTTATTAAATGTTTTAATTGCTGTAGAACGATAATATGACATTTAAATTAGACATCAACGAATGTCCTCAGTCTTTTCTTCCCATATCTATCTCTGCACTGTGGAAATGAATCCATCCCGATGCATAATGTTCATGTTGTTTCACAGAGAACACTGTCATGACCGTCCGAAGGTACTCCATAAGCTCCAACCTGTCTGGGGTGACCATGACAGAGGGGAGGACTGACACGGCACAGCGGGGTGACTCTGGATGGGGAAGACTACAAGAAGAAATTCAGCATGGGAGCGGCATCTTTGATAACTCAGCCAGAGGAGAGGTGGACAAAGTTACCAACAGGCACTCCCTGCAGGAGTATGTGCACAAAAACAGGTACAGACGGGCACGTCATGCACTTTTAATGCCAGAAATGTAGCTTTAAACCATTATTTTTGAATAACGTTTGGTTTGAATTTGACACAGCAGAGGTTTTCCCCATTAATGGCTACTTTTAATTGAAGCAATGTTTTCTCTCACTAGGCTAGACCTTTTCCTAAGTTGCAGCTTTGTAGCCATATAACTCTTGTGATTTCTTTGACCTTTTAGGGCCAAGGTAAAAACTGTCACATTCCTTCTACCTGTGGATGACATTTACACCAACCGGCCAGTTCTGACCAGGCACCAGGAGGAGCCTAAAATCACCGAGCTGGCTTCCATAACTGAGACGGATTCTTGAGAGAAGAAGCATAAACTTTTGAAGACTTTGGCTGTGGCCATGAGACAAAATTCACGCATCAACTGAGCCTCTGCGGCCTCAAAACAGGTTAGCCCCTTCATTTAGGTCAGTGTAGATTGGGCTCTTACTGAGTGAGCCAGCAGACCGATTTTATCACACCTGACCACACAAACAGAAGACTCTGGTTACAGGTGTTGTTTTCATCCGGCCATGGCAATCCAGGCCCGGTCAAAAGTGATGAGACACAGGACCCTCTGCAGCGAGGATCAGATGTCTGGACTCCTCTCCCAACCCGGGGTGTCGTTTTTGGAGCGAGACACACGCCTGCGGGTGACAGCTCTTTTGCGGACAGTTGTGGTCACTGACTCGGGCCTCGTGAGCAGCACCAGACTCGTTATTTATTCATCTCTGTCTCTTTTCACAACGTAAACTTAAATGGGTAGTCATGGGGCCACGTGTGTGTTTAAACATGTGACCTGTTTCTTGACAGTGTTCCTGAAGAGTGTATTTTTTTAGTCCTGCTTTCATTTATGGAAGGCTCCTTGTACATATACCAGTGTTTGGCATATTAATATGAAAATTAAAGTCAGACAGCATTAAAGTAACAGTCATTGTAAGCTATTACCTGTGGTAAATGCAGTGTTATGAATTGTTTTGACTCATTTTAATATGCAAATTCATTGTTACCATCGTATTTCACTCTTATCCTTTTTGTGGGTCAGTTTAAAATGTCAAAATAATGCAGAAATATCACATTTAAGTATTTATAAGACTCGATATACAGCTACATTTTGTGTTGTGATATACAGCTGCATTACAAAAGAATGACCATTTCTTACTCTGAATACCTCTAGTTGGATATACTGCAGATTTTGTTGGTTTAAATGCACCAGGTAAACAAGGGGGAGTGTGTTTATTCTTCACTATATTGCATGAAAACAAATGAAAAGTCACTAAACTGAATATTTTTTACCTTCTGTGCTTATAAGATTTATTGGGAGTCAATCACTGACAGAGCTAATGCATCTATTATTTAGTACGTCAGACAGATGCGTGAGCTACAAGCAAAGCATACACTGTCAACTTAAGGTTTAATATAATATTTGATCTGGTACATCCAAAGTGTCACACATTTACTCAAGGGAAAAGTTGACAATGCAGATAATCTAGCTAGCTGATGTAATACACAGTGAGCACGTGTTAAATACGCTGCACCTTGGTTGATAAATCATTTATAGCCATTCAACAAGTAATTACCAGCTCACAGGACCACACAGAACCTGGTCCGGGTGTGTTTGCTTTGATTGCTGGTTTCCACAGTACCAGTAATCAACTGTTGTTCCTCTGTGTCCATGTGGCTGTCCATGTTTTGTTCCGTGAATTTCACTCCTGATTGGCCAAATCCATCCGCATCTTTTAACCGGTGTAGAGCTCCATCCTCTGATTGATCATCGGTGTGCAGGCTTCCGTAGCTCTCTGAGTCCCGGGGCTTGATGGCTGGGCAGGTCTGGGGTTCAGACATATGTGAGGATGGCGGGGGTTCACTCAGGCTGTCTCCATATTTCATAGGGATCAAGTGAAGGTCATCCCTGCGCTGCCTCTGAAAAGCTACAACAGAGGGAAAAAGTGGGTGAGTGAGGTTGATGTATAGCTGATAAAGACTGCAGGACATTAAAGAACCAAACAAATGCCAATTAAAAGTCCTTGTTCCCCAATTTAAAGGATGCAGAGTAAATCACTAAACGTAGAATTAAAAGAATTTGTCAGACAGCAAACCTGGTCTGTGGAGACCTGGCTGGTAGCTCATCTGTCCAGCCCCAGTCTCGAGGTCTGAGAGACCCATTATCTGCTGCTCGCTCACCCCAGTGTTCCTTTCAAGAAAGTAAGTGGTCATTCTGCCCTTCCCCTTTACCTCGATCTCACCTCGCTTCTGGATAACATAGTTTTTATTCTTCAAAGCCCTGGGAAATGTGGACAGAGGACGTGTAAATCAGAAAGAAGACACCGAGGCGCGTCTGTGTTTTCACACATGAATTTGTGCGTCCTCACCGGTAGACGGTTGGGCTCAAATGGATCTTGTCGGGGAGGCCGTGACTCTCCATGCGAGATGCAGTGTTGACTGTGTCTCCAAACAGACAGTAGCGAGGCATCTTCTCCCCAACTACACCCGCCAGTACAGGACCGCTGTGGAGACCCACACGGATCTACAGAAATACAACAAGCCACATGACCTGATGTTCTGTGTGTAAAATCGTAATCTGCAAAGTAGCTAGAAACCATAGCTATCGAATAAATGTAGTGGAGTAAAAAGTATAAAGCATCATAAAAAGTATCTCAAATTTGTACATAAGCACAGTACTCGGGTAAATGTACTTCCACCACTGTGTATTTCAGAAATGCAGTACAAACATTTTTTCACCTGAATGGGTCCTCCTGTCACAGGGTTAATAACCTCCCTGGCAGCCACGACCATACCCAGGGCAAAGTTGGCCACTCTCTCTGCATGGCTGGAGACAGGTATGGGCACCCCGCCTACCACCATATAGGCGTCCCCTATGGTCTCAACCTGGGAAACGGCAAATAAATACACTGGCATTGTCAAATTCAGTCAGATCAAATGATTCAAAAAGTATGACGACAAAAATCAAATGTGACTTGAAATCCCATGAAATGCCTTTCCTCCATTGCTGAGGTAAAAACAAACTTACAAATGACTGTCCCTTTAATATCTGTGCCAAAAGGCTCAATCTGTCGTGCGTACCTTGTAAACATTGTGCACAGTTGTGAGTCGGTCGAATCGGAGGTACATGGAGTTAAGCATGAGGACAATTTGGATGGGTTCACACAGGGAGCAGATATTAGTGAAGGTCACCACGTCACTGAACAGTATGGTGCACTCTTTAAATTCTCCTGTAGGATATACAAACATACATAAAGACACACAGCAGTCATATTATACACACTGATTATTCAATATTTATCGCATTTGCATTCCATTGACCTGCTTCTACTGTCTTGCCCTCTTTCAGCCGATTGGCTACATGCTTGGGCAGCATGGCGTACAGCAAGTTCTCCGTCTTCCTCCTCTCCTCCTCCAGGTGCTGAGACAGGAGGCGGAGCTCCTCTTTCTTCCTCTCCAGCTGATTGGACAGCTCGATTTCAGCCAGTCGCTGCTGATTGAGCAGGATGAGGTCGCGGGTGACGTCATGGGGCGCGATGTCAGAAATGTGCATGTCCCTCTCCTCCAGCTCCTGAAGGCTTCTCAGCAGAGGAGAGGCTTGATAGAGCATACAGTCCAGAGAGGGCATCCAGATCATCTGACCTGCGTGGAGCAAACATAAATACTTTTTCTATCTGTTTATGGTAGACAAATATATAGTTTGGGATTTTTTTTTCTTGTCCTCTACCTCGGAGCTGCAGCATGGGCCTGTCCCTCCACGCTTCAGGCATCATGTCCCTGCGTGTCTGCAGGACAAAGTGGCTGTTGATGAACTTCCTGATGCTGGAGATGGTGAAGGTGACTTCGGGGTGCACAATGCTGAAGTAAAGGTCCAGATGGATGCTCATAGTCTGGAGCCCAGGGACGATCTTCTGGAGGTTCACCCCTGCCTGGTGCACCACCAGCTGCCTCACACACCACCAGGATCACTCCAGTTAATTTAATATGACCCAGTTACTCATGAATGACCGATTTCAGTTTTTATGATTCACTGACATGAGAATTCACAAAGCCCTTCTTATACACTGTATTTGTACACATGTACCTGCTCATCGAAGACTATATGGAAAGGGAAAGCATGGCAGAAGGTCTTCAGATCAATATTAAGGGTTGTAGGGTATACTGGCTCAAAACCCCTCAACAGTTTGCCTGTAAGCCGAGACAAAGGGTGTAAGAGTTTGTAACTTTGCAAATAAAGACAAACATGTACAGGTACCTGCAGGTATGTGGCTCCTGTTGGCGGTCTTTGGGAAAAATTCATTAAACGATCTGAGTTCTGTCTGTGACTACTGGCTCAACCTGTTGCTCTAAGGTTTGTATGTTTATGGGTGTCTGTACTGTACCTTTCCCAAGGCGAACCAGCCCCCTAATTGTCTCCCAGTGACTCCTGTGCATGGAGAAACTGATACTGGATCTCTTTTGATGAAGGGGCTGAGGACACAGAGAGGACAGAGTTAGAATTTCACTATAATCAGTAATGTCGTGTTTATTGTTATGGCTCATTTAGTCCACAGCGGTTCTACACAGTATGTATGTAGCTTTACAAAATAATGTGAAGTTTTTTTGCACATAGAGCTTGAAGCGCAGATCGTTAATCTAACCTCTTTAATCCAGATCATGGCATTACGTCGGTTAGCCAAAGGCTGAAGGGATTGGGTTCTTGGAAAAGGCCCAGTTTTGCTGCTGACCACGCAGGACCGAGCAGCAACAGCTGGCCATTGTGTCACCAGGAAAACCACATGCTCCTTCTTCCCAGTTCTCTCCAGCTCCTCTAGCTGGTTGACGATCTCCATCCTTATCTCACTGTTGAAAAAATCTTTAGCAACAGCTCCAATAATACCTGTAAAAGAGAGTGATGCCACTTGGTCTGCACAGGTCAGTTTCATTGATGAAATAGTAGCAACAATGATGAGCATAATACAAAAGGTCATAGATAAAACTGGTATTTATTCTACAGGAAGTGTTTCTAATTACCAGGAACAATGTGGCAGAGTCCTCTGCGGTCTGAATAATAGTGGAGAAGCATGGTACCATCAGGGTTCCTCTCCACCCGAAATGACGGTGCATTCATTTCCTGCAAGAATCAAACAATGAATTAAATGTCACAGTTTTCTCCGTAAAATAAGAAAAAACAAGATTAAAAAAGACCACATGTATGGGAGCAAGGCACCCTGTAGGAGAGGGCGAGGTAGCTGTGAAGTGCATCCAGATTCTCAGTGAATTCAAACAAATTTCCTCCCAGAGTCCTCAGCATGTGATCATAGCCCGAGCGTTTGCAAAACTCGAAGAAATATTCTCCGAACTGCCTCAAGACAACCTCTGGCTTCACTCCTGAAAGCAGGATAATGTATGACAAGCAAAATTATTCATTTATATTAGTTTTTCATTTAAAACTGATCAATATTTATTATTATTATTATATTATTATATTTTAATTAATTTACCCAGCAGCTTGCAGGCTTCTGCCACTAACTGCATGGTGATTTCATCCTTATAGACTTCATATGTGAGGAAGGTATCCTGGACTCCTGCTTCATCCCTGTACATGGCGGTGATTTTGAGAAGAGAATGGATTTATTGTTTTTGTGGTTATGATATATAGGATAAAAACTTAAGAACTGATTTGGAAAAATGAACCTAATTAATGCATTATTTATTGGTTAGCCTCCACAAAGTAATCAGCACCAAGCAAATCTGACAAATCTGTAAATATAAATGTTCTTTTACCTGAGCTTGATCCACGTCTCCTCGCCAAACTTTTCAACTACCAGCGATTTCAAACAGGTGTTGATAAATCCATACTGTCGAGGACAAACACATTCATGTAAAGGGAAGCTTTCAAATGCGGATTGCCGTGTATGTCTGATGAAACAAGTTAGGCAATTTACAAAGCAAGAAAAAAAAACTCTGTAAAAGCAGCATACCATATCTTTGACACGTTTAAAGCAGTTTGTCCACCAGTCACTCTTTTTTTTTTTCCTTCAGAGCATCCTCGTCACATCGCTCTCTCCCGCCATGGGTCCAGCCATAATAAACCCTGGATGCTTGACGCTTGAGGCTGCAGCTGTATGGAGACTGATCAGCTGTCCTGCAGATAGAGACACACAGACTGGAGCTCCAGCCTTCATCCAGAAGGAGCTGCCCAGTCCAGCCTGCCGCTGGAATCAGCGACTAACCCTGCAGTCTCACGGAGACGCGAATATTTCCTAATATCCTCATAAATACCCACAGGAAATACTCTGCTACTTAAATCTATTATAACTTGTAATTCAGTTGCACAGATACTTTGATCAGAGTATTTCATAGGCCTACATACACTGGCTACAGTCTGTGTGACAATTGTTAAGCATCTTTCCAAAGTCTATTAAAGGACTCTAGTTCTTTCAAATCTTAGGCCAATCTAAATATTTATGGGTAATTTGATATACGGGAGCCCATATGGACATTTTTAAGTTTGATACTTTCCCGAATTTTCATACATTTATAAATTTAAAACGTGTATTCTCAATCTGTACGTGGTTCAAAATCAATCCATTGACTACTTTACTTATTTGTGTATAATTAATTTAGGTAAAATCAAAGTTTTCTGTGTTTTCTTTTCTAAAAACAAGACCATGCAAGTTTGGGGTCAAAGAGTATTTTGAATAAATCTGTCACAAAATATCAAAAACAAAAACTGTACTTCACATAAAATATGTTTTAAGAAAGTGTAAAAAGTAACTTATTAGAGGAATCGAGAAAAAGCCTATCGTTTCAGTGTTATTCCTTTGTTTTACTATGAATTACATTACAGTTTGCTTGAAGGTAGTTAAATGAATCTAAAATGGTGTAATGCAGCATAAAGCTTTAACATTGTGATAAAACAGTTGCTGATAATTTGTTTTAAGGTCATTATGATCTTATTCTGGTCTGATGTCTGCTGACGTCATGACAGTACCAGCATCAAAGGTAGACAAGTCTGTCAAAGAGCTCAACCACAACACAGCAGGGTGCAGGTACAAGGGCACAGTGGATCATTGGAATATCTTCAAAAATAAAACCATTGCATTTGTCACCTAAACAAAGCCAAAAAAAACAAACCCAAAACAATACTGTAGTTATATGCAAACATAAATACTTTATTTATCAGAGTAATACGTTGTCACTCAAAAATAGGTTACCCATGATTGTGAAAAAATGACAAAATGCACCTATATATATTTGTAGAAATAATTAAATATTCTGATCATAACACACAACACATGCGTGCACATACACACATATTGAGAGTCTGCAATGTGACAAATCAATCAAGGAGATCCAGTCGTTTTAACCAAATAGAGCAAAATTTTTTTAGTTCCTTCAGCACATCATTAGGCTAATCGAATGGCAGAAATATGTATCTAACTATTTCATCACTGCAGTTTCTTTACACTACCACCGGCTGCTCCATCCACTTTATGGATATTTATGAAATTTGAGAATCTGTAACTAACAAGCAACCCAGGAATGTTTCAGCACCATCAGATTTTGGTTTCCTAAAAA
>NTHP01000183.1:325931-346584 GCA_003416845.1 Oplegnathus fasciatus
TTTTTTACTTTCTGGGACTCATTTAAATCCAGTTTGTCCATTACTGTAAAATGTGTTTCCATGCCCAAAACGCTACATGAAAAATTAAAGTGAAAATTAAAATTTTAAATATCTTTTCCAGCACTTACTGGGTCCTCAATTATACAGATAGCTGAGCTGTGATTATGGATTTTCATGCCCTCTGCTGGTAAAAGACTTCAACATCAAGTTAAAAAAACTGATAAATAAACCGGTAAATGTTTGAGGCAACGTTCTCCATGAACAAAATGACAGTTTCTTAAATGGTATTTGTAAAGAATAAGTTAATTATCAGTTACAGCCCTCTCTTTCTTTAAAACAGTCTGAATGGTCATTTGACACTAAGATGACTAATCAGACAACAAACTGACCTTGTTTTGATAAAATGCACTTTGGGTAGACGGGTAGAGACAACTTAGTTCTGGTTTAAAACATTCTTTTTAGATGTGTTACAATGTTCCTAATACAGTAGAAAGAGATCACACGTATATGAACAGATGAAGATAGGCCGGTCTGCCATATTTTGCAGTGATCAGTCAGTGGCTGTGTTGATTGTGAAATAATGGCCAAAGGTGGGTAAATAGCACCAACAAGGTTAGCCTAATGTGCTGTGTTCACGTCCTGGTGGGTTTCAGGTCCGTAATGAGGTCTGCAGAGCCTTCATGTCCCTCAGCAGCCTCAGGTTCCTCTTGCTTCTCTCTCCTGGTCTAACTTTCACTGCTCCAGCAGAGCGACCTCTAGTGGACACTGTGGTAGTTGCCCTCACCTCATTCCCACTGTTGCGCCTAGAATTAGCCTCCTTTCTTAACTTCTTTATCTAGAGCAGACATAAGAAAAAGGTAGTCACAAAACACAATCTTACTTTTGCAGTTTGGTTGGGTGTGAGCTGAATTGTTTTTGCTTGAGAATCTACCTGTGTTTTGTGTTTGTAGAGTTTACTGATCTGCTCTCCTTTCCTCTCCATTTTCAGCAGCAGCCTCTCCTGCTCCCTCTGAAGTTCTTTTCTTTCCTGTTCTGAAACACTGGCCTCCACCTGCCTCATCAACTCGTCCTGCTCCCTACAAACACACACACACAGAATAAAATTTAACACTCTTCTAAGAAATTCACTCCTTATAGAGCTCAGATGCGACTACACTCACAAGCTCATGAGTCGCAGCTCCTCCTGTAGTGCCTGCAGCAGCTCTGATAGCTCCTCCCCACTAGCGTTGGAGGAAGAAGAGGAAGTGTCTGAATGGCTGTGACTACCTGTCTCATAGCTGTTTGCGTTGTTAGAGAGGACACGGCTGTTGCAGAGGTGTGGCTGGTGTCTCTTCAGGAGAGATAGAACTGACTGGACGTTTGCTCGGACTGAGTGGCTGCAGCCCACTGACTGAGAGTCAGGTAGGAGAGGAGGAGGAGAGTCAAAGAGAGAGCCGGTGTAAAGGTACAGCATTAAAAACTAAATACCATTTTATTAATGCTAAAACCACAAATGCATATATGCCCATACTACCATTCCAGCAACAAAGGGTATATCTCTGAGGCTCAGTCTATAGTGTGGCTGTGTGTAGGACGACTGGTGTGGTGAAGATTTCTGAAGAGAGAAAATCGACATAAACAATAGTGTGATCCACAGGAAAATCCTCACGAATGCACTTAAATTCTTTCCTACTTGATTCAACATGACATTCACAGATGTACTGACAGTGTAGAGAAGCACTCGACTGCAGCTGTCTTGTCACATAAAGAGGGAAAGAAACATTCTCAGTGCGCTCAAACGGAAGTAAAACCTCGAACCAGCCCTGTGAAGGTCTTTACCTTTGAATCTGACTTCTTCTCTTTGGACTGTCTGGCGGACAGGCACGGTGACACTGACTGCAGCAGTATCCTATTGGCCTCCAAACCTGTCTGTAGCTGAGGGACACACAAACACATCATACATACAGTATATACACATGAAGCATACAATATGTTGAACAATAGACTACACTACCTTTCAGATGCAAGAGAAATTACAATCCGCCAATAGTGAGTGCGAGGGAGAAAATGGGAGCTAAAGAGAAAAACAAATTAAAGCCTTGTCACCTGATTGGCCTGATCCTGGACCAGCTTTCTCTGGTGCTCTTCCTCCTGTAGTTTCATCTCCAGCTCTCGAATCTTCATCTGACATATTCAGACACACACACTCTCATCATTATTGTGATAATAATAATAGTAATAATAATAATAATAGTAATAATAATAATAATAGTAATAATAATAATAATAATAATAATAATAATAATAAGATAATTGAAAGTTGTTGGTTTTTGGGGTTTTTTTTACCTCGTCACTTGAGATTAAACATAAATTAGCTTTTTGACATTATTCTGTTAAGTAAGTCCATACTCTAGAAATATTTCTGATCTGACAGAATGATGTTTCAGTCACTCTGTTAATGTGTGATTTTAAGTTTAAATCAGAGTCTACGATAACACCCAGGCTTGTAACTTCTGAACTGGCCTGAGGAACCAGAGCTAGACCAGTGGTTTTCAACCTACAGGATTTGGTTTGTGACCCTTTAGAATAAATCAATATCTATTTGTAACCCCTCGTCACAGGTTTACAGCCTTGTGTGGAAATAAGTTGTTGCGAGCAGTTTAACCAAAGAGTGACTTGTCCCTCTCAAATTGAGACCTGAAGAGGTAAAAGAAGAAGAAAATGTAAAAAATTAAGGAAAATTTAAAAAATAAAATGATTTAGTGTCAAATAAATATGTTTTATTTTGTTTTCTGACCTCTTTAATTAACTTGTGACACCTCAAGATGTATCTTGGATGTATCATGTTGGATAACCCATCTTGGAAAATGTATGTCTTCTGGCTTTAAAGTAATCACTCATCAATTTTGTTTGTTTGTGAGCAAGCTTGAGGAACAAGTGTTGTTCGGTCTGCATAGAAATGTACAATTTGGAACAGTAACTTCTCCAACTGACATTTCACTGTGTCTTTGTGTGTACCTCAGCGCTGTTTTGTGTGCGTGTCAGCCGAAGATACTCCTGCTCCAGTCGCTCCAGCTTCTCCAACTGGGCATGCTCAGACACCGTGTCAGACTGTTGATCAGCTGACGTGGCTGTCTCCATGGACACCTGAAAGTGTAGAAATTAATACACTTCTACAAATCTACTCACTCACACATGAGATGATTTTAATCAAAAGTGTGTTTTTTCGTATATTTTCAGGTGAAGAGTCTTAGCATCTATAGCAGAGCATATGACACTAAGGAATGCTGCGTTAACCTGCTGTTTGAGTAGGCTGGTCCTATCTGCCTTGGCATTGCGCAACATCCTCCTCATGTGATCCAGCTGTCGCTCCAGCTTCACACAGCGGGACTCTGCAGCAGCCAGGTGGGTGATCAACACTGTGGAGAAGAACAATGAGACACCGTCAGATACAAGGAAGAAGAGATAAAGAGGAAAGATAAGTAACGTCAGCTAAAAAGTTATTATCTTATTCATACACCCACCTTGATTGCAGTTGGACTGGCCACTTCTCTCCCTTTCTGTGCCTGTCTGATCATTTAAGAGTCTCTGTGTGACTTTATCACTCTGCAGACGTGTGCGTGATGCATCTTTCCCCATAGTGTGCAGACTGAGCGCTGCATGTCCTTTCTCCAACTCCATCCTCCTGATCTTCTCCTGGAGGTTCCTCAAGGCAGACAAGATCGCTACACATGCACACACACACAGACACACACACAGACGTGATGCATATGGGATATACTGATGGATTTCAAACATATGTAGGGCATGATTATAGTCATGGTGTAATAAGATAGGATAGGATATTAACTTGGACAGGATAATGTGGAAGAATGAACAGATGTCAGTGCAGCTGAGACATTCAAGTAGTGCGGCATCATGTTGCACATGCTGTAACCATGGAGCTCTGAAACGCCACAATACCTGAATGGAAACTTTGTAATGGGAATACAAAACGCACACACACACACACACACACACACACACACAGATGCACAAATTAAAGTTACCTGCACTGCTGGTCTCTGGGAATGCCTTGCTGGGTGATGATGGGCGACATGACTGATGTGTGCGTGCTTGGGGTGTGTGATGAAGTGTGTTGATGAAGGGACGGTGAGCAGGATACTCTCTATAAGATGGGAGTGACAGGCTGTCAGATACTACTCCACTGGGTGGTGGTGGTGGACAGAGCTCCTGCAGATAAACAGGGAATAATATACAGTATATCTTCAATACTGACACAATACATCAGTAATGGCGATATTGTAGTGGTAGTTGCCATCTCACAATAAGCAATAACCAGCAAATGAGGCACAGAAAGTGAAATAAATTCATGCTCTAACTGTACTTAACGTTACAACATGGTTTGTTTGTCCTGCTCAAGTCAAATAAAACACATAAAGGTGAAACTTCAGTATACTTTCTAGGTCTGCAACATCAGCTGGTTTGAGTTGTAGCAACTGCTGCTAGGTAGCTCTCCGTACAGTCCAGCTAACTCTAATGATAATATAAACAGTGGCGAACAGCTTTTATTCTTCATTTTAAGCTAAATTATGCAAAATGTTTTAAAGCTACCTTCTCCCGCGTAGCATCAACACCGGGTGTTTTTGACAGAGTCTCCATTGAAATGCAGCCAATCCAGTCTGCCTCGCTTGTGCTGAAACAGCGAGAGAAATTAACAAAATATGCTAATGTTAGTTAAAAGTAAAGCTACAGCCAAGGCCTTTTTAATTACGAGTGACGGCTTGCTAGCAGAGCGCCGTTTCTGAGCTGCCAGTGCTAATATGGGTTGTGAAAAGAAGAAAACATCACTTGACAAGCCACATAAGCCAGGGTTTCTGAGAGGTGTGAATGATATTTATCCCAGCCTGACCCGTCAGGCGGTGCGCACATACAACGTTAACGTTCTGTTGAGGAGGCAGCAAGACCGGTGCGCCTTTACACTTAAACAAACGAACAACACTTGCTTACCGGAAATGTAGTTTTTCTTCCGCGGAGATTCGAAGGTTTAGAGCGGTGATGCTTCAAAATAAAACTACAATAACTCTGAGCCCTCTGTGGGGGGCGGGGAGAGGGTTTGCAAGACTTGCCGGGATTTTTGTGGCGAGTTTCTGGAAGTGAAGAGGAGGTGAGTTGCAAGTAATGTTTTTCCCACGTTGTAGCTTATAGCATACACAACAAATACTAACTGTCTAACGTTTAATAGACGTATTAATTAAAAGTTAGACCCAACCGATATGTAAACAGTAGCTCAGTCCGTGTTAGCTACCGCATTGATAACTTGCACTCAATGGTTTTCTAGCAAAAGTGAAAGCTAACGTTAACTTAACTCACCGTTATTGCACTAATTTAACTGACCATTTAGTTACAAGTTACTGTTAGCTACTACTTAACGAAATGGTTATTAGTTAGCTATACTAGCTATCACAGAATATAGCTAACACAATGTATTGTAATGTCTCGTAAAATGTATTGTAACGTTATGTTTTCGGTGACCCTGATTTTATAAACATGGCTTTCTATTAGAAACCTTGACAAAAACTACAATAATGCTTCTATGACATTTCTCATTTACTCAAGTTCACTGTCTTTACTGACTTACCCGTGATATGCGGTATTTCCTAGCTCCTGAAATATGTTTGTAACATTAGTTGTAGCATCAGTAGCTCCTGTGACATTTATGCAGCATCCCTGAAGTTTATCACAAAATCACTTGTGTAATTTTCTGCAGGGAAACCTTTTGCTGACCACCTGTGAGGTGTAAACAGATCTCATCATCATGTCCTCGGAGAACACCTTGTGAGTCTGTTTAAATTATGGCTTTTTAAAACATTTTCAAACCAAATATATTGTGATTGTGCTGGTTGGTTATTAACAGAGCTCCTGAAATGTCCCTATAAATAATAAATTATGTTAATATCCAGGTAATGCACAATGCAGTTTATTGTACAGGTATATGCAGGTTCAGAATAATCTAATGTATGACCTGTATGTCTTTTTAATGGTTGTATTGTGTGTGGTTTTTCTAGGGATGATGAGGATACCTTCAAGATCCTGATCGCTACAGATATTCACCTGGGGTACCTCGAGAAGGATGCTATCCGTGGCAGTGACTCTTACAACACACTCAATGAGATCCTGAAATGTGCCAAGACAAATCAGGTATGTACAAGTTGATGGATGTGCATACATATGAGGGTCAGATGGATGACCTGACAGTAAGTCAGATTCATGTATATCTCTGTCTGCTTGAATGGACATCCCGCAGTCTCCCTGTTCTAAATGCCCGCTGCTTTCTTTTTGCTTATTTGTTTGCTTGCAGGTAGATTTCATCCTGCTGGGTGGGGATTTGTTCCACGAGAACAAGCCGTCACGTCGCTGCCTCCACAACTGCATCACTATGCTGAGACAATACTGCATGGGAGACTCGCCCATACACTTCAACATTCTCAGTGACCAGACTGTCAACTTCAACACTACCCAGTCAGTTCTGCAGTGTTTGTGTGGTCATTCTTGCAAAACATTGTATTCTTGTTGAATGAATGTTGTATTAATGTTGTTATATATGTGTTGTAGGTTCCCCTGGGTTAACTATCAGGATCAAAACCTGAACATCTCTATTCCTGTATTCAGCATTCACGGTAACCATGATGACCCAACTGGGGTGAGTTGCTTTGAGCATAAAAGAAAATTATTAGACACAATACAAAATCTTGATATGCAAGTGTGTGTCTGTTCTATTGTTCCTGTATGTTTGTTTAAATGTCACGGTTACTTTATTTTCCTTAAGGCTGAAGGTTTGTGTGCGTTGGATCTGCTAAGTGCTTCTGGTCTTGTCAATCACTTTGGTCACTCCCATTCAGTGGAGAGGATAGAGATCAGTCCCATCCTCTTGCAGAAAGGCAACACCAAGCTAGCCTTATATGGTCTTGGTAAGTGTGTGTTTTATGTAATCTTTGTCTGCAATCCTCTAGGATTATTAAAAATGAGAATTGTTGTTTTAGTCTAAATTGTGTGTGTGTGTGTGTGTGTGTGTAGGCTCTATCCCAGATGAGCGCCTGTACAGGATGTTTGTCAACAACCAGGTAACTATGCTTCGGCCCAAAGAAGACCAAGATGAATGGTTTAACCTCTTCGCCATCCACCAGAACAGGTACGTGCATGCATGTGTATGTTGTTGGCCTAGTTTGTCATTTCAGGCTTTAAACAGCTACATCCTCTCTACATCCTGTTTGTTTAGTTTTTATGTATCTTCTATCTGTGTTTATTTACTAGGAGTAAGCATGGACCCACTAACTACATTCCAGAGCAGTTCCTGGATGAATTTCTTGACTTGGTGGTGTGGGGTCACGAACACGAGTGTTTGATAGCACCAGCCAGAAATGAACAGCAGCTCTTCTATGTGACACAGCCTGGCAGCTCTGTAGCCACCTCCCTGTCCCCTGGAGAGGCAACCAAGAAGTACAAATACACACACGCACAATGGATCGTAAACTCTATATTCTGAGTGTGTTTTAAAGTGACGAAGTAGCCAAAACACTCTTTTTTTGTTAGGCACATAGGGCTGCTGAGGGTGAAAGGTCGTAAGATGAACCTGCAAAAGATCCCCCTAAACACAGTGCGTCAGTTCTTCATCCAGGATGTGGTGCTTGCTGATTACCAAGACCTCTTCACACCTGAAACACCCCAGGTCACAAAGAAGGTGGAGAACTTGTGCTATGCAAAGGTAACACTTAAAGTCACCAACAAACATACAGAGCCAGTCTTGCACCTATTGCTCAGTCATCTTACCCTTCTTGCCCCTCATCTGTCCCCTTGTATCTTTCTCTCTCTCTGTCATTCTGTAGGTCACAGAAATGTTGGAAGAAGCTGAAAGAGAAAGACTCGGCTGCCCGCTCACCCCAGAGAAACCTCTTATTCGCCTGAGGGTGAGATGGACACACTTGCAGCGTGTGCACGCACCCTTGTATTCACGCTACATTCTAATTCACCATCTTCATTGCCCTCCCCAGGTGGACTACAGTGGAGGCTTTGAGGCGTTCAACACTGCTCGCTTCAGTCAGAAGTTTGTGGACCGCGTAGCCAACCCGAAAGACGTCATTCACTTTCTCAGACGCCGTGAGCAAAAGGAGGACATCAAAGGTCTGACACAGACCAGATACACGGTTATGGATCTACAGTAAACACCATAGATCGATGTACAGTTTCGTCTATTTGACATGTTTCAATCTTTGTGCTTTTTAGATGAGGTCAATGTTGACTATGGCAGACTGTTAAAAACCACAGCAGTTGAGGGGCTGAGAGTGGAGGACCTGGTTAAACAGTACTTTGAGGCAGCCGAACAGGTACTGTATACACACGGATTTACATTCACATACTTACAGGGTGTCGCAACACTTCTTTTCATCTGCCGTTTCTACCGTGTATTCTTTTGAAAAGTGTGTGCATGCATACCTTCGCAGACAGTGCAGCTGTCCCTCCTGACCGAGCAGGGCATGGGGAAGGCCATTCAGGAGTTTGTAGACAAAGATGAGAAAGACGCCATTGAGGAGCTGATCACTTACCAGTTAGAGAAGACACAGCGCCACCTCCAGGCCAGAGGAGTAACCACAGAGCAGGATATAGACACAGAGGTAATGGGGTGGGGCTCACATGAAAAGTAGGTTAGATTAAGTTGTTGTACGATATTATAAGAGTGCATGTTTTTACCTTTTCAGATCCGGCTATTCAGAGACTCCAAAAAGAACACAACTGAGGAAGAGAATGAAATCAGAGAAGTAAGTAATGAATGCACACAAGCCTGAAATATTTTGTTGTCTGATGTGTCTTATTTGTGTGAGCTTTAATTCTCTCTTTCTCAGGCTATCAGCAGAGCCAAAGCTCACCGTTTGGAGCGTGGCGTAGACCTGGATATATCCGATGAGCTTGCTGATGTTGCTATGGACTCAGACGAAGGCTCGGCCCCAGTCCCTCCGCCCACGCGAGGCAGAGGGCGAGGAGGCAGGGGGCGGGGGGGCCGGGGAAGGGGGAGAGGTGAGCTGTCATATTATCTGCCGCAAATATGAAGTGTAAATAGAGACGCAGAGAGAGATACACAGTGGTAAATAGATGTTCCAAAGGTTTATTCAAGAACGTAGGATTGGTATAAGGCAATGACTCAGAGCAAATATACCACTGAGTGCTTGAGAGGCAGATTACACCAAACATACACACACATACAGTGACTGCCAGACCCGACTACTGTGTAAGGGCGATGCAGAACCAATGCTAATGCTCTGTGTACACACTAGTTAATTGCAAAGGAAATAAGAGACATCAGGCTAATCAGAATGTACATATATGACTGGATGACCTGCAGCACAAGAGGTTAAGTCGAAGCCTCACTTGAACTGAACAACATTGATACGGTTCAGTCGCACTCCTCTTAAATTCCAGCAGAGCAAAGTCAAAACTCTTCAGACCATGTTACACACTTTCTCTACTGGACCTTCGAGTTAGGGGTGTTAAAAATAGGGGGAAAAGTCCATTATTAAGTAAAGCTCAACCCTTATTCAAAGTTAGCACTTCCTACGGCCGCTTCACTATAAAAACCTTCCAGGAAAGACCATTGCGACTTTCACTCTATAGGATTATGAAGGAGGGGATGAGCTACAGTTACTGGGGAAAGATCAGTTTTAACTAGTTAGAAGTTGGCTTCTATCTGCATTTGGACATTTTTCACAGTTTTTCCGTTGGTGGATCTGAAAATGCTTATTGTAGTTTGTGTAATCTTTGGACAAAGTAAGCATCGCTCTTTGAATGGCATATGACAATGTGGCATAGTGACAATTCTGATTTTAACTGGGTTCAATTAGATTTAATGCAGCAAAACAAATGAGTGTGTGTATATAATGATGTTGTGCATTGCATCATAAAGCCTTCATGTGTCCATCCAGGTGCGGCTGCCTCTGAACCAAAGCCAGTTGGTCGGGGCCGTTCCCAGAAATCCTCAGCAACAACCCAAAGCAGAAGCATTATGCAAGGTAGGAGAGTGTGAGATTATGTGTGTGAGTGTGATGATTTATAGACCGTTATAGACATAAGTTAATGTTCTGTATGCAACATTAATACGCCAGACGGAGGCATCGCAGAGAATGCACAGAAATCTTACTCTATTTCATCATTCAGTGTGTCTCTCTTCCCTCCTCTTTATACCTCATTCTTTAGCATTTCAAGCTACATCCCAGAGATCATCTTGGACTGGAGCCTCTGCATCTTTCAAAGCAGATGAAGTAAGTCAAATGACGGCACACGCATACAGTAAACACACACACCTCTTTATTTTTAATCTGTATGTGAACGATACCCTCCTCCAACCTTGCTTCTCATCTTTATCCATTTCCAGGTGACCATTGATGACTCGGATGAAGATATACCTGTAATGAAAGCTACCCGACCCCCTCCGAGGTTTGTTTGTTTCGTTCAACAGTGTGGTTGTCCAGTCCTTCAAGAGAGAAAAAAAATGTAGTGACAAATAGATGTCCATACTCTGCACTGTGTCTCCCTCTTTCCTCCACCAGTCGTATATTTTAATGTTATGTTTTAAAAAAAAATCTTTCTCTTGCTTACCACAGACCAGCATCGTCATCGTCGTCATCCTTCACTAAGTACAGCTCTCAGAGCCAGAGCCAGTCGTCTAGAGGAGTTGCATTTGATGACAGTGATGATGATGATGATGAGGTAAAAAGAGATCAGAGAAAATGATGCATGTATCTAGAGTGCTGGGGTGCAGACTGTGTGATTATGTGATTGTGACTATGAGTTAAAACTAATTTGAATTCCTGATCTCTTTTAGTGTTACATTTCTAAAAAAAATGTATACCCCTACACTTAATCTCACATGATCCATTTTATATTTGCTTGCCAAAAATGAGCTTTACTATACTTGATTAGCATAACGTTTTCAGTTTTCCATGGCCAATGTTTTAATCCTTTTTCCATCTTCATCTCTTCTTTTTTTGTCATACAGGATAACCCATTCAAAGGTCCCAGCCATCGTTCACGGAGATAACCATAAGTGTATTTATTATGTAACACTTGTTAATGTTGTTGACTTTCCCAAAAAATCTGTAAATTAACAATTAGGTAATTAGCAAGTGAGCTGCTGAAGTTCAGTTTTCTCAGTTCTCAGTCTTTCTAATGTTGTCAATAAATAATTAAGTTGATCAGCTACTGTTGCTTAGAGTAAAACTATCCAATCAGTCTGTTTTGGTGAAAGAGCTAGGCTAAAGGCTATAGGGGGCAAGGTGGAGGTGGCTTTCAGACAAGACTTATTGTATGTAGTCTGCAGTTTACGCAAACCTCATTTGTTAGCCACCACCTGAACCCACCGACTGGTAGAGTAGATCTGCTACTGTCAACATTTATCTGTGTTGGGTTTTTGTCATTGGCCTTTTGTAGTACTGTGATATTCAGGATATAATAAATGTTTTTTCATATGTAATCAACTGTTTGGTTTTGAATTATGGTCTGTGTCTCCCTCTGAGGTTGTGGCAGTGAAGAAGTCATAGAAATAACCTTGTGTTGACAAAATGTGCCAGTGGCAGAAGTGAAGGTAAGGGAAAAAAAAGTAATTCTCACTCTCCACTTGGTTCTTTATACAGCAACATTCACCAATGGACCTGGAGCCCCCATACCTTTTTTCCTGCTATGTTGCTGCTAAAATGTGTTCTGCAGCAGTTAAAGATAGAAAAGCAAAGCCTGTAAAGAAGGTGTTAAAGGTGGAAAACTGGTCACACACAAAAAATGACATCTATCCACCAGAGGGGGGCGGTATAATAAAGTTGAAGGCAGTGGGTAACTGTGGAAGAATCATTTTAGTCAAAAACTTGAAGGTGTATTGCATTTATCAAAATAAGGATTGTATCAAGATGCAGCATTGCAAGGCAAGTATTTGAAACAACTTTCTTTTTAAGTTATAAAGTTACTTTTTATTCATCAGATGATTTATTATTTGAACTTCCTCGCACAATACCTTGTCATTCTGAGGTATGTTCTACTGATTGTGCATGAAATTTGAGATTAAAATTGTCATTTGCGTCATCTTTTGTTCAGAATTTATATAATGATTTACATAAATCCTGTTCCCTGTTGTTCCTTTTGTTAACTTTGGGTCAGAGGGTGTGTTGCTTGGGAGGACGACGACACTGAATGGAACAAGGACAGATCCGGTTTCCATCAAGTCAGTTGTGTGACAAAACAATTGTTAAAGAAGAATGTCTTTATTATATTTACAACCTATTTACAGGTATATAAAAATCAACAAAATGTACCATATTTACAGTCACACGTTATCAACCACCGTGGCACTCACCATACTGCGCACAAATTTACATACTATGCTCACTTTTAAATTTTAGGAAATTACATTTTTAGCTGTGAGGGCAAAAACTCAGTGGCTACCACTCTGAATATTCTGGCCGTGGGGTGAGTTTTCTGAAGGCACACTGGATATCTGATTGCACTTTGAACACATAACAGTGTGATTTGAGTTACAGTCTTCAGTGCATTATTAGACTAGTTACTTAAATCATCTGCACATACAGCAAGGTCAAGTAATTCTCACTTTCCGCTTAAAGTGCTCATGTGAATCAATCTGTGGCAGGAAGCAAGCACAACATCTATGCTGTAAAAAGGTGCTTTTGCCCTTTAATGAGGACACACATCACATCAACTGAATCAGCACCATATATGCATTAAACCCCTTGACTTAGCCTCACTTTTACAGTATTGCTGATATTAACCCGAGCCTTCACACTGACTTCTGCTGGCATTTGTATAGCACAGGTTTAACTTGTCTGTCACCTTTCTTTACATAGCAGTTTACCATATGAACTCTCATATCACATTGCACACCTAAAATCATAGCACACAGTAATCAAGTACATTATGTCTGAGGTCTGACAGTCTGGTAAGGTCCAAAATCTTCACAGTTAAAACTGTTTGTTATTGCAAAGTCCTCAATGTCAATGCTAGTGATCAAATATTCTGTTTTCATTTGATATTATTCTTGTTTTAAAATCACAAATCAGTGAATCTGGTCTGTCAAATTACATTATTGTAAAAGCTAAAAACATCCCAGACCAGCCCAGCGACAGATAACAACATAAATATACTTGTACTTAATCCCCTGAGATAAGAACCTGAAATGGCACAAACACCTGAAATAAGTTTGTATGAAATGTGTGTGTGTATGTGTGTATTCGTGCAGGGTTTTTGCATATGGCTGTGTTTAACAGTTCATCTGTGTTGCTGCTGAGATTGGGCCTCAACTTCCCCTTTCGTTCCATCTCTCTCCCATCTTCAACCACGTTGAAACAAAAGTGCTCTGTCCAAGGTAGACCAGACTGGAGTCTTGTGGTGGCTGCTTGTCTCGATGGAGGACCTCAGGGGTTTTTCTGGAGGGAAGAAGTAAAAATAAAACTGACTCCAAAAAACAACTGTACTGTATATTTACATTGTAGTTTCATGTTAACAGACCAATTTTCTTTCAGTTTAGGATGTGTTTTAAAATCATCTTCTTTCTAAGTCGAACTACAGCCCTTAAGTGGAAGTAATTTTGTTGTGATGTGATTTCCTCCCAGAGCTCAAACTAATTTTCATCTAGGTCCACTTACTGCTGTAGCTTTTCTGAAGCCTAATAGTCTTCCTCAGCAAATTAAGTTTGCAATAAACCTGAGATAGAGTTGAACTGATCAGTCTCCATCCTCTTAAAGCAGACTGTGTGATGTGGTTGAAAGCTACGGAAAAAGATAGTCAGAGGACCTTACAGACACTTAGCATTTTCTGTATGCTGTACCTCAGTGACTGTATGAATCCAGTTTAGCATCTCTTCAACGTTGGAGTAGACGCCTGGCCTTCTCTCCCGGGCACAGCCAACGCCCCAGCTCACCACTCCTATCAGATGCCACTGAGAGGAGGTGAAGTGCACCAAAGGACCCCCACTGTCCCCCTGGGATTCATAACAGCACAATAACATTTTTATAACATCTTAATATCCAAGCCATTTGCCAGAAGACATTCTACAACTCATACTGAACTGCAGGCCCATAGAAGTAAAACTTGAAGTGGATCCAATTTAAAAGGTAATTCATTCTAAATATTGTTGTAAGGTTAAAAATATCATAAATACTCTTTTCTTTTGCAGTCTTAATCAGTATTGATTGTAACTGGAATCAGTGGTCCGTTACCTGGCAGGCATCCACTTTCCCCTCCAGGAATCCAGCACAGATCATCCTCTGGGTTATGGAGCTACCATACACTGAGGGGCTGGAACACTTCGCCCGGTCTATCAGAGGGATCGAGGCCTTCTGAAGTGAGGGAGAAACCTTACCTGAAGGCAGAACAAGGATGCAACGTTTAAGTTACAGAGTATATAGTCTTTTCTCGTTCACAAGGTGGCAGTGGATGGTGATGAGAGGTAGTGTGTAGGTTTCTCACCGTCTTCCTCCAGGTATCCCCAGCCAGTCACAGCCATGGTGGCTGCGGCAGGAAGGCCAAAGGCTTTAGGAGGCAGACAAACCGGCCTGCGGCTCACTGAAAGACAGGGGCAAGTTAACAAGTGATTACGCTGGCTGAATTGATCCACAGTGACGAGGTTGCTGTTTGACATGTACACCACTAGAGGGCAATAGAGTGAAGCCTACTGAACATACAGTATGTCCTTACTTTCCCTTCTCAGGACTGTTTGGTTTCAATTTCAACTACAGACTCAGTTAACGAATATGCTAATAAATATACCAATCAGTAAGGGGCAGTGATTTCTGTCTGTGTTATTTTTTTGAGTATTAAATTAAACTCTAACCTCCCACTTTGATCGGGCTGCTGAGTCTCATCAGGGCTATGTCATAGTCGTTTCGTGCTGGATTGTAGTCTCCATTCATTATGATCCTGTCCACGTAGGAGCCTCCCACTGTGCCCATGTACGTCCGGCCTGACACCACTCTCCAGCGAGTCAGCTCCTTTTTACTGCTGCAAGCCCCGAAAAGAAGAGAGCAAGGGGGAAGTGCAAGCATGAGTATGAATTAGATGTTAATCACGAAGGGAATTCATTGGAAATGGTTTACAGGGAAACTATACTGACCCAGTAAAGCAGTGGGCAGCAGTGACAACCCAACGCGGTGATACCAGTGAGCCTCCACACGTATGTTGGCCTCCCTGCTGCAGGCTAACCTGCCAGGGCCAGTCCTCAATGAAAGCATCTGTACCCCCGACAATCCGGTCCTGAGAGCCCACCTGTCCACAGTCTGATAAACAAAGTTATCTTGTTATTTACACAGATGTTATATTGTGTATTTGTTGATTTACCCATCTAGATCCTTCAAAGGTCAGTAAAGGTCAGGTTAGGCAAGTTTCTTTTCCTCCAAAACAACCCTTTTTTTAAAATTTGTTGTGAAGTCAACTACTGTCATGTGTTGCTAAGAAAGAGTTTTGCTGCTTACTACAGACATGTACCGGCCTGTTGAAACTGGTCACACAACCATGTCATCTTCCACTCACCACCCACGAGCCCCAGTCTGCCTGGTTACAAACTGTAAACAGTGTTTGTGACGGTGGTGGCTTTTCTAAAAATAAAACTCACCTGAACAGGACAAAGATACCACAGATCCGGATCTGCATACACTGCTGTTGGGGGGAAAAAAAGGCATCTGTCAAATATTTAGAGTTACACGTGTACCACAGATGGCCACACAATTACTCAAACAGACAAAATACACAGTGAAATGTTGACCTAACTTCACCCCCATGCAATGAACTTTGTCTCTGTTTCTGTTCTGCCCTGTTTGAGTGGGATACCTGTCTGTTCTGTTCACTTTCATAGAGGATAAGACAGAGAGGGAACAAAAACTGGAATTTTCTGCTTTTTAGGAACAGAAACTGAGAACAGGCACTGTCTCGTGTACAAGAGACGTATATATGTGTGAGTGTGTGTCTCTCTGAAAGAGAAAGAGAGAATAGAAGTGAAGCTTATAAAGAGGAATATAAAGAGGGGGAGGGTGTATGATATGCTTTCTTTTTCAAGACAACGACCACTTTTTAGTTCAGAGGAGAATCAGCTCTCTGTCGATACTAGCTGTGTCTTTGTTGCTCTTGAAATGAAAGTAATGTTAAAAGCGACCTTCTAGACAGCACTCATTGTCTAAATCGCTTCAGATTTGATGACATCTTATGCCATCATGAATTGTGAGGTTAAAAGCGTTTGATGACTATTTGATGACAGATGTGTTTCCCTCCTCACCGATCGATCGTAGCCTGATGTATGGGTGTGGTCGTAGTCCCAGGCCTGACAGCTGTGAATGGTCCAGTTTTCAGGGAAGATATTAAAGTGTCCACTGGGACACTGCTGCTACGAGGTTTACTGTTAAGACAGAAGGAGGGGGACGATGTTAACCCAGTCATTAAATTTGCAACACGATCTATGTGATGGATGTGATCTCATACATTCATCTTTGGTGGGCGTCAACTCACTATGTGTATCCCAGCTGTTTACATGCTGTCTGTGTATGCTGCTGGGTCCAGTCGTCACTGCACACACTCCGCCAACCTGGGCCAGCACTGTACACCTGCAGGACATGCCGACCTGACGTGAGACGCACTGGAGGGGAGGAATGGCACAGAGAGGAGGAAAAGAGGAGTCACTTTTTACAAGCTTCATCTTTGACTCTGTGATGACGAAGCGAGAGAGAGTCAGGTGTTTGTTTTACCTGGAAAGGTAGTGTTGACCTTAAAGCTAGACACACAGGTAATTTCATCCTCTCCTCCAGCACAGTCGTCGTTCCCGTCACAGGCTTTGCCTATTGGGATGAACTTCACCGAACGCTTGCAGAAGAAGTACTTGCTGTCAATCAGCTGCTTAACTGGTGGGAAAAGGAGTGGCACATTAGAAAAGAAGGGCAGAGCGCAGGTTAGAAAAACATTTTACTTGGATGATTTGATGAACAGTGAGTGGCGCATAATGCTGTTATGAATTTGACACCTTTGCCAAACATGTTTCTCTTCTATCCAAGCAGTGAAGGCTGGTGGGAATATGATGCCGCCCTGCAGTGTGTGCGCATGTCTGTGGAGGAAGAAACTACTACAAGGACTTGTGACTCACTAAAGTATGCTGTGGTGGCCAGTATTCCCAGTAACACCACAACTGTCAGGACAGTCAGCAACACTTTCTTCCTCTTAGACGCCTTGTCTTTCTGAGTCTTTGGAGCCGTCATGGGCCTTCTGTGGCGGCCTGGCCGTGGAACCACTGGTAAGAAGAGGGGAGGAAAAAAAGAGACATAGCAATGGAGAGAGAAACATAAGGGAGGCAAACATAAAAAAGAGAGATGAGATAATAGAAACCACAAATGAAGGGGGAAAACAGAAGTGTGCACTGAATGTGCTGCAAGTTCTCAGTACTGTCTAACACTACAGTTTCCAAGCATTAAACATATTCATAAAAAGCAACATCATTAACACCAACTGACAGCTTACCTGGCTGCCTGGGATTCAAAGGTCTAGTGCTTTCCTCAGGCACCTGGGCGATTGTCTGAGGGAAGAATAACAAAGACACATAAGACAAGGTGAACACGGGTGGCGAAACAACAGTGTGCATTGCATGGCTTGAGAGAACATATACAGTGTGTGTGTTTAGGTGGAGGTTTGTGATTGTGTAATTTTGCGCACAGGTTTCCATGTAATTATCTAAGCTTTCATGATCTGTTTGCATGCGACTTCTTGTGATTATTTCCAGGTTGTTCAAACATATGCGAGACAAAAATTGCATCTGTCTGTCCATAAACGCTACAAAACATAGAAGACTTGAGCCATGTGTAAAACAGGTGCATAATACAATGCATATCCAGGGGAGGAGCCACAAAGGATTACCGATAGTGCACACGTGGAACATAGTGAGCCACTATGAGTCGTCATGTTACACCCATGTGCCATGTCAAGTCACTCCATATGCTGCAGGCAGACCCCATAATCTGTTATCAGACAGACCCCACCATGAAAGCGATAGACTCTGAATGTACAGTATCGTGGGGTGTAGTGTGGCAGGGTCTACTGGGACCCTGTGAGTCTTCCATTCAAATGCAACTGATATTGTGGAGAGAGAGAACACACTGTAATGTGTTACAGTGAGAGGGGTGGCCGCCCTTCAACCACACAGGTGCCAGGTTAAAGACTCATGCTACTCGAGTATCCTTAAGCAAGATATCAGCTGTATCCCAGTTGCATAATAGCATACAGTACATTTCAGTCTGTATTGTGTGTGTAGGCAAAATTACAGAATGAATGACGGCAGTTATGTCCCAATATAGGGGCCGGATCCTCCAAAGCTGTAGTTGCCAGCCTTTTAGTTTTTCACTCTTTCCGACGAACAAGGATGTACATGTTTCCCTTCTCAGATTATTTTTACAATGGAAATGAGGCCTAAAGGGGTAAAACTATTCAATTAGATGAGAGAAAACTAAATAATGTTCTGTGTAGCAGAAATATGTGTTTCCTTCTTCTTTCTTTTCTTGTTAATTGCAACCCCTGAGATTTATCTCTCATCCTGGCCCCCAGGTTGGGAACCACTGCTCGAAGGACTCAGCCCACGACGGTACTTCCTTCTGAAGAACTGAAGACTCTGTGCCTACATGCCAGATTAGCCAGTGTAGTCTCATTTAAGTCAAATATTTACATTTTTTATCACCAGGAAGTTGCCTTCAATTAGCCTATAAAGTGTAAACACCAGTGATAACATGGAAGTTTCAGGTAATGTGGCACACTGTAGGAGGCTGATAGTAAACAGCAGTAAATGTGGCTTTTTCACTGGCTAGTTCAAGTGATATGCAGCAGTGGTGGAATCTAAGCACATTTACTAAAGTACTGTACTTAAGTACAAATTTGAGGTACTTGTACTTTACTTGAGTTCTTTCTTTACATGCCACTTTATACATCTACCCCACATTGGAGAGGGAAATATTGTACTTTTTACTCCACTACATTTATCTGACAGCTTCAGCTACTACTGTACAAATTCATTTTCTTGATTATACTTACATACTTTTACCTAAGTAACATTTTCAATACAGGACTTTTGCTTTTACTTGAGTATTTTTACAGTGTGGTATTAGTACTTCTACTTGAGTAAAGGATCACTACACTCACTGATGGCCTCTTGAGCACAAACACCTGGTAAATCCATTCATACAGTAAAGGTGTGCTTGAAAATATTGAGATATTTTACCTGTAATCTAAGTGTTTAAAGCTTGTACATTTAAGTTTGAACCTGCAAATCTGCTGGCGTATTACAGTAATGTGATTTTTCAGCAACCTTAAACGTTGAGGAATTATCATTTCCCAGTAACCCTCCTTTACTTCGACAATTTGGGGGTGAGTTTGTTCGCTCTTACCGGGAGTTTGATGGTCAGTGTGGTCCGTTCAGTGGAGCTACAGGTCGGTAGTGTTAGCTTGGCACTGGCGGTGTTGAGACTCTGTTAGCCTCTAGCGTTACCAAAGTAGGAAAGACGCGACCCCCGGTAAGTAATTAAATTTTGTCTAGTTAGCTGGTTAGCTTACGTTAACCACTGGTGTGTTCATGAATCACGTTGTTCAGAGTTGGAGGGTGTGTGAACCCCACGGCAGGGTTGCCAGGTCTGTGTGACAAAATCAGCTCAATGGCCAATCAAAACCAGCCCAATACCAGAACTCAAAATATGCCCCTGCCAAACCATATACACTACTTTTAAAGTCCCAAAGCATTGCAATTATTGCCAAATGTATTGTAATATATAAAAAGTAACATAAATGTTTAGTGTGCCAGCATTAAAAGCAGTTTTCCCTAAACAGTTCTTTCACCTAGGTCCTAAAATGACCTTGTATAATTAGATACAGTATATTATCATAAATAAAATATAGCTCTGTGAACACATAGGCCAATTCCCTGACGCACAAACTGACATGTTGCTTTGTATTTTCGCTTCCTCTTCCCTTTTCCCTCTTCCTCCCTGCCTGGACAACATCATACACTTATAGTAAATACATGTGTAAATAGGCTATGTATTTACTGTTAGCATTTTTGTTTACCTTATTTCAACCAATACATCTTATCCTGTTAACTGAGTGAGGCGGCGCCGGGCGGGCGGAGAGCACTAGGCACGTTGTGTGTGTGTGTGTGTGTGTGTGTGTGGTCAACATGTCCCATGTCCATGTGTGTACCTGCTGATCTGGAGACAGTTTGGTAGGATTTGGGTATAAATAAATTGTTTAATTTAAAATATGGATGTTTATTTATAGATATTATTCATGTAATTTGCATGCAAAATAGGTCTACCCAACCAGCGGACAAAAAATTCAACCCGCGGCAACACTTCCAAAGTAGCCCAATTCCGCGGGAAAACCGCGGACCTGGCAACCCTGCCCCGCGGTTTCATTGTGTGGACACTTGGTGTGCTGCTAACTACGTGCAGTCAACGGGGCTAATGTTAAGCTAGCTGTTGGTAAATACCTCCAAACCGTAGCCTGACTGTTTGTTAAACCATAATGTCTCCTTTTCTATTTCTACACGCGTTAACTACAGAAAGTCTGTGGGTACTTTTGGATTGGAGCTGTTTAAAGGCACCTTTAACGCATT
>NTHP01000183.1:346665-360698 GCA_003416845.1 Oplegnathus fasciatus
GTTGATATGGTGAACTTGTTTTTAGCAAACAGTTGCTTATTTACACACCTCGCTGTTACAGAGCAACATTATCATTCATTTGGAGTCTTGTGTCTTACCACCTGGTGAATGTAAGGCCAATATTCACTCTCTTTCAGCTCTGTTTTTGGTCTCTACCAACTCTTTAGCTGCTAAATGCTCCACTATGTTCACCTGCTAGTGGCTAACTTCGTGTGTCTGCTGTGATGTGTGAGTTTGTGAGTTTTTGGAGCTCTGAATAGCTGCCTTCTATGCAATGAGAGTGGAGAAAAACAGTAAAGTTGTCCGTATAGCTATAAAATGAGCTGAAATTCACTATAAAGCTCTGTAAAGCTAGATTCAGGTGATATTTCTCTGTAGGTTCATCAGTATGAACCCTTTCACATTGTCATTTGATACATCATATTATTAAAATATTGATTATAGCCACTTTAACGTAATGTAACGTCAACTGACTTAGTTTGCCATTGAGTAATTAGTAAAACAATTAGCCAACTTTTTCAATGAGTTATGTGTATTGAGTTATTGCATTTTCAAGTTACTTGCCCAACACTCATGATCACATGATATTTCCTGGCTCCACCAGTTGATTAATCTGAATGGGACATTAACTGAGGAGGGCACAGTGGATTATGGGATATTGAGTGCTACAAGGATACACTGGTTGTGTTGTCCACATTCAGGCTAAAGATGGCTGCATTTCTTGGCTGAATTTGGATACAACTAGTGACTAAAGCCCTACTAGCTCTGACAGGTCTTTTACAACCCTAAAGGATTGTGGAAAGCCGTAGAAAAAAAACCCTTGTTATTATTATTATATTATGTTATTGATATAAAATACTGTAGCTTTTGTTTGTCGCTCAAAAAAAGACAGAAAAGCAAAACAAAAGAATGTCACAATTCCTACAATGCAACATGCTTTTTTCAAAAGCCGACTTATTATTAATCACCAGCATCTCAACAACAGATTCGTGACACCACATTTTGAAATAGTACCAAAATGATTCAATTTGAACCCATTTCCTGGTGCACAAACAAAGGTCATCTGTGTTGCGGCACCTTCACTTTTTGCATGTTACTCTCAGTTCATCTCCTGTAGTTGGCAGGTAGATAGTGTAGCATGTGTGCGAATACTATTCATCCTGTAGCGTTATAGCTCAAGTATCACATCAATATGGCTGCTGACTGGCCTATTTGGAGGATTTCAGCAAAGGGTATACAGTTACTGACTGACAGTTTGAGGAGCACTTTCGTCTACCTGCTGTTCTTCCTTTGTCTTGTCCACACAGCTTTTCATTCGTTGTTTGACCTACAAACATATTTACAGTATATATGTTAGTTGATACTTTGTGTGGATAAAAAAAGCATCTAGTGCATAATCTTTGATCACTAAATGAGGAATTGCCAGAACCATAGTTAAACAGAACATCTAAAATGGAACACTGTCATACGCTGTTATGTTCTAATTTTCACTTCTGCTTTAAAGGCCCAGGTAAATTCCCTCATTTGTGTAGTTATTTGCAGCCAGGCTCATTCTGCTGTAGTTCAATTAAAGGAAGTGCTCAAAAGAAAGGTTTTGAAAGCTCATTTCTGTGAAAATAACAGCTGATGCAGCTGCTTCATGTCTACAGTCAGCTCTTGTCAGTCAAATGCGAGGAATAAGCAAAGTGTATGCGCTATAAAGAAAGAGGGGCAAAAATGTTGTTGGGCAGGTTTTTTTTGGGGAAGGGAGCTCGCTTCATCCTGCTGTGAATGAGCTATGCTGGCCGAGACTGTTTTGCTGAGAAACTCCCTGAGACACTCTTATATAAGGCATGAAAGCTGCATACGTCAAAGACCCAGACACCTTGTTCTTTACTCCACATGTCATGTCGTCAAATCTCTCTCAGATTTCTCTTTACATTGAAACAAGGAGCGTTTCACTTGTGTGCATTGAGCCCTGCAGCACATCAGTATGTAACATGAGAGATGTACTCAAGTACAATAAAAATGTGATTTTGTTTCATATAATTAGTTTATAGTCATATACTTTTCACTTTATGTAACAGAATGTAAGGTAATTCTGAGACACCCTCTTTTATCAAGTTCCCCAAAAGACTGAAGTCTCACCCTTATTTTTGAGAGTTTTTAGTAAGTCATGTCGCATTGATGCTGTACAGTATATGGAGCCTGAAAAAATCACAATAATAATGATCCCTCTATGTAAACTAATAATTGATAGATTTTAACATATGCCGATTAATACACACCCTCAAAAGAATCACACTCATCTAGGGCTGAACGATATGCACGATTTTAGTGGGAATTTTCGAATTTCATTTTCACTGAAAAAAATATAAAAATGATGATGATGTGATTTTTGCTGGGGTCTGTACCAAACAAGCATGTTCCCTTACATCTGGAGAATATGATTTGTAGGCCGGGACATCTCTGTAACACCTCAATGCTTCATTTATAATGGTATGTTGTGACACATTTTACCTTTATGAAAAAATTACAGCTCATGCGATTTGGATATTGCAGTTGGCCATATTGTGATCGATAATGTTTCGATTAATTGTTCAGCCCTACACTCATCACTGATACCAACTGGCAGAAATCTCCGTAGAACAGTAGAGGAGAAACCAGGTCATTGTCACCTGATGCAGTATGAGTTGAATAAGTGAGACAGGAATAAAGGCAGGATGAGTAAGACAGCACAAAAAAAAGAGGGAGGTCCGTCCAACCTGGGAAACCAGAAAGATGGTTAAAGAAAGTCATGTTGCTGCGAGTGGACAAACACATACCTGAAAATACAAGTTCTGCTTTGTCCTACCATGACATATGATGATAATGCCTACTTGGAAACATATATGTCGTCATTGGTAGCATGAATAACATAAACCATTTGATGAGCTTGATGTCTTTTTGAGTCCGACTGACCCACATGGTGGACTCCGGCCAGTTAACTCAGCGTTAGTGGGAACTGCTCCAACTCCAGAGAAAAAACATAACTGGGTCAGCCTAAGCAGATAAAAGCCTTGACACGGTAAACCTTTTGTTCAAATGAGGTGTTCCCCCTGCTGCTTCTCAGCTTTGTTGGATTATGTTCCTCTCAACTGAAATGTTCACAAAAGGGCCTTTGAGAAGCTACGCGTGACATGTTGGACGAGCTTTAATCAAAGGCAGAGATCTAGACCAGTGCAGTCCACACTTGTAAGTAAGCACATGTGCATTTATATGGACAGAAGTGCCCACTATAGTTAGCGTTGAGCCGGCTGCACTCACTAACACACAGGCAGGTCCACACACATATCCTGACCTACAGGTAAAATAAACTCAAAGCTGTTATTTCCACACAAACCACATAAAAATAATGAGCATCAGGTGGATCAGTATCAACCTAAAATGTTCCTACCTTCTCCAGAAGCTGCCTTTGATAAGATGCTGTATAATAAAATAAACCACAAGGCAAAATATGCCGCATATCAACTACAGCCTACTGTATGTGCTCCCATTTACATGTATTTCCAGATAGCATTTGACAATGAGTCTTGACAAACTCATTACCAGGATGATATTCAAATAGCCTGTCCAATGCAAACCAGTGACCTGACTTGCCATCTTCTCAATGAATATGTTGATTCTACTTCCAGTTGCACTCACCCACATGATGTAGTTGTCTTTCTTGGTAAGGCCTAGATGCACCTCAGCCGACACGGAGCGCAGAGTAAACACTGCCCTCCCTCCCTGGAGGTGGGACTCCCTAGTAACTCACTGTCCCCTGTATGTCCTTCGTCCTCTTCCTCTCACCCTCCTGCTCCACTGGCTTAAACTACAAAACCTGGTTTGATTCAGTCTCTCTCTCTCTCTATCTCCCTCCCCTTTTCTTTCTATGGTAGTGTAACTGAATCCGGCTTGAAGGGTGCCTGACTTGCCCCTCTTTCAAACCCCAGGGCTGTAATAAAGAGTGCTGGTGTGTAGCGTTGTGTTTCGACGCTCTGCAGATTCAGAGAGAGCTGTTTTTGAATGACCAAGCCCTGCTGACAAAACAAAACAAAACCAAAGTATTCCAGGTTACCTGACACTTGAACCCTCCTCTCTCTCTCTCTCTCTCTCTCGCTCTCGCTCTCTCTCTCGTTGTCTGTCTCTCCCTACCTGTGTGCCTTCCCCAGTTTTGTCCCTCCTCCCACACATCCTCCCACTCAAAACTTTTAAAACCCCCTGGACAAAACGCACACTCTCTTTTTTTACTCCCTTTTGTGTACATTACTCCTTAGCTCCCCTCCAGTGCCTCTTTGCCTCTCAGATTTTACCCAAACATACACCCACACACAGTCATGCGTCTGCACAGACACAAACGCATGCAAACACACAGACAAACCCAGCAACTTCACAACATGAAGTTAACAGTGGTGTGGTGTGTTTGCAGTAATATGCCCTGAGGCTGAGGTGTGTCGTCTCTCACCTGTGTTGTTTTGACAGTCTAATGAGAAGCTGGTTGGTATCAGTCAGGAGTTCCTTTCTGACATCAAATTATGACTCATGCCATGCCACGTCTCATAACATGAGCATTACAGGAATATGACAGATACACTCAATGACCTACAAGTGTCTACAGCCATGCCAGCGACTGTGAGGCATTGTGAACATACTAACACAATCACAATGACCTTGCTAACAGGCTGATGTTTAGCAGGTATTTTGTTTACCATGTTCGCCATCTTAGCGTAGCGCGTAAGCTAACTAAGTAAACTCAAAGTACAGTTGAGGCTGATGGGAATGTCATTAGCACCAAAGTATTGGATAAATTAAAAAGTGATGTGTGTGCTAAATTGAAAGTCAGGGGATCACCAGAATTATTACAAGAGGAGAACATGAATGTCTGTACTTAATTTCATGGTAATCCATCCAATAGCTGTTGAGACATTTCACTAAATAACAAAAATGGCAACCTCATTGTGGCGATAGAAGAAGTCAGGGGAACACCAAAGTCATTAGCGGTCATTCTGTGGGAAACATGAACGTCGGTTGCGTGGCTAAAATTGTAATGAATTGAAAATATATTTGAAAATGCCTTTAATCTATGCAGAATTAAAGGTTAATTGAAAATGGAAAGTTTCAACCCACAGCAGCAAATTTCTGTCCTATGTGACTGAAGTGTTAAATTACCCTTTAAAGGTGCACTGAATGACCACTCTGGTCACTAGGTCAGTGCTTCTAAAAATTAAGCCACTGTGAGTGTTATGGGACACTGAGCAAAGACAACTGAGGAAAAAAAAAGCTTGATTGGGAGTGTGAGAAAAAAGACTGGTATGGTTGGCTGAAGAGAAAGAGCCATTGTTGAAAACAGCAGCTGGTTGTGTCGCTTGACCTGGACTATTACATGCAAGGAACCTTAAAGCTCACTCCCAACCTTTCCTCACTTATAAAACTTGATCTATGGACTCAAAAATTGTCTCAGTGTATACAGTATATAGGGAAATAGATAGATGGATAGATGTATAAATGCAGGTGGGAAGGTAAGGTACGTAGGTAGGTATATAAAGACACATAAAGATACATATATAGAGCTTTCCACACAAGTCTCTTTCAGCCGATAACCTCTGTTAACCTTGTTGATATTCAGGTTGCCATAAAGTTGCCAAGACATTTAGAGGCCCCACCCTGGTATGAAATCTGGTGCATGACCTCCTTTTGTGTGTTTGCCCGACTAAGCTTAGTTAAAGTCAGTATAGTGTCATTTAGATACCTGTTTGTAAAATAATGGGGCACAAAACAAAACCACTATATGTACAGTAAATCACCCATTCCCTCTAATATAGCACATTTCCCACAGAGTTCACACCGTAAATTGCATGAATATTGTGCAGTCACAACGTTTATCCCGTCTAACAGTCTGACATGGTTGAACAATGGCTGATAAGATGTTTTAACATGCTATGAAAGAGAAGATGAGAGCAATTCAGAGACCTAATAAATCTATTGTACGCCCTTGTTTGACTCTAGGCTTTTATTGTTCCGCTGAGTCAAACTGCTTCATTTTGTTCATAATCCCATCAGCTCTCACAGCACGACAGCCAAACACATAGTCCATATCTGTCTTATTAAATTCATTTGTTCGTTATTCTTCATTTGTTTGTCAATGAAACCACCAGTTGCTGCTAAAATTACAGTTTTGTTTTGTTTTGAAACTGGGCGGATGTGAAGCTCAGGGACAGCTAAATAGGCTGCTGACTCACTGAACAGTTTATAGTCCAGATGGGTTACATATTAACAGATTCATATAGGGCTATTTTTGTATTCACAGTATAATTAAGAATATGGGCCAACTAAGAGAACTGGACCACTCCATTGAAAGTATTTCAAACAATGGTGTTAATTATTCTCTAACAGCATCTTTAACGATTTTATTTCTCATTGACAAAATGCGGTAACAGATTCAAATTCTGTCCAAACTTCTGAGCAGGGATCTTGCAGTGTGATCTTTGATCACGTTGACACATTTAATTGAAGCATTTCATTTGATTAGAAGTTTTGAACAAAGCAAAAGAAACATGAACATGGAAAAACAACTGTAGTACAATTAGAAGACAAATCTGATCTCTTACTTGGAAAGCTGCTTATTAAGTCAGACCTAGTTTATTTTAACATAAACAGAATTTGAGACCTTCAAATCTTTTCTTTTAATTCTACTTAAGGACTTCAGAAGTCATTGACTTTAGATCATATTATTTAATACATTTCAGGACCATAAGGCACCCTGAAAAAGCACTGGCATCAAACTTAAAAAATGTGCTGGATAATACTGATTTAAAATCTGGTCTTTCAAAGCATTATGCATTCTTATCAGGCATGCTGATAAGGGTGGTTTACTAAAGTTCAGAAGGAAACTTGATTAGAAATGGATCAAAGTTTGTTTCTGAGTTGACTGAATTTGTAAAACACCACCACATATATTAAAAATCTACCACTTGTACAGCATGCCTTTCATTTTTCTGTTCCCCCTCATAATGATTTTGTTGCTGGAGAAATCTGATACAAACAGATTAGTTATCAAGGTGCCCCGACGGTTAGGGTTTGGAAAAAAGAAGCAATTAAAAAACAGATCATGATTACACACAGGCAAACATCCTTCCTCACACCACAGTACTTTTCCTCACCTATAAAGTAGCTGTCACTTTGTCACTGCTTGTCAGAAAAGCACCTGAAGGTTAGTGAGCCAACTGGTTGAGAAAAGTATTCCTGGTGTCTAAAATTCAGCATCTTTCTCTGAAGAGTTCCTCAACCGACCTCTGTTGCTTCAAAAGGTAACACCCTTCAGAGTTCCTTCATCCCACCTGTCTGCCCTCCGCTTCCACGACAAACAACTTATCTCAGTCTCTCTCTCGCTCTCTCTCTCACTCTCTCTCACACACACACATGCACACCCACCACCTCAATATCTCAATCTCCCCACCATTCAAGGCACCCAAACCCTCCTTTGTCCACACAGGTGTGCATTTTGTGAAACTTGATATTAAGCTTGAGAAACATTAGGGGAAGTGCGGCTTGAAAAATAACTGGTTAATAATTAACACCTTCACATTGCATGTTCCCTGGACTCTAAAGAACGTATGTTTTCCTAGTCTCATCTGGGAAATCCACATTTTTTAACGAAACTGTTTTTTTTGTTTTTTTTAAATGGATCAAATATTTTTGCGAAATGGTTCAAATTCAAAAGAAAAGTGTCTCAAAATGCCAAATTCTTCTAAAGCTAATGTTATTCAGGTCAGTTATGTGATATATTTGAGGTTAAATAGAGCAATTTAAAAAATGGAATTTGGAAAATATGAATGACATTTCCTGGATATAGGGCAAAAGAAAGAGAAGGGAAAACAAACATGAACAGACTGGATGAAACAAAGAGGCATTCAAGCTTTACCAAGAATGTTGGTGATAATACACAATTTCTGTACAAAATTATATACATTTACTGTATATATAGTTCCAAAATATGTTATCTTAGGCATTCAAATTGTATCATGAGGTTTTATTGTTTCAGAAATAATCAACACAAGTCCTGTGATCCAAGTCCTGCGCACTGTCCTTTGGGAACACATAACACTTTTTTAATGTCGTTGTGTCAGCTGCCGCCCACCTCACCTGACCAACAATATTAAATGAATGGATTTACAGTATAAGGAAGTACCTGTGCTATCTGCTGAGAAATATGAAATATATCACTAGTTATGCAACTTAAGTAGGCTGCATGTATCTGCAGCAATCCATTAATTATGACATGTGATAGATGATATCATCATAGATGACAGGCTTTGCAGCCTGATAATCTATTGTTGTCTTGATCACTATAAAGAGGATCAGTGACACTTCTTTGTGTGAGGTGATGATAAGATGAGATTGTTTCCTGGAAATCTGCTGCCATATTACCAAGAAACCCCCAAAAGATTTCCTGAAAATAACTTTTTCTCTGCTTACTGTCACCGCTCACCTCATAAACAGCCGCACAGGTACAGGCTACATTTGCGAAAATGGATATGTTGACCCACTATTTAGAATTTGTGTTTTTCATCTATATTTCTATTGTGATTTTGGTTTGGTTTAGTTTATTGACAACATCTTAATGTATTTATGAAATAAAACATATCAGACTTTATCAGGGATACAGTCTACATGGAAGTACTTTCACAGCCAAACATTTAGTCTCGCAAGATGGAGCCAGGTACTTAATGTCTGACATTTAAGGAGTTGTTCCATCGATAGCTACAACAGGGGGATGGTTAGCTTAGCTTCGCATAAAGACTGTAAGCAGGAGGAAACACATGGATGTATTAAGAGAGTTCTTATTATACATCCAGGGGGAAACAGCCAGCCTGGCTTTGTCAAAAGGTGAAAATAAATCTGATAATAAGACTTCAGGAACTTTGCTTCAGTTTTTGTTGTGATTAAGAAAAGAGATATATGTTAGTGAGCTTTAGAGGTGCTGGTAAGTGGATTATTTTACCTTTGGACAGAGCCAGGCTAGCTTTTTCACCCTGTTTCCTGTCCTTATGCTAAGCTATGCTAATTTCCTTCTGCTTCTCTTGTAAGTCCCTGGAGTAAAGTGAATAAGTTTAGAATAGGAGCCACAAAAAAGCTACAAAATTGAATTAGCCTATTTGAAGAAACAATTGATAAGATGTTTTTCGGGAAGCAGGAAAAATGTAAATGCAAATATCAGTAAATTAAAATTAAAACATTAAACCACATATACTATCAAATACGATCAAGCTTCCATTGCTTAAAGCAACAACATGGAACTTCCATTTTGTGTTGATTTTGGCGGTCCTCGTGGAAAAAAAGGTAGTGTTTCACCACCAACGCATTTGGTAAAGATCTTGATCTGGCTAGCATGTGCATTTGTTTTGGAAGCAAATGAAAGAAAGACGCAACTTATTTTTAATATTTTTCTTTTTTAAACACAGCTGTTGGCAGGATGCACAGCGATGAGGTAATGTATCTATTTGTGGCTATGTAAGATTAATAACTAAAACTGTAATATAAACTGTAAAAGTGAACTGTTTATAGGTTACATGTAAGCCTACAACTAACAGATCGGGTTGCTCTGTATAATTTTAAAGTTATCAACATTCCCTGGCAATGTTATGTCTTCATAATAAGCCAAAAGCAAGATATAGCTCGGTAGCTAGGCCAACAGAAAATGTTACGTTATAAGCCAGTTGTATTACAGTAATGTCCACTGTGACCTAACGTTATACCTCCATGAACTGTAAAACCATGTCTCACAATGTATTTCATAAATCAGATAGACATATTACATACCTGTCTAGGAGGAAGCGGGCAAATTCAGGATTGGTTTTGAATCCTCTCAAATACTACAGTTCTGTCCATCTGTTAAATGACCGACCAAGGTTGATTCGTGTTTTCTCCCATGCTCTACCACTGTCCCTTCTAGCTTTTTCTTGTTCTTCGGTCAGTTATTTTCTTTTTCTCTTTTTCGCCGCAGTATCAGCCATAACCATAAAAATATAACGTCAAAAATAAAATTCTCTAAAGAAAAATCTCCTCCTGCTTCCTTTTAACTGGCTAACATACTACTCACTGCCAAACTTTGCCTGGGATAGTGTCAACATAGGCTCTTCTGCGTGCCGTAAATCATTTCGTCTGATTTCACGGGGAATCGGAACCAGTGACAGACATTAAGAATAACTGTGAGGAAATAGCCAATCTTCTCACTGTTTGTCTTGTTTGCTTATATAACTCATATAGAGGCATCAGTATTAAATTGAGACACCATTGTACCGAAAGGAATCATTTCCTATCTTAGACTTAAATTTGTAAAGATTTAAGTTTAAGTTTAGTGTCTGGGTTTGACTCTCCTATGACTATGAAATTCTCCCTCCTTAAAATAATTAACAGAATATCTTGGAGCATGCACCTCTATGTAAAAATGATGTTACTGTAATTGAATATGTATTTTCAGATTTGGATTACATATTAAAGGGATAGTTCGGATTTTTTGTGTGGGGTTGTATGAGGTACTTATCCATAGTCAGTGTATTACCTACAGTAGATGGCGGTCAGGGCGCTCCCAGTTTGGAGAAGCAGCCCGGGGTACCAGCACAGAAGCCAAGCTATGTACTGCTGTGGACGGGGGCAGCAGTAAAAATGTATTTTAGCCACCTAAAAAAAGTAAACAGAAGTTCTATGGTTGAGAAAATGTAGTGGTGGCACTACAGGAAAAGTCAGAGGATCACCAAAGTCATGAATGTCTGCACAAAATTTCATGGCAATCCATTCAATAGTTGTCGATATTTCAGTCTACATGTGGAATCTGGAAAACAAGTCACAGTATTAACAGCTGGATACATAGATATACAAATAAATAAAGAAAGGAAGAAAGGAACGCTGACTCTACACGTTGCGGATGGAAGGGGGAACTTGAATTAAACTTAGATTTCAGGCGAATGTACAAGCATGAAAGGCATTTCATTTCTGTCTACCAGCAGTATTTACCAGGACAAGAACTTAGTCATGTTTATCAGTGTAAGATATGCAGTCGCCCATCCAGATACATGTTAGTAAATGGAAGGCAGCTAACTCTCAGTGTAGCCTTGAACACATTTTGTGGTTCACGTTCTGCAGTTTGACTCAGGTCCTGTTAGTGTGAATCACCCACACAAGTCAAATAACAGGAAACTTTCCACCACTCAGAACCAATAACACCTTGTGGATGATTTGAACAGCTTTTCAAGCCCATGTAGTACTTACTCAGATAGTTTTGTACATTAGAGTTTGTAATGATTGACCTTGTCCACAGTATGTGTGTTCTCATATATTATTCTCCTCTTTTAAAGAGTACATTGCCAGAATGTGTGAGAACAGCTACCCGGTTTAATACACTTATTACTTGTTCATCCAATAATCAACACAATGTGAGAGAGAGACAAGCTTTCAAAATGAATGAATGTAATTCAGTTCTGGAATAAGCAAGTGATTACAGTACTTTCCTCCCCGATATATTCTAAAATGTAGTGATTAATTTTGGGTAATTCCTTGCGTTCAATGATTCAGAATGATATGAGTGGGAGACATTCAAGAAAACCGGAACCAGAATAAATGTAGGGTAGATGGATGATATAGTGTAACATTTCAATTGTATGGAAAATATTGGATTTGTAACTTTTTAAACTAACTCAAAAACCTTCACTGTCAGCACCTTTTCGGTGGTTTTGTTAGTGGAATTGTGAGTCAAAGTACCAGTAGGCTACTTCTTTTTGAGTCAGATGTTTTGGTTCTGTTTCCAGTCCAGGTTCAATTTGGTTTCATCTAGTGTTTTCACCAGTATTTTCAACAATGATGTTTTGCTACTGTTTCCAGCCCCAGTTCAATTCGGTTCCATCTAGTGTTTTCACCATTATTTTCTACGGAGATGATGATGAAGAGGTGTAATAACGCAGTCATCCCACAGGAGTCCCCACGCACCACCTTATTCAGGTGTTATGACCTGGCTGCCTGTTAATGATTTGTTATACAGGGATCCTGGGGGTAGAAGAAGGGCATTTCCTTAGTGAAAGGCACTTCATGTTGTAGCTGTAGTTTCAAGATAGTTGTCCTGAGGCTTGAATGTCGTAGACTTCCTGGTTGTGTTTGAGTTTCTTGTTGAATCTCAGTGACACAGTAATACAAAAGGGTGAATGGCTTGTGAAAAGTTGTTACACTGCACAGTATCAAAGTACTCCAGTGTGAATTTTTAAAAAGCAAGGTTTGCTAAGCATTACTGTCCGTGCGAGAACGACAGGTCGTCAGACCTAACCTTTGCTAATGGAGGGAGGGTGGAAGACAGGCAAGATAAAGAAAGAAGATGGACCGGTTTAAAAGAATGACTGGTATGGGGACATGGACAGGCAGACGTAGGCAAAGATGCAGAAGACAGAGCACTCTGTTTTGGTTCTCCACAGTCAGGACAAACTGTTTAATACAGACTGATGTTAAGTCAAGTAAGTGAGTGACAGAGCTCAACACCAACCGGTCAGGGAGGAGAGGAGAAGACAGACAAGATAACATTGGTCATCCTGGCTAGTCAGCTATGGGGAATGGTGGTAAGTCTTCCAGCTGAGATGCTTAATTTCAATTCTGTTTACAGTAACTGTGACAACTTTCAGAAAATTGCTGTGTGTAGTGATTTAGATTTTACTTTTACTACATTGCTGTTTCTGCTGTTTTCTTCTATAGATTCAGTGTTTTAATGTATTTTATATTGTCATTACTATTGTCTATTGTCATTATTACATGTACGTATACAGTACAGCTGTTGCTTGAAATGTGCTATGGTAAGCTGCATAAAATTTAGAAAGTTAAATGGTAAAGAATTCTCCATCTGCTGCTGCTGCTGATGCTTATGCAGTTAAGAGAAAGGACAATGTAATGAAAATCTCAGCTGTTTACGTCAAGTGCCAGCTGTATTTTTGTCTCCTAAACTTCCTCCGCATTCGTCATTCCAGTGTCTCTCCAAAGACTGCTAATGAAGGCAGAGCCAGCATCTTTCCCAGAGATTGATTTCCCAATCTCATTTCATCAGAGTGAATATTCATTCATAATGTACAGATATATATATATTGATCCAATCAGGCCCAGGCAGCCAGACAAACGAGTATTTCAGTTGGTAGTCCTTTACGTCAGGAATACAATACCCTGTAAAATATGAAAAAACCTTTTTGTGATTCAGTTGGTTTGTTTATTGTTCTTCAAATACTTGTAAGATGATCTGTGGGAATGTGTTAATCTACGGCTATAATCTAACTGTTTCACTGTATTTATATTCGCAGGGAGCAGGGTAAACTCAACGGCAGTCGGGATTGCCGTGGGCTTTGGGATCCTGGCGATCCTCTTCACCATTGCCATTGTGCAATTCTGCTGCAAGTACAAATGCAAAAAGTGCAAAAACTGCTGCAAGAAAAAGGGTGAGTGGAGCTTTAATGAGTAATTTTCACCCAAATTGCAAACAAAAAACATACTACTGCTAGTGGTACTGACAATGAATCCAAAAGTTCCTGCCATTGAATTTTTAAAAATGTTTTCTATGCTATGTACACCACAAATTCACCTCTTTCTCTGAGATGGAGGAGCAAATCTCAGAGACAGATATCTCAATATCTGCACGAATAAAACCAAAATTGTCTGCATGGTTTTGTTATTTTTGGTGAACCGACCCTTTAAAATGCTTTCTCCTTGTAAAACTGGCACGCACATGCTTACATGGTTGCCGCTGGACAACACCACCCAACATTAAGACTACAACATTATGAATCACTTATGCTACTGTCATAGAAATGCATATCCACTCTGTCTCCTTTTATTCCTCTATAGAGCCGTCATTGAAAGACAAAGTGCTCACGTAAGTGGAGTTTTCCTCACAGGCCTGTCAAATACAAACTTTTGTTTCCTCGTATATACAGTTGTGCTCAAAAGTTTACATACCCTGGCAGAATTTTTGCTTTCTTGGCCTTTTTTCAGAGAATATGAATGATAACACA
>NTHP01000183.1:367446-384328 GCA_003416845.1 Oplegnathus fasciatus
AAGATGTAACGTGATCATTACAGAGCTTTAGAGATTTTGTTACCTTTTACCTTTTTTTTTCTCCTTGTATCTTTTTTGGGCGGTTGTGTGCCATGCCTATTAGCTGCAATTGACATCTATGTATCTCATTTTAATTTTATTGTTGACACATTCATTAGTCATTGATGAAATCTGATTTTATTGTTTTATTTCTTTTCATGGTGGGCCATTTTTTACATCTCACCAGCTAAATTCTTTTTCAACCCTTTAATGTATTATGTGTTTTGTGTGTTTTTACTTGGGCATATAAATCAACTAAACTAGCCTAAATTTTAACTCTCTCTCTGATCAATACTACTGTCTCTTAGCACACTGTGCATCCTGGTTATAATGTTTTTCTTACCTTGCTCTGGTAGCAGCAGACACTGTGGAGGAGACACACTACTGGTGGAGAGAGCTGCATCGGTTTCTACCTTGATGCTAACACAGTACTTTCTCCCCCAGTGGAGGTTACTGAAAGTCTTAGTCCTCTGATCCTCCCCCATGTCATCTTTCAGGTATGCTGTGGTCTGTGGGGTAAAAATCAAAATGCCATGCAGGTCAAGGCATTGTACAGTATAGACCGCATTGTGCAATATAGCCTGGGATGAGTAACATTTCACATGATCAAAAAAACATTAACAAATTAGATTTGTGATGCCCACCACATAATCGTGTCCTTCCTCCTTGAGGTAGATGGTGTAGGTGACCCCATAAGGAAAGAGTTTTGCCAGAATGGGTTTGTGGTGAACATACACTGTTATAGTGCTGGAAGTAGCCGACAAAGTGAAGGAGGGAGGCTGCAATTTACCTAAAAGAACAGAGAAAGGTAAGTGTATAATGTGCCTATATTAAAATTTAAACAGACAAAATGCAATGTTTTAACCATGCTACACTAACATCATACCAAACTGACAACTGTGCTTATTTTTATTTAATCTTTAATTAATCAGGCTTACCTGTAGTTAGGACAAATCTCTTCCATGTCCACCCAGACACATCAACCCCCGTGACCAGCTGAACTCTGACCTTGTAGCGGGTGGTATAGTCATGTATAAGGCTGGTAAGGTCACAATAGGTCATTTGGATGCCAGTGCAGCTGGCCACTGTGGCCCATTCATCACTGTGCCTGAAGACAGAAAAGACACAAGTCACCAACTGGAAAGAGCAGAATTGTTGGATGATAAAAAGTTGAACAAAACCTGGCATTTCAATAAAAGTCAGACTCCACATTGAGCAATTCTCCCCGGTAAGTAATATGAATCAATGGACAAAAACAACATCGTAAAGAGCAAAACAAATGTAAGGAGTTAAGAGGTAAAGAAAAAATAGAGAATGCTGGGAAATTTGAATAGCAAAATAATAGGAAGTTGGTGAAGAGACACTGTAACTCTGAAGAAAAAGTGTTATTACTGATATTTCTAAGTTAAACATACTTTGCCATTTCTACATTGTATGTGGAGTTTGTGGGGGCGTCCGCAGGATGTTTCCAATGTACTGTTACCTCCCCATCCACAGTATACACCTCTAGTTGGTCAGGATTAGGGATGGCCAGTCCTGCCACAGAAAAAAATAGGGGAATTATGATGTACATTCACTGCTCATTATTACAGGATCATTTAAATTTCTCCAAATAAAGTACAGTTTTATATTATGTGGCTGACAGAGGAGACATCTGTACTGTTTTGAATACAGACTGCCATTTAAATAAATATAAATATAAACCTGGTCTAGACATGCTAAGCAACTGCTGAAAATAGTATTTGTACTCAAATGCTTTGTGAAGGATGTGGTCAGGGGGAGAGAAGGAAGTCTGGTTGACGAAAAGTCACGGTGATCTTGCCAATCATTTATGGGATCTCTGATCTTACAGTAATGACATTGTGTTTTTTTCGTGAAGGGAACAGAGTTTTACCCGTTTCCACTCTAGCTGTGGGATTCATCTACCAGAGTGGAACAGGAAAATCTGCGATAAATGTCCTAAAAAAAATCTCTTTTTTCCCCCTGACGCCATCATGATGGAAACCACATTGAAAACAGATGTTTAAAGTTCACATAAATTGGTGACTGTAACAGTTCCATGATGATAAACAAAAATTATTGTCAGGAAAAAAATAATTTAAATGCAAAGCATTATTAAATAAAGCAGATGAAACAATCAGACTTACAATAGAGTAATAAAAGTTGTTAATTACCTGACACACAGTTTATATAGATGATCAGGAAGAGAAGAATTGGTGTCTTTTTGCTCATATCCATTTCTGGTGTCTGGAGAGGTACCATCACAATTCGTCATCAGTCGTAATCCACGCAGTAGCCGCTAAAAAGTCCCTTATTCCATTCATCAGTGAAGCGAATTAGACTGTAGAAATATCTTTTCTCCTCAACAACTCTTTGTAAAGGTTCAAATTAACATGAAAGTGTTGATAAATGTTGACAAAAGTGAAGCAGCTGTTCTCTCGCTGATGTGGTGACTGTTCATCTGTAGACAAGAAGAACAAGAAGCTTCTTTTTCCCCTAATGATTTCATTTACATAGATTCACCCCTCTTGCTCAACTCCCCTCCCTCTCAGATGATGCGTTTCCTCTTGTGACTACGTCAGCAACGCTGCTGCTAGTTTTGTCTCTCTCCCCCTCACCTCTCTCTCTGAACCTTTTCCTTCCTCTTTTGCTTTTTCTTTTCCTCTTTCTACACTCTCAGCAATGTACAGTGGATGTACAGTGAGCTGCTGTTGAGGGCTTAAATAAAACAAAAAACAAAACAACAAAATGTACACGGCTCAGAGACAAGAAAAGGGAAGCGTTCAGGGATTCCCCTTTCACTTTCTTTAATTGCAGGCAGTAGATAGATAGGATTCTGGTGCTTTTAAAGAAAATATTTTGATTTGATAATGAAAGACGTACAATTTGAAATCAGTAGCAGACACATCTTGCACATGTATTTGTATCTTTTCCTGTGATGGTCTGTGTCTGTAAAACCTCAGTTGTGGTTGGCTGCATGGCAGGTGGTTTTTGCAAAGAGCAATGGTAGAGATGGCTGTGAGAAGGATATTAGATTAATATTGGGATAATTTGAACAAATATGTTTAACAAACAAAACAGGCATGCAAGGTAAGCCATTACTTGATTTGTTGATAGACATAAGTCATGACATTATATGCATCATACACATATAATTAATTCATAACTCTTTGCAATATGCGTCTAGTATGCAGGTTATGGCTGGAATTAAGATTTTTCTTTTTTGCAGTGTCTTTAAATGTTTTATAAGTTATAAACTCATGTTAACTAAAGTGACATTAAGAGAGCCCTGACTTTTACAATAGCTGCATTATCTGCTTATCTCCATCTGTGGCCTCACAAAACCACAGCGCCTGTGGAACCGTATCTCCACACCTCATCTTACTCACAAATACAGAGTTTAACATTTTGTCAGTTATCTCTTTTCCGCAGATTTTAAAAGGAAATGCATGGTATAAAGGTCATTGTGGGTGGATATGTAAAATATGAGTTTCTCTTTCATAGAAGTAGTTGGCATATTAGCGGTTAACAATCATTTCTCCAAGGACTGTTTTCTAAGAAATTTACTTTCACGTACTGACTGTCAGTACTTCCATTACCTTTAAACAAGGCCTAAAATGTTCCCATATAAATCTGGATTCTCCTCCTGCATCCTCTGGATACTGCTCTATAATAAATGTGTAATAACAAGGTGGATTTATAACACAATTGCCCTAAAACTAAATGGATGTTTACTGTTGAACCAACCAAACTTGTCTCTTCTGTTTGCAGTACATCAGTGCCAGCCTTTACTCAAATTTTTCTCATGACCTTGTTTGGTAACTAAATACAATGTTTACATCCTTCACGGGACATTTGTCTCATCATGAAAAGACCAAACTCCTGCTGTGTGCATGCCGACCTAATGTTTATAATTAGTCCCACTAACACATCTCTCAATACCAGTATTACTACACTAAAGAGGAATGCATCAGGATGTTCAGCAAGAGAAGTCAATCACTAGTTGATGATTTGTTTTACTTTGCTTAATCTCTTACCAATAAGTCAATACTTGAATTAAAAAATGTACTTTCAATTCTGAGAAAGCTTTTTTCTCTTAAGCGCAGCAAAATATGTGACCTCAGTTCTCCCCTCTGTTTCTCACCTCCTCTTCACATGTAACTGTTTTAAGTTTTAGTTCCTGGTAAATGCAAACACACTAAACCATGGGCCTGTACGGTATGTTAGTGTTTGGTTTCTGTCTTGCAGGTGGACACAGAACTGCTGAGTAAATCTGCGCTGCGGGAACGCAACTTAAATGTCAGAGTTCACATGCTGTAGTTCAGAAGGGGGACTTTTCTGACAAGTTACTTGGTATGTGAGGCGTGGCCAGTGTCTACATGCACATATAAGACACTATAATATCACCCTCTAGTTGTACTTAAGCACTCTGACGTTTTGTATTGATGTGCTCTATTTGCTTCACATTCATGGTTGTATAGTTTGGGGACATTTGACCTTTATTTATGTAATAGTTGTGACAAAGAGGAATCACAAGGGGGGATGCAGAAAGGTCCTCAGTCAGGTTCAAATCTAGGACATTATGGATATGTGGTATGCCTCTTAGACACTGAGGCCACCACAATGCCTTATATTCAGAATTCTGTGTTATTTATTGTATATACACAAGAGCAGTAGAGGCAGAGGTCCACCTTGTCACAGAGCAACTGCAAGCTAAATAGTTCCTGATAAGTTCAACGTATGGTGTCAGGGTGAAAGATGCAGGAAAAGCATAAACTGAGAGGCAAAACTACAATAAACAGTGGGAAGCTTACAAAGGGAGACACAGCAAAGGATCTGCCTTGTGGGATCTCCAGGCCCTGACAAGTACTTATCAACCAGATATTATGCTAATGCACAGGGAACAGAAAACAAAAGTGGTGATAGATGTAGAGGGTCCCAAGTGATAGCAACCGAGAAAAAAAAAAGGGAATATTTGAAACTGGACCAACATTAGGGACTCAGAGGGGAACTACAGAGCATTTGGAAAGTGCAATTAAAAGTGAACACAGAGGCAGAAAAAGAAATCAGAGGAAAGTAGTTCCAAAACTTTCCAGAAACAACATCTGAGATCATTGTGCAGAAAAGTCCCGCTGTCGGAACAGCTAAGATGTTGTGTAGAAGCCTGAAATTCACAGACAGAGGTTAATGAAAACACTCAAACAGTACCACTCATATGAGTGAGTGAGGGAGCATTTTAGAAACAATATCCCAAATGTGCACACACATTAATCATTACCTTTATTTCCTGACGAACATACAATGACAAAGCTCTTTTTTCTCATTTCCTCATACTGCCTACAAGCCTGTTGTGGTGTAAAATTTCCAGATGAGACATCCTGCATTAAACTAAAATAATAATGTAGAATTTAATTGTATGTTCCTGTCATTCTCTGCGGAGAGGAGGACATTTTGGTTCAGGGCCCTGGCAGCTCAGTTGGTGTCATTTGAGCCATAATGGAGCTTCTTACTGTGAAACAAGTCTCTGGCTGCCACCAAACCGGTCTGGCAGGGGGGAAACTGGTGCACTGGGCACGCCCGTCTCTGTGAGGAGAAGAATGGGGGATTGAGAGAATGGTGGAGGCGGGAGGTGTTAAAACAGGGAGGGAGAAGGCAGACCTACCTGTTTTTGCTTGGATGAAGGTCAGTGACAAACACACAGTAGAGTAGAAAGGAGAGGAGAAGAAGAGAGCGAGGAGAGCAGAGGTGTTTATTGTGGCACCACCATGCTCTAGCCGCTGCTCTGTGACTGAGTAAACTCCTGGATGTGAAAAAGCTCCACCCACCTGCTCTCACCTCCACTCTCCACTCTCTGCTGACCCGAGTCCGATGGCAAAGCATGACCCGGTAGGTTCTCCCTTTGTCTTTCTCTTATAACAAAAACTATTTCTTCTTGCTACAGTGCGTCTCTCGGCCTCTCCACTGACTTCAACCTTCCTCCAATCAATAGTCAAACTTTCTCCTTAATCAATACTCACCTGCCACTCAGACTCTGAATGGTGGTTCTTGTTCTGTTTATGTTTCTTTGTTTGGTCTGTTTGAGTTTCAGTGTGTTGATTTGTTCTGTAAAGCTGCGTGACCTCCATAAACTTGAAGAGTGCAGTTCATCGGGATTGTAGGCTGACATCAAAGGTTATATTTGTTTCAATTTACCTGCCAGACTGCAGGTAAGACGGGAGTTTGAATATAGGTTTTGCCTAAACAAACTATTGAAAATGGTGTCTGTCTTTAGTTTCTATAGAGGCAACTCTTTTACACTTTGCTTGAAACTCTTTAGATTATAACAATTTTATTTACCTAATATTTAAAAGTGTAAACGTAGTTTAAATTACTGACTGTATTCTGTTAACTAAAAGAGAAAAATTTCAGATTTGTTTTGGTTGCAGTCAAGCTCAGATTACTATATGTTCTTAAAAGAAGTAGTTGTCTGACTTATATCTGTCTTAATGTCTCTTAGGCCCTGCAGACTAGACAACTAAACACAGAGGGACGCTTTAGTTTACAATTTCATGTCGGGTAGCTTTGTAACTTTATATTGTCATAGTTATTGTCTGAGTGAAATATTGACCTTTTAAATGTCAGGTGAACCCCTAATCTGTTAATGTCTTCAGTATTTTTCCACGATAATGGCCGATAGGCAAACTATGCAAGATGATCCATGTGTACTCAGCTGGGAAATATGATGAACTTGCTCCTCCACCTATTTCAGCTCGGCCATTTTACTTCAATTAAGCAGGGTGTATGCTGCCTATAGGCCTATTTTGAAACTCGATCAGCATGCAATAGAAATGGTCTTATGAAACACCTTTTGTCCACCCGTGGCCTTCTCACTGCCACCTCGATAGATTAATTCCTTTCTTTTTTCGACAAAGGGTTTTTTCCCCCCAATTTAAGAAGGTATGACCACAGTGATGAATGAAGAAGGGTCACAACAGCTATTGGTTGTTGGGAACCGAATCTTAGCTTTCTCTGCACTCGGGGCAGATTTGGTGATTTGGTGTTTCGTAGTGCAAGGTTATAGGCCTACATGTCAAACCGCTGTTATGGTGTGGAGCTTCTGATTGTATAAATAAAATGTATTATTATTATTATTATTATTATTATTAACTCATTATTATTATTTACTCATACACATAACAAAACTTGATTACAGGAAATCCTCCTAAAGTACTAAAACCAAACCCACTGTATAGTATATAACTGCAGGGAATAATTAGGCTGTACGACCTTGTTTTATTTCACTTTTAATTTGTAATAACAGAAGAGATCTTAATGACTGGACACAAACTTGTTTCCTCATCACTTTCCGTAAAGGTGACAATGCAAAGAGGTGATCAGGCCACATTGTGCTCAAACAAGTTTAGTCACATAACATTCTGCATGCAGGAACTTTTAATACTCTGCTTTAACCTTCCGAAGCTGCATTCCACATAGCACAGTAATAAGTGCATGTTGCAACTGTGCATGAATGTATTAGCTGGGTTTTACTGAAGATTGCAGAGAGTTAGGTGAAAAGAACAAAACCCCTCTCATGTCTGGGCGGTAGATATGAAGCTAGTGCCAGCAGCCGGTTAGCTTAGCTTATCACAAAGGCTGGAAACGGGTAGCCTAGTTCTGTACCAAGGTAACAAAATCTAGCACCTCTTAAGCTGACTTAGATATCTTGTTTCTTATATCTCAGAGACTTCAGGAAGTTACTGTGCCTGGTCAAGAAATAGTGCATAACATAATACCCCGCAACACCACAACATGTTGTTTTTACATGCTGGTTTTTGTACGGATAAAATAAACAAGATATAGCATGTAAATTAGTGAGCTTTAAAGGTGCCTGTATGCAGATGTTGTTAGCTTTGTACAGACCCAGGCTAGCTCTTTCCCCCTGTTTCCAGTCTATGTGCCGAGCTAAGCTAACCTGCTGCTGGCTTTAGCTACACAGTTAGCATTAAGACACAAGAGTGGTATTAACCTTCTAATCTAACTCTTGTCAAGAAAGAAAATAAGTGTATCTCCCAAAAAGTATTCTATTATAAACGTATGGAACTATTCCTTTAACTTCTTTGTAAGTCCAGCCCTACCTGGTTGGAAGCTGAATCATCAGTTCTTTACGTAATCACTGGCTCTCCTTGACCTTTCATAACCATGTATTTACACAACATTCTAGTTTACATTGGCTAAATTTCAACCATACTAGGGAAGCAGGAAATTAAGATTGTTCGAGTATTCAAACAGTGCTTTCAAAAGAAAGTTCTGCAAGTCATTGTGGTGGAAAGACAGTCACACAAATACAGAGACAGTCTTAGAGAGAGTCTTAGAATCTTAACCAGGGAGAGGGTCTGACTAATCTATGTATCTGTTTGTTATGAGTCGTTCACAACAAACTCATGACAGATGTTTAAACAATTGAGTAAAAGCACTGTTGCCACTGCTTCCTATCAAACCCTGTTTTAGTTGCCTTCCTTCACCCTATTACTTCTCATTTGCGGTGCAGATGTTAACCTACCTGTCTCAAAAATTCAAATACTGATTAAATTGTCTGAAGGACTTGATACTGGGAGCCGTGAATCAAAAAGGGCAGAGGAGATAGTGTGAATAGAAAAATGAGGAAATGAACTGTTAAAACCTGATCTTTTAGACACTGTTGCCAGGATACATCACTTGCATCTTTGTGTGTAAGGTTGGTTGTTACCCAGGTGTGGACTTAAACATAGGCTTGATAGTAGTGTTAGGACTGTGTGGAGAACAATGGGCTTCGTGCTCAGTCTTGGCAACCAAAAACTTGCAAGTGATTTGCCTCCCTATCTATTGTCTGTCTATCTACTGATATTACTATACCTATTAAATATAGCATGGCCTTGTTTACAAGGCTAATAGATGACACAACAATGAACAAAGACTTATTACAATAAGGGATTTTATCTATATAATGGCCTCTCAGTAGTTACTTACATTCCCTCTGTCTTTTCTGTCTTTTCCTCACAGAACGATTCCCCTCCTCCTTACTACTCTGTTGCCGTGCACACCCAGCCCCCCCTCAAGCCCTATGAGGAAGTGGTGTATGGCGTGGGTCCAGGCCTGACACCCCCCACCCATCCGCATTACATCCCCCGGTATCCATCACCTGTGGTTGTTCCCCAAGTCACACAGTCAAGCAGACGTGAGTGTTATCCACAGCTCCCTTATTTTCCTGAGAATGCAATGGACGCAGGTGTGCGAGCAAAACAAATGGAGGCGCGTCGAGGATTATTAATGTGTGTTTGTGTGTAAGTTTGTGTACTGTCTGTATCCAGCCCCCAGCAGGAAGAGGAGGGGATGCTGCGAGAGTAATGCCCAATGTTACGGAGGGTCAGGGGGAACCTTACTGGTGCTCGGTCTGCTGGCACTGGCCATCTGGCTTGGAGGTATACTGTGTTTATTCATACAGATCACTGGACATTGTCATTAATATTCATTTGCTGCTCTAATTTATAATAGGACTATTGTAACTGCATGCAAAGTACATGTTAATCACAATGTTTCTTGTGCCCTTGTGGTTCTAATGACAGCAGATTCGTTTGCATTTGTTTGGGTTTTTTTGGTAATAAGGAATACTTTTAAAAAGGATTGCAAGCTGGTACAAAATGACTTTTTTGTTGGTATTCACAAAATGTTGGTAGTTTAAATTTTTTTAAGACTTTTTAAGTTAAGGCTGTTGTAAATGTTCAATGTTAAAATGGACAAAATCATTTACTGTATGGGAATTGGATTACCTTGAGATGTATGAGTGAGTTAAAAGTAGTTAAATGTGTTGAAATATTTTAAAAATAGTTGCTGATATTCATTTAGTGAGGGAGACAGAGGTGATGTATTCATTTAAGCTGCATTTTACTGTTCTTATTGCATGATTAGATTTAGTTTTAATTAACTCTAACAACAATGGCGCTCTCTACCTCTGCTTACCCAACTCATCTACTATCCACTCTGCTCCAAACGACAGTTCATTATGGCACGCGGTTGGCAACAGTAGCAATCCTCGTCGACGACGACGATGATCACAGAAATGAAAATCCGCCTTTGCCAAACTATGACACCTGCCCCAACAATACTGTCGAGTGTGATGCAATAAGAGACTGCCAACTGGGCACTGACGAAACAAACTGTGGTGAGTGAGTGCGCGCGCACACACACACACACACACACATACACACACACACACACACATAGACCTTACCAGCACCAGACTAATACAAGGACAGATGGTGAAGAAGGGTGGCCAGACACTTGATGGCCAAAAAGGATACCCTCAAAATGAAAAACAGGCTAGAGGATCTTCATGTCGAGTTCTCATACATGGGTTTGGTAATGTGGATAATATTCTATGGCAGGCACATGTATTTGGTATCAATGAAACATAAATCTACACCAATAATATTGTCTGTAATTTTATTTATGCAATACTTTTCAAGCAAGAAGTACATTCCAGTAGGCTGCACGTAATTCAACTTTGTGAAAATTTTGGACTTCAGTATCAGGGAATTATGTAATATATGATATGAAGAAAGAAACTGCACACAGCAGCACGCTTGCATTTGTCGAGTCTAGCCAAGTGAAGCTAAATCATTTCATATTTGATTTTTGCTGTCACTGTAATTGTTTGTAGTTGCAACAGCAGCAGCACACAGGCCAAAGGCTCCACATTACTGTCACATTGTGTTAAGCATAACTCACCGAAGAGACGCCATCTAAGTTTCCTTCTTTCTTTTGTCTCCCTCCATGTGTCTTCCCCAGTGAGGTTTGGCGTGGACGGCGGTCTGCAGGTCAGGACATCTCAAGATGACCGCTTCCTACCAGTGTGCTACAAAGGCTGGGACGAGAGCTACGCCGACAACACCTGCGCTCAGCTAGGATTCAGAAAGTAAAGAATCATCACTTGAACTTGAATTGTATTTTTGTCAAAGCTAACCCAACCTAAACTGTACTAAACGACGCAAGTCTCTGAGCTGTAGTGCTGAACGCTGAAAACCATTTTGGATCAGCACTCCGACATCAAAATATTTATTACCATTCCCCATCATCATTCAGAGCGAGCTCAGGCTTCATGAAGGAGTGATTTTGCCAGACTCAATTTCACCAGCAGCTAGCGAACATGTGGGGCTTCTATCTCCAACCTGTAATTTACCCACTGAGATCCATCTAATTTCTCCTCACCTGCTGCTGTGTGTTTAGGGTTGAATTGATTCTCCACGGGTCTCTCTGGGGTGTCTCAGTGTGACAGAAGCAGAATGAGTTTTCAGACCCAATCAGGCATTGTTTTTCGACAAAATGGTCTCTGTATGTGCAAGTTTATCTCTCTGGCTTTCTGAACTGCCCTTCTCTCTATCTGCAGGTCCTTTGTCACCAAAAAAATGAAATCCCAGGAGTCCACTGGTGTAACACTGACCCGCAAATCACCTTCGCCTATCCAAGGTCTGGTAAAAGTCAGGTATACAATCTAGTCCTTTTCCCCACCTGTTTTATACACAGCTCAGACTTAATCTATGATTCTTTTGATTTCAGTTTATTATGAAATCTCTCTTATCATGTAAAATCTATCAATATTTGTGAAAGCAGTTAAAAAAAATATTACCCCCACAGAATTACATTCTGCTTTTTTTATGGGCTTATAATACTACAAAAAAACAGCATTAGGGCACACACTGGTTTACTGTATGTACTCATGACATGTTTTTCTCATTGTGGCATTATGCAGTTCCTCCTGTCCAGACCAGGAGACTGTCTCCCTGCAGTGTATGGGTAAGGAGCCTCCATCTGTTCCTAAAGTCATGTGTCACAGACAGTTACACATGAGCTCTCTCTCTCTCTCTCTCTCTCTCTCTCTCTCTTTCTCTATCTAACACACACAGTACCTGCGACTGCACATCCAGCCATTTGCCACCACAACAACAAAACATGAGCATTTGATAAATATCACTTGATATTACTCAAGTGGTTTTTTTTTTTTTTTTATCATTCTGGAATTCTCTGAAATCAGTGCTTGCCATCTTTGAATCATAAATCTGACTCAAATTCAGAGAACCCTTCTACAGATTACACTATATGAGAGTTGGGGTGATGAGGTTGAATGTCAACGAGAAAGCTAACAATGTTTATCACAATATGGAAAATATGAGGGGTGGCATGCGAGCCAGTTCAGATAGTCAACTTGAGTCCTCGAGTCTGGCATATTCCTGGCACCACAACATATATCCAGTGCACCCTTTAAATCATGTTTATCTAAGCCCCCAGTGCTTTGCTCACTCTGTGTCTGCCTTGCCTGCTGGCATACCGATTACCTGAAAACTATGCTGACAACTGCTGCTGCTGTTGTAGGGGGAAATTATCGTTATCTGTCCCCACTCCCTGCTGTGTTCAGTTTGGTGTTTCTTTGTGGGGAGGGATGAGGTCAGAGGCCTAGACGGCAAACACCAACGCTGCACATATTCTACATTCACATAATAATCATAATCATAATAAATCACCATAATAAAATTCCATGTGAGTTGGCAGACTGAATTATGCAAAATTATATGTACAATAAATGCATTGATGTTCAGTGCCACGAACTGTATTTCACTGTTGTACATCAAATTAAACTCCTCATGTGTAAACAAAAAAGCTGTAACAAATTTTGTTAGTTTTAAATTCAAAATTGCACAATATGATCATTCTATCACCACCATTTCACTGAAACTTACCAAACGATAATGCTGAATTACCTCTCAACCCTACATAAAGAATTTTTTAGCTGTTTTAGCTGTTGTATTGTACAGTATCTCACTTTGTCTCCCGTTACCAGACTGCGGTCGGCAGCAGTCTACATCCCGGATCATTGGGGGCAGCGCAGCTAAGATGGGCCAGTGGCCTTGGCAGGTGTCGCTCCACTTCAGAGAATCCCACGTCTGCGGAGGAGTCCTGATCTCTCCTGATTTTGTGCTCACCGCCGCCCACTGCTTCCCGAGGTGACTGATGCAGAAAATGTGCACTCGCAATCTTTTCCACACTTCAGGATTCCTGTTTTTTCTATACTGCAATAATCCTGTTTATGGTTGGAACAGAATTCATGCATTGTAATTGTAGAAATGCATATTGTTCAGCTGCAGTCTGCAATACTGAATTGATGCGAAGATTCAAAGTCCAGTGTGTCCTGTATAAGCACCAATGCCAAATCAGTATGAGTCCATTACTTTCCATTACTTTCCACTGAACAGTCTCTTTCTGTATTGCAGCCCCTCAGCTCTCTCGGCGGATAACTGGAAAGTGTATGGTGGAGTGTTGTCTCTGGACAAACTACCTGAGCCTTACCTGATTGATAAGATCCTACTGAACGAGAACTACAACAGCAAGTCTAACGACCAGGACGTCGCTCTGCTCAGACTTAAATCTCCAGTTCTTTTCAATGGTCAGTCACGGCTTCTCCCTACTGAAATAATATTTATGTTCATCCTACTTTCATACCTGAACATTGTGTCATAGGGTAAAGCAAATACGCAGGACAGTGACTACCATGGAAATGTTTTTCTCTTGCTGTTGGGTGTGAGCTTTTAAAGTCTGTGCTGAGTTCACAGTCATACTGGTAATCTGATTTGCCCAGCCCAGTGTGCGTGTGTGTGTGTGTGTGTGTGCGTCTGTTTACAGTACTATCCTTTTGAACACACAGGGTTGCTGGTGTGTTTGCCAAAGTTAAATACATCTTTTTCTTTTATTCAGATAAAGTTCAGCCAGCTTGTCTGCCAGGTTTTGACCAGCGATTTCCCCCTGGAACCAGATGCTGGACCTCAGGTTTTGGCACCACCGAGGCAGGATCAGGTAAGCCACATATATTCAGTCATATTGTCTGCTTTAGGTACATCTGCATTTATTTCTTAAAAATGTAAGCCCTTGTTGATCTAGTACTGTTTGATAACTTGTTCAATTGTACATAGCTGCGTCTTTTAAAAGGTTAGTCTTGGGTGGAGGGATAACTAAGTCGTTTACCCACACGCCGACTGGAATATTTATGGTTATGTATTTGGCCAGAGTATTCCAATAAAGGAGTCAGACACAGTAAGGTGCATACATATAGAGTAAGGACAAGTAAATGTGTATTTCTGTGTGGAAATTATGTTTTAAGCATCCCTGGGGTAAAACAGTGTATCAATTGTCATCAAACTACATGATACAATGACAAATAATAAATGCATGTAACACTGGATCACAGATCTGGTGCCCAAATTGGCCTTTACTTTGTCAAAGGGCAGGATTACAAAGGGGGGCAAGAATGCAGTCAGACCGGACGAACAAATCCAGAGAGCTAGGACGATCAGGCAGTAGTCAAAAAGCAGTCAGATAGTCATCAGAAGAAATACAGGCAGGCTGAACACAACAGAATAAAGTCTGGACTCCCTGAGGGAACATGGATGAGCTATCAGAGAGTGACTAATGTCTATCCTCTCTATACTGAGGCTGATAGCGATTGAGAAAGATGGAAGTAAAACTCAATAGTAATGGCTGATGGGCAGGTGCAGAATGACAGCTCTCGAACAAAGAAATGACAGCTGTTGCCATGGCAGTGCATAAGCTTATCAATCAGCCAATAATGTTCTCAAGCTCAGTGTGAAGTTTCACATTTATTCAGCCACTATTTTGACGCATTTTAAAGCCTTGTTAGAAAAATGAACGAGCATATTGTTCCCTCCAATACAGGCACTGTCTCCAAGGATCTGATGGAGGTGACTGTGGATATCATCAGTACACAAGTGTGTAACAGCCCCAGTGTGTATGGAGGCGCCGTGACCAAGAACATGCTCTGTGCTGGAGACCTGGCCGGAGGCAAAGACTCCTGTCAGGTGAGCAGTCAATATCAAGGGACAGGTTTACAGTCATCAGATGAATGTACATGGTGCCTTTGATATCCAGCAAACTTTAGAGAAAATTTTATGTTATGTTATGTTATAAACTTTTTTCCCAGGGTGACAGTGGTGGACCTCTGGTGTGTCAGGGAGAGAGCCGTTGGTACCTGATGGGGATCACCAGCTGGGGGGCTGGCTGCGGTGAAAAAAACAAGCCTGGTGTTTACACCAAAGTCAGCAGTGTTCTGCCCTGGATCTACAGCAATATGCAGGTGAGAGTAGATGGAGCAAAAAATTAATAAGTAGTGTATGAGAGCATGTTTGACATCCAAGTGACTGGGATGCATTTAGATTCACTGTAGGTCACAGGTTTTCACCTTTCATCTTAACTCTCCCTGCGCCTCATACAGCGAAGGAGGCCGTGATGTCCCTTTGTCTCCCGCTGGTGGTCTACTTTTCCCCTTACCCAATGAACCCTGCACTATGAAGTCGTCTCAGAGAGATGGATGGATTTACATGAAGAAGAATGAAGTGATGAGGAGATACTGTTGACAGAAGAAAGACAGACGGATGAAAGGTTGCACGACGGTTTGGGGGAGTAGCTTGAACACATATTCATCCTCTGTCATCCGGCTGTTATGCGTATTACCTGAACCTGATTATTGATACACACCAATCGATGCACTGACCTCAGTCTTGCATTCTTGATTTTATTCCTCTGTCTGTCTCTTGGTGTCTCAGTCGTACAATATACTTATGTTTACCTACACGTTAAGCAAGCTTTAAAGATGGCTGGCCCTTCTCTTATTACGTGTTCTGTGCCAATGAAACGCAGTCCACTTTACTGTGATCTCCTTAATTGGTTAAAGAATGATGCTCTTTAAAAAATGATTTATGATTGTAGAGGTGTGTTTTGTCTCAGGGACACATCTCAGGCTTTTCACTGTAGACTATTGTTTACCATATTAAAATAAAAAAGGACACTTTATATATTCACTTTGTGAAGAAGGAAAGCAGTGTGACCCTTGACTCCCTTATTGAGCTGGCACTCTGTCTGCACACCTAAACCTCCCCTTATACTCACACTGTGAAATTGTTCTTCTTACATTGTATATCAATGCGTGTGTTCTCTCTGTGTCATATTTATGTGCATTTGGGCATTTTGTCTAACAGAGTTTTCTATTTGTCTAATGTGTGGGATCAGCATTATATATAAATATAAACACATGAAATAAAGATCAAGGAAATTCTTATCATGGAGTTGATTCATCAAGCCAGACCACAAGACCATCACAAGTCAATCACACATGAGGCTGGCATAATGCTGGGGGTCTACTGTATGATGGGTGTGTGTGAGAGAAAGAGAGAGAGCGAGAGAGCGACAGAGAGGGTTCAACGCACCGAATAAGCAGTCACTCCAGGAGTCATATTGTTATCCATCACATCTCTTTTTTTCCAGGACAAGTAGATGTGAGCAGTGTGCACGTATTGACAGATGAGAATATTTGGAACAAAAGCCTTGTGAGACAAGCTGAGTGATTTTTGTGGGTGGATTTCAGTTAGTTGGCCAACGGTCCGCTGGAGAAACAAGAGGTAAGTTGATATTGTGATGTCTTAGATGGTGTTATTCTTATTTATTTTTTCGGAAAACGGGAATCAGAAGGGGCCATAATAGCCTTGAAAGATGGACTCGAATAATTTAGTGCCAGTAGCTTATCTTGAGTACACAGACAATGTAAATAAATCGTGTAATTAGTGGGATTGTCCGTGAATCACGCACATTTCCAAGTGAAATTCTTTTACGCCAACATGTGCGGTGTTTGCAGTATTTACACACTGCTGGACGTGGTCTCATTAACTTGCAGAGATGCCAGTTACAACGCTACTTGTTGTTTATCAGTGGTACAGAGTGAGGGTGTGTCTACTGGCACTGATCACTATAACCTTCACTGGCTGCGCGG
>NTHP01000183.1:393918-408887 GCA_003416845.1 Oplegnathus fasciatus
AACGAGACCAACAGCAAGAAGACTGGCTATTTCTATTAGTTTCTAATAGTTATTCTTAATGCCTGCCACCGGGTTGGGGTTTTCCACAAAATCAGACGAAACGGCGCTGGGGTTTGCTCTGGCTGAATTCAAGTTGCTTCAGCTGCTGACTGAAGGTCCATCTCCCGAGCTGCCGCCCCCTCTCCTACCAGCGAAGTAGCCTCCTTGCAGCAGGGAGTGAAGCGGAGGGAACATGTAACAACGTTAGGTGAAACACTACTGCCTTTGTCCACAGGGATCGCCAAAATCAACACAAAATGAAAAGTTCGACAGAGTTGCTTTAAGTAAAAGTATATAAGTAATAAAATAAAATCTACTTAAAGTATTAAAAGTTAAAGTACTCACTATGCAGTAAAATGGTCCCTGTCAGTGTTTTACTATTACATATGAGGTTTTTGGATTAATATTACTGCTGCATTAATGTGTATGTTACATTTTACTGCTGTTGGTTGAGCTAATTTTAACTACTTTATATATTGTTAGTTTGATCTACAGCAATGCATCATGGTCTATAAGATCATCATATGTATGTGGCATTGCTGTCCTGTGAGAACCACGTATCTCTAAAAAGTCAACTTTTCATGAGAAAAACAACCTGTTTTCAGTTTTCTGACGATGTATTTTCCAGCTAATCCAAGAGGGGTTTTTTTCAGTTTATTACGCTTATGAAGTGGGAGAATTTTCTAAAACCCTTAAAGGAACACTTCATCCTTCAGTTCAAAAATTCCAATTAAAAATTGCTAAATTTGGCATTAAATGAACAATTAACACAGGGACACACAAGATTTGAACTTAATAAAATGTATTCATTTCATTGTGTCTTTAATTAGGTTTTGAACGACACTGATAAAATGTGAACACCTTGGTTCTAAATGTGTGGCTTCTATTACATTTTTACAGATGGCAAGGAGAAAGTTGAAAACCCATTTGTTTATGGTAAGTTCAGAAAAACACCAGCCATCGTCAGCACATTGTCAAGACATAGAGACAGTGTCTACACATGAAAAAACGTAGTAATACATGGCACACTGATTGGATTTCTCAGCCCCGCTTGTGTGTCTCTTCTGTGGCCTTCTGTCATTCTTCTGTAGACTATGAGAGCCTGAGGATTGGGGGATTGGCGTTTGCAGTGGTGCTGTTCACACTGGGCATTCTTCTCATCCTTAGTAAGTCAACATCTGTCTCTGTGTGTGTGCTTGTGTATCATTTTATTATGTGTACATGCACTCAATGTAATCAAGTGTTACAATCAAATTATAAACAATTAATAATAAATTAATGAATCATTACTGCATTTCCACACTATGTTACTATACCGTCACATTATCAGGTAACAGTGACACAGACAATACATCTAACTAATTAGACCTCTGGTCAACACAGCTAATGGTTTCTTATGTTTGTAGGTCGACGATGCCGCTGCAGTATCAACCAGAAGCCCAGGTATGTCAGTGTCCCACTCTGATTGAATAAAAAACGAAGACTTGGTTGTGTAAGGGCTTTTTTTTTGTCATACTACATGATTTGGTTACCATGACAACCTGTGGATCCTCTCTTCAGGGCCCCCGGAGACGAGGAGAAACAGGAGGAGAACCTGATTGTCTCCAAGGGTAAGATGCCCATTTAAACTCTGTGTCAGCTCCTCTCACCTCTGGCTCACCCCCTGACATACATCCATAATTGAGTTTCCCTTTGGGAGTGCCCATAGCACGGGGGAGGAGGGGGGTGATTCACACGTATTGAACTATACTGTATGTTTGAGACAGAGAGAAAGAGAAAGAGAGCATACAAGTTATATACCCTTTGAAATCACTGCTGACCTTTTTCAAAGGGATATCATGTGTTTGATATAATACCTTCCAAGCTGTTTCAGGTTGTGGTTCCCTTCAATATGACATAAAAATCAACCCTCAAATAGTTGTTGAACCGTAATACGTAATTTATAACAGAGAACATTTTGTCACCTTTACGTTTTTGTCAAAATTTGGTTATTATGATGTTAATTTTAGTTTCNNNNCATTTCAGGATCCTCCAACATCCTTTTAAATGACAGAAACAACCAAATGCATGATCTTATTCACAACATCCATTGCATCTTTTTTGTATATTCTCTGATGTCTGAGTTATTGTCTGCATATCAAGTGTTACATGAAGGAAGGGGCTTGTATAACAACCTGTTACAATAGAATAGAATAGCAGAGTATAACAGCGTGGGGGATTTAAAACTTATAACCCAACATGCGTTAAGTGTAACTTATTGCAAAGATTGAGATTTCAGAGATGGAAGAAAGAAAGAGTGACAAATGCTTTGGGCAGTCAAATTGCAGGGTGTATGTCAGTAAACAGTATAGCACCATCTTGTAGTGTGTAGTGTATATAATTCACAGTATATTCAGAGAGCATATTGTAATGCTGCTCAAAGAGAACTCACTATCTTCCCCCTCAAGATCTATAACTTGAATGCTTCTCTCTGACTCCCACATGTACAGCTCATTCATGCTGGTCATTTGCCCAAACCAGGATCCTGAATAACCAGTGAATGGAGAGCTAATATCTGATCAAAATGTCACTAAATTTCTTGATGGTATAATAGTCACCAACACGAATGAAAAGTCATTATATCTAACATAGAATTCATTAAGTTAGCAACAGTGCTCTTTCACACAGAGCTTTCAGATCGGTTCAAGGATGCTCTGATATCCTTGAGCGCACCACCAAAGAGACAGTTTTAAAACAGCTCCTGCTTGCAACTGCATTAACACAAAGCTGGTGAAATGCTGAGAGTGTTATATTATCAGTCTCAATTAAGTTTGTGCAAGTCGGTTTTCACAATGTGGTTTTCATAACGAGGTCCAGAAGGCACTGGTGGGAGAAGTATTCAGATCCTTTGCTCACGTAAAAGTAGCAATATAACAGTAAACAAACTCTGCACCACAAGTAAAACATAAAAAAACTAAATTAAAAAATTACTCCATTAAAAGAAAGAAAAAATATGATTAGCAAAATATACTGTAGTATCAAAATAATCCAAATAATGTAATTGGTGTGTATGGCTTATTAAAAAGACCCATCATTTTAATGTTCTAGCTGGTCAAGGTGGAGCTCATTTGAACAATTTCTTGTCAATTTCTGTTGTTGTATAGCAATGAATCATATTTCATATTTGATATATTTTGCATATACAGTAACATCTTAATCTACAAACCATAGCTGGTTGAAAAATAGTAAAAAGTACAATATGAAATCTGAAATGTAGTAGAACAAAAGTATAAACACTCAAATAAAATACCTTGACATTGTACCTAGGTAGGGCACTTGCGTAAATGTACTCACTGCGCTCATAGTATCCTTTAGAATAAGGTCAGCAACTCACAATCCTAAGTACCACATGTACTCTCCAACTCTTAGAGAGTAGCTGAACTCTCAGCGTAGTCCTTCAAGTGATTGCATGTAAGTGAGTGAGTGAAGGAGAGAGGGAAGGACTTATTTACTTATTTCGGAAGAAATGACTGTGGGCAGGTTTAATGTTTTGCACTTGTGCTTCAACTAAATCACTTGTTCTTGACCTCTTTCAGCTGCAGCGGCTGCCAAAGAGACTCCAGCAGAGAACTGAGGCAACTCCACCACACCGGATTGCCTTCGGAAATGATGATCAATTTTATTTGATATGAAGCCACTATAAGAGTGAAGAAATTGATGATTATGATAACTGGTCATATGACAGGGTAAGAGGGGGAGGTGTGCGTTTAGAGGTGTAATGTGTACATAAATCTTTAGCCTGTTGTGCTCCGTTGTGACCGTGCCAGTCCCTCAGTGCTCTTGTCTGTTCCTGTGCCTTTCTGTGACCGTCTCTCACTCCAGTTCTTTGTCTTAGCCAGTAGCACCTTTGACACAAGATTGTCTTTGAAGCCCCAGAAGAATTTTTAATGTTGTGTGGTCCGCTGTTCTTCGTTTTGTACTTCTATCTATTGCCTTTAGGTTTTAGGATTTGTCAGTTAGTTGTTTATTTTGTCAATTGTCCTGAATAATGTTTGTCACATCTGGATTACAACATATATGCATATATACTGTATAAATATATAAGTATATATATATACAGATAAGATATACAGTTAAATATCCTTATTTAGGTCTGCGTTTGAATGCTTGGGTGTGTTTGCGTGCACAAGTCGGTATATATGTGTGTGTATATTCTGTATGATCACAAGTGCATGTGTATATCTACATGTAAATGTGATGAGCCTTATATAAGACAATCTCAACTGCCACAGCTCTCTTACTGAGCACAGGAACAGTTTGCAGGTATCTGCAAGAGCTCCTCCGCCGCAGCGTTTTACCATCTATAGTGGAGGGAGCTCCTGCATCAGCTGTCTCACTGCCTTCTTCTCCACACATCCACTCCACTGCTCCGTCACTGGCTCCGCCCGGATTAGCTAGTCTCCGGTGGACTATGATTAGTTTCCCCAAACACACTCACTAGTGCAGCAAATCTATGAAGCCTGGGCCTCTTTCTTTTCTCTTTCTTTTATGTTTATTAAATTGCTTAGTCAGTCTCTCTAATGTCATGATGCTTTGAATGGCCACACATGTAGTACATTTCTGAAAAAGAGAGACAAAGTTTGAGTGCTGAGTTTGAGAGAAGTTAAAATTGATATTATTTATGTGCAAGACTACATTAATAGTAGCCTAATGTAAGCCAAATCATAGCGAGAGAACAAATGAACGGTCCTTGTTGTGAATCTCCCGTCAGGTCAGGCTTTCACCAGTCTTAAGTCTGAGTGTACCTGTTTTAAAGGCGACCGCTGTACAAGTAAACGCTGTGTTCATTCTACGCATGAGGCCTTGTTGTGTAGCCACCTGTTGTGCTTTTCGCATAAATAAATAAAAGTACATCTGACCACACGTAATAATGTGTTTTTTTGTGTGTTTGTTTAGATGAAAACCAAATGTTAATGTAGAACTTAAGTATTTTTTTGTTCAGATCTCTCTTCAGGGTTGCTCATTTCCAATGTCAATGTCAACCAAGGTTACAAGCTGCTACTCGGGGCTATGAAACTATGATAGAAAATGGGTTCCTCACCGGCAGAGCCAGCAATCATTCTGCTATGATTCCAAAGGTTGGCAGATATACTCTTTATTGGCATCAGAGAACAAACTTCATGAGACTGTAAATATGTAACTGAGCGGCTAGACTGAAATAGTGCTGTGGGCGTGGAGAAGTGGTTTGTGTGTGGGTGTTAGAAGGTGGATCTGTGGGGTGGGAGTTTGGTCTGCATCTTGCCCTGACGCAGACGGGGCCACACACACACCTGGACAGAGGTAATACAGAGCCTTTGGCAGCACAGGTGAGTAAGAACTTGTTTTTCTAAACAAATGTTAAATCAAATGTGCAGGTCATAAAAATCAATCTGTTGTGTGCATTTCAGATGCCTAAAAATGGGTATGAACTGTTACTGTGAGATCATAGGACCACGTTTCTCATGAGCACAGTGTTAATCTGTGTTTTGGAGGGGATTAGTTGATGTGCACAATGTGTATTTCTGTATAAATTATTGGCATTCTCGCAATTAAATGAATCCTAACCGAGTTGCTCCATTACTTAATGAGGCAAAATATAATAGCACACATGCTCTAATTAATATTTGTTGTAAAAGTGGGTTTAGAGGACAGACAGTACTCTGTTGTCGGTATTCTTGTTAATTGCTCCCCATTGAAGAAATCTAATAGTGGTGATGCATTGCTGCACTTTAGAGGTAGTGTGGTTATCTGCCAAAATCACTGGGTATCAATTCTGCATTATTAGGCAGGCATCACCACAGCTACTCTTTCTTGCCCCATCTATAAGCTCTATCAGACTGTGCAAGGTTCAAGGTTAATGAATATTGGAGCTGTAATATATTAATGAGTAACTGTCCGATATGCCCTTATGCTCAGTGGTGCATTGAAAAGGCTCCAGAAGCATAATGAATGAAAGCACCGAAGTCCACAATTCAAAGTGGCACACTTGAACAAAATGGAGAAAGCAAGGGAAATTTTTAGTCTGTTAATCTGTGTAAGTTAATGATTACAGGTCAGGAGATGTAGATCAAACGAGAGGCTTGTGCATGTGTTTGTGTGTGTGTAAAGGATGGAGAGAGAAAGGGTGGGGGGGAGAGGATCAATATCGCCATTAGCCTCTTAAAGTTCTCAGTGAGGATCAAGGCAATCATTTTGCTCTTAAGTCTGTAGTAGGAACCCAATGAGGCAATTTGTCAGGACATATAGAGTTTCAGAGCCTTTCAACTACCTCTCATCTAAAGTGAATAAGCCCATTTAAACGAGCCTCTACAAGTCTCTGACCTAATTAAAATGGAGAGACTATTGAAACCAAATCCACACAAATCTTCTTCCCTGCAAACAACAAGACCTGACGGTGAATACTTTTATTGTCATGATATAAAAACAAGATGTTCCTGGTTAAATTATTTAAAACAGCAGACACGGATGGATCGCCAGCTGGCGGCTGCTGTTATCACCGGCCTTTTGTTAACCATTTGTATTATGTCCCTCCAGTTTTGTCGACTGAACACACAAACAGACGAGGCATCATGTCTGCTAAAGGTAAGTTACAAAGCAGCTGGACTGCTGATTATCCACAAACCAGGGCGTATGAAAGGGCCACTTTAGCATGACACCATTTGAGTGACATAATATTTGCAAGGTCACAGTCATTCTTGCTTTCTGACTCTGAGTCAGAACCACTAACAACAACATGTAAATCACGTACCTGGTTAACGTAAGGACTTAATAACTGCATATTTAGAGTGACATAAGTATGCTGGGCAATGATGAGCAACAATATAAAGCTTGACGTAGGTCATACAGAGTGTCCCCTGATAGCTTGACAAAAACCGAAAACCACGGGGAGTCCTGCAGCCTCACAGTTCAGGCTCACCTTCTCACATTTCAGCATTCTGCCACAGCTAATCAATTTCACAAAATCCTTACTGCTAGTGCTGCTGTGTACACGTTGCTGTTTGGTAATAGGGTGACATAGTAAGTTAGAAGACTACCCAGAAAATGTTAGACAATGGGTGCCCTTGCAGGGGGAGATAAACAAGTTACCATGTTGGGGGTTGATAACAGATTTCATTGTCATTATTTGTGGGATCATTTGTATTTCTAAGTTCCAGCCCCTCTCAAACTACCCCAAAATAGCATGTTGTCTCTGTGAGTTAGGCAGTGAGTCATTGTGTCAGTGAAACCATTAACAAATCTCTAAACAGGCTGAACGTGTCTAAATCAGCGCACGGTGGAAATTTACTTCAGTATTACTACAAGTGAATGGGATCAATGAAATGTAATCAATAAAGTGTAAAAAAACCCGCTTTTTTCAATATTTCTCATAAGCATGCAGCCAGCTTGAGACTGCAGCAGCTAGGTTTCTGTAGAATTATGTTTCTACTGGGTTTCTACTCATGTCCATTCCCTGTCTGTCCCCAGGTCAAGAAATCGATCTCGATGCAGACTTCGTATATGGTAAGTAACTGCAACTTTGAAAGTGTATCTGCTCGGATGAAATAGTTTAAATATTTAACTTCTGCAAGCACTCTAAAAAGAGAGACTGTAGAAAGCATGCACAGGATTTCTGCCAGGACATGTAGGCGTTAGATGGGTAAATAAAGTGGGCACGTGTGGAGAGATAGAGGAAAGAATTGGTGGAAAAAGTGAGTGAGATACTGGAAAATGGAAAAAGAGAAAAACCACAGAGACTGAGGTTAAAAAAGGTGTGCAGGAAAGTGAAGGAGAAAGATGGAGAAGGGGTAAAATGGGTAATAGTTGCAATCGGTGACGATGATGGTGTGGTGATAATGTCCTGTGTGAATTTGTAGACTACCATACACTACGTATTGGAGGTCTGGTCTTTGCCGGGATCATTGTGTTCCTTTCCATCATTCTGTTGGCAGGTAAGTCAACAGCTACACCAAGACAAAACAAGACAAAACACTGTGAAACAGAAGAGCTAAGGTGTGTGAATGGGGTTGAGATTCTATCATACAGCATGTTGCTGGAGAGACTGGCTGAACGCAAACAAAAGTGCCTCTAAAAGCATTTTCATTGAGTAAAGGGGGCTGAAATGTATCTCCTGCTCCCATCTTACAGCTCTGTTTCCATCACAGTTGTTATCAGAGCAGCTTTGTTGAAAGAAAAGCACAATAGTTCTGTGCTTTGGGAGGAACTAATCACTCAATCTGACTTTTTCTCTAAAGGCAACAAGCTCACCAGCTGTGGCAAATCCAAGGTAAGGGAGCCGGTGTCCAACAGCTGAACTAAAATACACATCTATAGTGACATCTGCTGTTCATACAAATCAAAAATCATAAAAGTCAGAGTTTTAACTTCTGCATACTTTCAGGTTAAATGTGACAGACTATTTGTAACAGCATGAGATGAAATTAAAAATGAATTCATAATTCATAAACGTAATCCCCTGATAAAAATGACAACTGCTGTTTTATTGTTTGCAGCCAAGACATGTTGAGGAGGACTAAACTGAGCAGAAGCAGCCAGGAACCCAGGAGAGTGCCAGAATGTGCTACGATGCTATCAGCTGTTATGTGTGTAAGAATATAAGGCTTTTGTATTAATAAAGTGTAACCTTGCTGGGTTTATGTTTGTTTGACATCACTGCTGTTCTGGACCACCTGGATTTTGAATTATTTTGCAAATCAACACAAATAAATGAATAAATAAGCTTTGTAGGCCCTCTTCAGGAAGTATCTGTAGTGTTAAAAGATAACACCTGACGTTTTTTCTTTCAAGAGAAAAGATTCAAGAGAGCTTTATTTTGTCATTGTCTCTGACCAGAAAATCACAGTTGCACTTCCAATCAGGTGCCAAATCATATAGAGATATAAAAATAACACTATAAGGCAACAGATTTAAAATGAGAATACAAAAATACCAAAATATTCAATATAGAATAACGATATAAAAGTAGCAAAATATCTAAAATAAAAATGTTTAATGTACAATGTACAGTAACAGATTTAACAAGAGAGACAGTTCTGAATAAAAAGTACTAAAAAATACTATTAAGTATAGATATCACAATATAAATACCAATCAGACCTCCCCATCAAAAGAATCACCTGATCGTACCGCGGGCAGAAAAGGAACAAAACAAGCGCCCCTGCCTGGAAAGGACACGCCCCCCTCAGGTGCAATCGCCTCACCTGAATGAGAGCCTATACATGTTTCCTCCTTCCCTTTGTTCTTCCTTTTGACTTCAGCCACGTGTTGTGTGCGTCATGTAAGTGGACTTCCTCGTGTAATATTTGACTTACTTTAATTACCGCACACACTTCCAGGTAAGATATATTTGATTTTGCATGTTAATGATGTGGTTCTCTCTTTGCAGAGCTTAAACCACACACAGATACCAAAACATCAGCCAGCAAATCAGAGTAAATAAAAGTGCGCTGCAAGCTTTGAGTCCTGCCTCGTCTGTCTATGGGCCTCTCACACACACTTACACACTTCAGCCTATAGTAAAGGTGTCTAATAATAATAGATGTGGGAGTGTGGGACAATAGTACACTTCACTAAAAATATTAGCTTTTACGTACAGCATTGCTGCTATATAAAATTCATCACTTTCATACTTTTATTTTAATCTATTCAGTAAGTATAGTATCCATTCAGATGTTATCCTCTTTCGATGGTGGATGTGTGGCAAATTAATTTAGACTTTCTAACAAAAGGTTTTCATGCTTGCTTTCCAAAAACAATCGATAGAAAACATACCACAAAAAACGGATGTTGATACAGTTCATTCGACTTGTAACAAAAATGGTCACAAGGTGGCGTCGTAAGACCAGCATGACCTTCAGGAAGAAGAACTTCACCGGCCTCAACTTCCCTCGACAGGCCGAGAAGTGAAAGCTGCTGTCAGAGAGGAGAGGGAAATGAAATGACCCCAAATACTGTGGGAAAGAACAAGTAGGTGACAGAATAGCTCTGGTAATCACGTTTTGATGGATAGTCACGGATGCTATCACGAGCAATAAATTAGGCTGAGAAATGTTAATGCTGGAGATTACATAAGAGATTAAATGACATAAATAGAGGCACTGTAAATTCACTAAACAGAGACAGGAAAATGAAAAATAGTCCCTTTCTGAAACGTATCAGATGGGCGGCAGTAGACCACCCTCAGTGGTCCAACATGGAGAAACGATCAGTAAAAGCAGCTGTCTTTGCTGTTTTTGGTTGCGCAAAGGGCCTACCTACATCACTGCTCATCACTGCTTGAAACAGGACGTCCCCGTGTTGTCGTTACATCAGAGCCAGCTACAGCCGAGCAGCGGCATCGCGCACTACTGTATTTTCATCGCTGCAGCAGAGATGACAAAGCGCATTAATCATACCGCCAGAAAACTGCGCCTGATTAATTATCCCTGAATAAATAAGTCATTACAGGGAGAGACAGGAGCTGTCAACTGGGTGAGTCCCAAGGACCCCCCGCTCTCTCTTCCCCTCTCTCTCTCTCCTTTTCTCTTTCCACTCAGCCTCCTGAATTTGTGGGAAAATGAAGGACCGAGCTGTAAAAGTTAACAGCCTACGGCCAAGCGGTGCAAGCGGGCGGGTTTTTTTTTCTTTTTCTACCGGTTGGCGCCCTCAGGGCTCAGGTCAGCTGCTTTCCATAAGGGCCTCAGTTGAGGTAAGCATGAGAAGCCATTTATCACACAGTTCACTAGCGCTGATAACATCACACACACACAGAAACAAATGCACACTCTGTTGGACAGGTGTGAGACGGCTGATGAGTTACTGTTCCCATAAGCATTTAGGATGCCTACCGGTAACTGCTGAGACAAAAGCCATCAGGGTGACTGAGACAATATTTTGAAGGGCCAGGTGTGGACAAATAAGCCTAAAAAAATAAAGACACATGTGGTTTCTCTGCTGGTTGGTAGAAACTTTGTGACCACTGCTCTTCTACTCGTTGCACTCGTCGACTGTTGAGCGCTAATGGGTTTGATTAAAATAATCTTGAAGTTTTACTTGTGCACCTGCAGTTTGGGTTGAGATGATCTCTGCAGACGACCAGACCTCTGTCGTTGCTGATGAAATGCATGGCCTTCAGCCTGATATGACCAACCTTTGTAGCAGTGTAGTGTTCATTAAACATTTATATTCATTTGTCGAGCTGTTGTACTACTTCTCATTTGGCTACATCCGTCGTCTTTGAAGTCTTACTGTAGGTTTCGAGTTAAAGGATACGTTTGGCAATATCCTATATATTAACTATATTTTATATGATCTATTTCTATAGTTTTGCTATTGTAACAACTTCTCAAACCTCATCCGAGCCAACTGAGCTTTAGTCCCCCTCTCAGTGCTTTTCAACTGCCCTGATCTCTCTATGGCTCTCAGCCCACTGGTTCCTCCTGAAGCCATAAAATGTTTAAATACAGGTCAGGAAGGTAGAGTTGAATTTTTAAAATAAACTGGACACGGGACAACTTGAACAGGAATGTGTTTGTTGTGCCCCGGTGAGTATCTACGGCACCTGGATTGACTTGTACGAGGGATCGCCTCAAAATAAACGTGTGTGTGTGGTGATGAAGGATCATGTCAGCCAGTTCAACAATGTGGCTCATTGCTGTGTTTTTAATACAGAGGAAGCTACAGTATCGGGCTTTGGCTGCACAGGTAGTACTTGATAAGATCAATGAATTGCTGGTCTTTTCATGGGATTTGTTGAGAAAAATATAGAATACCAGGCTTGTCCTTCAAATGAATGTCAGCGGCCCCCTCTGAGTTGGTCACTGCGTGGTTTTAAAGAATCAGTTTCTTAACGATAAATGGTGATGCATCTTTTAAGTTCAGTTTGATATTCTTGTAGTTGTAGGAGCTGAAGAATATCGGGCTTAAATGAGCTTTTCTCTGTTGTGCAGCGACAGCAACATTTTTACGTTTGTCATCATGTCCGTTAGTTTTGTTGTGTGTGCGAGTTTTGTGTGTGTGTGTGTATGTTTGTGTGTGAGCTTATGTGTGTGTATGTGTGAAAACAGGTTTGCCACCAGTAAGACGGAGGCACAGGAGTGTTAAAGCGTGGGAAAGTGATAAGATCAAAGTACAGAGGGTCAAGATGGAAAGTCTGCCCTCAGCTAAGCTCTACAACGTCCTCTCACACCTGCCAACTTTCTCTCCTCTCTCTTTCTGTCTGTCTTTCTCTGTCGCATCAGTTGTTGACTTAATGTGATGTAACAGACCAGAACAGTGAAGATGTGAGTTTAAACAGTAGTTTATTGCTGTTTGTTCACCCCTTATTTATACATGCTACTCTTCTAAATGCCCTGGAGGTCGCTACAGTTTGGTGTATGACAGCTATATTTGGTGCAAGTAGGAAAATGGATGGACTTTTAGTGTAAATTGTTTTTGATGTTAATCAATCAATTTTTGTATCATAAAATACAAAAAAGGATATTTAATTATCATCCAGCCATTTTTTTCACCACCATTGGCCACACTCCTCTGTGTGTATATAACACCACTTTGTGACAAGTTCACACTCTTGTTACCTTTCAGGTGTGTGTATCGAATGAACACACCTGTCGATGCTGTGGTAAATGTAAGATAGTTGCATAAAGAGGCCTGTTCATTGGGTTGACAGGGATAACCCAATTAATGTAAGAACTGAAGTACGGCATAGCTGTAACATGTTTTGGCGTATCGAGTCAGAGGGAAAAAATGCAACGACATATTCTTCCCCTGGGTGGTTGAGTCTTGTTGACCCCCGACTCCCTCCCTTCTGCACTCTGCACCCTGTTGCCTTGAAGTTTTCGTGAAGTACAGTGCACACAGCAGACGACACTTGGCAGCTTCATTATTTGTCACAAAACCAACCAACCCTGGAATAATACCACCTGGCACCAGGTTTTCTGTTTGTCAGTTAGTTTGTGGTCATTTGACTAAACACGATTTTATTGCACCATGTGAGCACCATAAACAGGACTAGATTTTGACACAGGGCCAGTCTACTATTGACTCACAGCCACAAGGGTAGGGTCCTAATGCAGGAACCTACTTAGTTTATATTGTGCTTTAGTGGTGCAAATTTCCATACAGATATACAATAAGTAACGTAACCAAAACCATTTATTTAGATCTGCAACAAGCAAAAGATTTATGTGTTGTGACGGTAGTTTAAAGTATGCCTGATGTGGGGCAGTTTTGTCACACAAACGTCTTTTTAGATGAAATAAAATTGAAATAAAATGTCAAACATTTTACAAATTCAAACAAAAATCAAACTCTTTGGATAACCAAATTTCTTTAAAGAGAGAAAGAATTGATCAGTAGGCCAGACTTTTGACGTTATTGATCTATGGACAAAGACTTCGAATTGTAGTCACCAATTAGTTTGCCCCTCTGGAAACTTAGCAGAGATCAGCCTAAATGGGAAATTCAGCAGTATGTGTGATCTTCCAATGATAACATCTTTAATTGTGACCACTGGGTGTCACTAGATATCTCTGATCAATATCTCTGTGCAAGCTACAACCATATTCATCTGACTCAGTCTTAAATGTATTCAAATTCAAATGATAAATGTTAATCCTTTTACTGAGCTGTTCAAATTTCATTCCCTTCGTTTTGCTTGAGGAACACAGCCAGAGTCAGAGAAGAATCAGTCAGAAAGTGTGTTTGTGTGTCACCCACTATGGAGCGAGAGCAACGGGTCTCTAGGTTGGTCCCACAGAGGACGCCTCCAGCGGCAGCCATCTTGGAAGTGGTGGTATCGCCCTGGCACGGTGTGTTTTTGTCTGCGGGTGTTCTGTCTGCCTCAGAACTGCACTGTTCCCCATCTCTAACAGTCTCTTTTTCAGACAGTCTGTCTCACCGTCTTTCTCCCCCATCTCCCTCGTCTCCCTCCTTCTCAGCCATGCAAATAGTCTCATTTGCAAATGTGAAAAAACAAGTGGAGGGGGGGGGGTAGAGAGATGATCCTCCAGCCGAAGAAGGTGCCCCCCTACACACACCACCTCCACCCCTCACCCCATCCTCTCGTTATCCTCCCCAGCTCATTTGAATAAATTAACACCCCTTGATGTCTCGTGCATGCGCACGTACTCTCATGCAAAAACATACATACGCAAGCATGCACACACTCAAACGTGCACTCCCAAATACATGTGCATGCACACCCGACTGTAGGGTAGGAGAGCAGCCAGAAATGAATGTCCTGCGCTTTGCCGCCATGTAGATGCATGCTCACACACGCACACATCCTCTGATGTGCTGATACACTCTCGCACATCTGCCACAACAATCACGCATGCTTGGTTAAAGGCAAACACACTCCATTGGTCGGTGCCTTCCTGTTAATGTACTGCAGCACGGTGGTGTGTGATTCATATTAGCCTAATGCAGAGGCTCGTTCATATACGGCGGCATGCCGAGCTAGCTAGGCTGAGGAAAAGGAGTTCTGCAGCACATCGCTTGGCTTTGACCGTGTTTAGGGCTGACACGTAACACAAACTGCAGTTTTTTGTTTGTTTTCACTGCTATGATGTGGTTTTAAAGGAGTATAACTCCTCCATTTGACCCATCATCGAGTGATTTGCCTCTTTCTCACTACCCTCCACCTCCTCCAACCACAGTCCACCAGCATCACCCCTATTCCTGCAGCTCTCTCCCCATTCTCATTTGGCTCCCTGTGACCTTGCACAGAGCTAAGCAGTAGCACCATGTGCCCTCTTCCCCTCCTAATTCTGACCTTGCTGAGGTTTCGTTGGGCTGGGGGCTGTGCATTAATACTGGATACATTAGCGCTAATATGATCCTAGCATGTAGTCAGGGCCTGAGGGGAGCTTTGATTGTCTGAGCATTAACATTAACATCCACATTAACTTATCCGCCTCATCACTCTCTCTATGCCC
>NTHP01000183.1:434188-473237 GCA_003416845.1 Oplegnathus fasciatus
TCTTGTCACGGATCCCTCAGTGTGAGAGTGGTGCGACCGGGCCAGTCTGTTTGACGGTAAAACATGCACATGAACAGGCAAGAGCATGTGTGTTAACATGCAAACACACACACACACACACACACACACACACATATTGACATAAGCAGCTTTCTGTGACTAAGGTGATCAGGACAAGTCATCCATATTCTTTAATACAAAAGCTGTGATATAATTTGCCCAATGAACTTACAAGTACAATACAGTATAATTACAGAATATTTTTTATCAATAATTTAATGTAAAAATAAGTTTACACTGAAGAGTCTCATACATTTTGATGATGTCCAGATGTTCAGGAATTGGATGAAACTACTATGGATGATATTTATTTATTTGTCACTAGATACACTGTAATATATTGTAAAATACAACATATTCCTGGATTCCTGATTTTCAACAGTAAATAATTGGCTATTTGGACTATTGACTCTTTTGATAATCAATTAATCATTTTATTAATTTTTCAAGCAAAAATGCCATACACTCGCTTGTTCCAGCTTCTCCAAGGTGAGGATTTGCTGCTTTTCTCTCTTTTATATCACTGTAAACTGAATATTTTTGGGTTATGGCAAAACAAGACATGTGAAGGTCACCTTAGGCTCTGGGAATTTCTACTATTTTCTGACATTTTATAGACAAAATGATCAATGGATTAATCCAGAAAATATTCATTAGGTGAGTCGATAATGAAAATAATCGTCCCACAGTACACCATCTGAATTTGCATTTGAAAAGGTTTGAGAGCTTTTTTGTTTTCCATCTTTCTCTCTCTCTCTCTTTCTCTCTCCAGGGCTGATGAATAGGTCTTATTAGTAACACAGTGCTCCTCTTCTTCTTTCCGTCCATCTTTGGCTCGAAGCCTCCTCTCATCTCTTTCCCTCCCTGGTACAGACTGGTGGCCTGTGTCAGCATCATGACCACACACACACACACACACACACACACACACACACATACTCACTCTCACACAGAGTGCACGTGTGCGCCCCTCCCACCCCACTACACTCCACCACACACCTCATCCATCCATCCATCCACTCCATCTATCAGCTCCTGGTGGCATGTACAGCTTTCTCTCTTTCGATAGCACTCGAAATGCTCTAGTGGTTTGCCATTTATTAGGGACAGTGCATGCCAAGGTATTGGCTTGACAGGATGACACATGTCACACAGACGGCCGTGTTGGTCAATAAAGCTGAGTTTGAATGGGCTTTGATGAAGAGGCAGGAGGGTGTTTGCTGACAGCTGGCCTCACTGCGAGACGACCCTGCCTGGGTGTCGTGTCACTATTTGACAGCCAAATCTGTTTGCGTTGAGGCCCGTTCATGGAGCAATGTTGGGGGGGGAGTAGTCAGATAGATAGACAGGCAGACAGTCAAACATAGGAGGGCTTTGTGTGTTGACTGGCTATCCTGGTTTTTACTCCCCTGTCATACCTCCCCTTCTCCTGCTATCTCTCTATCTAGCCATGCCTCTCCCTCTAATTGATGGTTTGCTGGTGTTGCCGTTGGTTAGAAAATTAGCATTTGTTTGCTTGTCAGTTAAGGAACTGAAAGAGGATGCTCTGTTGACGGATGTGTATGGAGGAACTTCATCTGTGTGTGTGTGTGTGTGTGTGTGTGTCACTTTGTTAGTATCCATCTCCTCCTCCAGTTGGAGCTTAAAACAGTGTGAGTTTTATCTGGTCACCATGGTAACGGGTGCGAACCGGCGGGCGGAATGAGGAAGGTGTGAGGATGCATCGCTGCCTGATTTTTATTAGTGCATCACCACGGCTCAGCTCCGCCACACTCGTGCACACACACACACACGCACAGACAGAGAGGACATAGCTGCATATTTATGTACACTTCAGTGACAGATAGCATAGATATACATGTCGTCACTGTCAGGAGAATGAATCTTTTATCTCCAAATATGGAGATAAACGTCTCTCTCTTTCTGTCTGTCTTTCTTTCTTTCTTTCTTTCTCTCTCTGACTGCAGTTTTATAAGTTGTAAATTTCATGGCGCATGGTCCTGAATAGGATGATGATGCTGTGTGTGTATGTATGTATGTGTGTGTGTTTGTGGGTGACACTGTGTGCATGTGCAGTACACATTAAAGTGAAACCAATGAACTGGCTGGGCCCTTGTATTGTTGAATATCATCTTATTGCAGATATATCAATATCTGTGTACATGTCAGCTGATAAGTAAGAAGAAATTACATTACAGACTTGTCTAAAGGCATCTAAAGACAAAAATGTTACATATTGTGTGTACAATCAACCGATATATTACTATTGGATTTTAACTGTCAAATATTAGTAAGGGTATTGGCCTCATAAATCGGGCATCGGTTGGGCTATAATACACATAAGTATAATCTTAATCAGTGTATTTGAGTACACTTCTAATGTTGATTTTATTTTATATAAATCCCCCATAAAATACTGCAGTTGTCAAAATGCTGAAATAGAAATGTAGAAATTTGTCTCACAGGCTCGTTCATGAATTTGTACTACATGTAGTCAGTTCTGTCTCTTGGGAGTTAAAGAAAATATGACTTATGACTAACACCATGATATAAATATACAGAGAGTACAGTTTTTTCATGTTTCATTTTGTCTTGAAATGAATGACAAATATTGTAAAATTAAAATGTAAAATTAAAAGTTTTCTTTTCCCTCAGACACAAACATCATGCTTATGTGAATCACATGTGGTTGAATTTAGTTGCATGCTTCATTAAATGTTGAAGAAAACATTGACAGTGTGAGTCATATTACTTTAATAAATCAGGCTGAGGAATATATCCCTTTACCAACCTGATTTAGCTGTTAAATTTTATACTATCTGCTCCATTCTTAAAATATTTTCATGTGTAGAAAAAAATGTATATAGAATATTACAACAATATTAATCATGACTTGTTCAAAAGTTCCTGTGGAGTCACTGAGTCATGGATTGGTTGATATACTGGGAGAGAGACAGGGAGAGGGAGAGCATCGAGGGTGAAGAGGTTGTGGAAAAGTGTGACGTCTGTGTTTTTGCATTCATTGATTGAGGTTGTTTAATCCCCCTTCTCTTTCACACACACTGCCTCTCTCTCTCTCTCTCTCTCTCTCTCTCTCTCTCTCTCTCTCTCTCTCTCTCTGAAGTGTAGCGTCACCACAGCTGCTGCAGCTTCTGTCCCAGTCTCCATTTTGTGGCCACTCTGCAGAGGCCCTATACTCTCTCCACTCCCCCCGTCTATCCACTCTTCTCTTAACTTTATCTCTCACTCACCCTTCCTTTCTAGAGGCACTTATTAGGAGACGCTGAAGTGACAAAGCATCGTCTTGTCCTTCCACTCCATCAAACCTGAAAGTGAACAACAGATAGGCGCAAAAAATGGCAGAATAGGCAGAAAAAGAAAGACAAAGTGGCACAAAAGCATGACATGCTAAATTATGCAGATGGCAAAGTGGGCATAGGATGGAGGGATGATGGAATGAGGCTGGTAGGTATATGAGGACATATGAGAGGATGGACAAAAAAGAGGTGTGTGTGTTTGGTTTTCTTGCTGTCCCCAGCACCCAGGGGAGGAAGAGGAGGCCAGGGACTCTAAAGCCGCTGTGTCCTGCCATTAAAGATGTATCTGACAAGTGCTTAATGTCCCCCCCACCTACCCTTTCTCCTCCATCCCTCTTTCTCCTTCAGACTTTTTTTTATTCATCCCTGTTCTGACCATTAACCATTACACACATCGTGCGCATCTATGTGTGTTTGTCTTTAGGATGGTAGCAGTTTGTACCGAGTGTGAGAGGTGGGGGAAGAGGGCACAGGGGTAGCGGTGGAGGGGAAATAGGTGGTGTTTACTTATTGATGTGTGTTTATGGACTGTGTTGTGTGTGTGTGTGTGTGTATGTGTGAACCTGGCAGTGATTCGTGTTAGGTTGGGTTATTTATTCAGCACTCGTGTTTGGATGTTTTACAGAGAGAACAGGTGCAGAGCGACTCTGAGCGCGCTCTGTTTGAGCGGACTGTGTGTACGTGTGTGACTGTGTGTGTGTCTATGTGTCAGAGAGAGAGAGAGAGAGAGTGAGTAAGACACAGGGGCATTCACTGCTGTCCAGGCACTGATAGGGCCGCAGTGTGTATCTGAGTTGTTGACATGATTTCAGTGTTGAAAGGAAATTATGATTTGTAGCTTTTAAGATCCACTGAGACATAAACGTCCAGGTTATTTGTGGAATGACAGAGTCAGGCAGACAGTCAGGTAGACAGACAGATGGATAGACACTGTACATGCACAGGAACATGGATGTTCTGTGTAGAGATTGAAATGGCGGGAGAGATGGAGGGAGATTGAAGGAGGGAGGGAGGGAGGTAGGAAGTGAGAGAGGGCTGTGCACGAGGAGAATTTCAATGGCACTCCAATCATGCAGGCAGTCTCGTTAGCCCAGGGAACATTTGCATAGCGCTTCGGCGAATTCATTTGGCCTTACTCAGAGAAGATGGCTCCCTTTCCTCTCTGCTAGTTAGTTATTCATTAGCCGCACACAGCCAAGGTGTGTGCGCAGGTATATGCATGTGAATTTGTCTGTTTGTTTGTTTGTTTCTGACCTACCGACCGACATGCTTTTAATTTTATACTGTATAGTCCTTGTCGTTTGTGCACGAGATCATTACTCGCTGTGCTTGCAGCGCGGCGGCGCGTCTGCATCTTTCTGACTGAATGCGCCTCGCCTCGTATCCTCCCGCATATATACTTACAATAGTAGTGTAAGTACGTGCCAGCAGACAGAATCGCTGTCAGATATTTTGCCAAATGCAGAACCGACGTCAGAGCATTACTCATCACCCACCATGATCTCCTTGCCAACACCCTCTTCCTCAAACAGTGATGCTATGCCTCAACTTTGTGTATCGGTGCTGCATTCCTCCTCCTCCTCCTCCTCCTCCTCCTCCTCCTCCAGGCCAAGGAACTTATTAGGGGAAAAAAATACAAGATGGGGGTTCAGACAATCAGATCTATATTTGAGGCCATCACTAATGGGGATCACGACTTGCCTTAAAAAGGACGTCACTTGTGGGGTGGGGTAAGAGTGTGTTCGTGGGATGGGGTTGGGGGAGTGGGTGGTGTCAGTGAGGAAGCACAGCCAGTAAGTGAAGATGACACACATAATGAAGAATACAGTGGATGTGTTATTCTAATTATCCCACCGACACCGTCTTGCAATCTAATGTTGTTTGACAGTGCACAACAACCATGGTTGAGAAGAGTGTGTGTGTGTGTGTGTGTGTGTGTGTGTGTACGTACATTTATATGTGTGTGCATGGTTGTGTGTGCGCATGAATTTGCAAGCAAGCGTTTGCTAGAATCTGACAGTGTTTGTCACATCTGGTTGAGCTAAAATGTGAATTTGTTTCGTGCGACCTTTTCCTAAAGAAGTTGTTCTGTTGGTCAGTTTACATAGACACAGGCGAAAAACGTCCGCGTGCCCAACATTATTCAGTGCTCCATGCTTATAACGTTTGTTTGATAATAGATACGTACTGTAGCCTTGTCTAAAAAGTAATGAAATTAGATTATATATTACCTTTAAATGGCAGGTGCTCTTAAATGGCACACAAAATAGTTCCTCATTGTTAGGTGGGAATTATTTGGAAAATGTGATGGTAAACTTTTTACACATACCTGTAAATGAATCTGATAAATGAATATGTCTTGCTCATATGAACTTGTTGAAACCAACACGCAGAATGTGAATTGTGCCGCCCGCCTGCTTGCGTGTGTACAATATAATCAAAACGGGGACATGTGGCTACATAGCGCTCTAGTAGTCAAAAACTCCATAGGGCACCTTTAACTGTATTATTTTTAGTCATTCATTAAAGCAATATTACAAAAATATCTTACTATTAATACTATTAACCATAGTGTAGGGTGTTTGTCAGCCTTTTCTGGCCCATGACCCCATGTTTAGCTGCCAAAAACCTCAACACCCCAGTAATTAGAGAGTTGTCATATTAATGTGACTTTGAGTGAGGCATAGTTTTGTATTCTGTTTTCAGGAGTATGAGAGGAAGCTCCTGGGCAAATATGACATAAATAAATCCATACTATCATATAGCAAATGTTTTTTTTAAACCATTTATAGAGAAATATCATTCTCTGAAATTTTGCACCACATAACAAGTGACCCCACATGGGTTCCTGGCCCTAAACTTGAGAGACTGACATAGTGTAAATAAAGAGAGAAAGATAAATAACAGAAACAGAAAGAAAGAAAGCCAATCGAGCATTTGTGTTTGCATGTGTGGTTACAGACGTGCATGTTTGTGTTTTAGTAGCGTGGTGGGGGCAGGGCAATATGAGAGATATCCTGTTCAGACACATCCCCTCTGGAGCTGACTTAATGACCCGTGACCTGAAGATGTACATGCTAGAGTAGGAGAGGGTGGGAGGGAGGGTAAGCCGAGGAGGGACAGAAGGGGAGGAGTAGGAGGAGGAGGGCAGTGGGTTGAAGAACCAGGAACAAAATGGATGAAAACTGCAGCAAATAAAGCAGAATGAGAGATGCAAATGTGTCCTGTCTGACACATCAGTCTCTCTCGCTCGCGTTGGGATGTGTCCTGACTTGACCACAGTCGTATCCATCAGCTGGAGAAGCTCCTCCTCTTACCTCTCTCCTTCCGTCTTGGCTGCTTTCACTCACTTTTCCCTATTCATTTCTTTCATCGGGTTCATAGATCACAGCTAATCAAAGACAGGATGGAGACAGCCAACGGAGCTCTGACATGCAGCCCACAATGGACACAGGCAGAGGCAGTGAGAGAAAGATAGAGAGTCTCAAAGTGAAAGAAGGACAGGGAGATAGAGGTAGAATAACTCGATGGGGGAGTGGGCAGAAGACAGGTGAAATAGATTGGCACAATTTACCTGCTCATCTTTTTTTTCTTTAGTCCTACTCAATTTTTCTTTTTCCCTTTTGACACTCTCCATTTTTTTTTATATTCTACTTTTTCCCTGTCCTACTCTTTCCCTCCAACCTCACGTAACCTCTGCCATATCTGTTCATTTAAACTGTGTAGCTGCCTGTGTGTGTGTCTCTGTGGATGTGTGTGCGTGAGCCCTCACTGACCTCCCCTGTGAGCAATGGCATCTCTGTGCTTTATTAATAGCTAATCAATGGGCTCTCTGGGATGTATGGGATGCCCTGAGGACTCCCACAAGACATATGCCGGCGTGTCAGCACACACACACACACACAAACATTTCCCCACACGGGCGTCAATAGTTCACAGAAGTCAGTGGCGTATAACACATGTAAAGGTTATTTTGCCAATAGTGTTTTAAAAGTTTTCATTACGTTTTTATTCAGCCACTGCGACAAAATGATGCAAGCAGCTCTGATCTGCGAAAGACAGTTTCAGATTTGTCCTCCATGTTCCCTTATTTGGATTGTTTGCATCATAAATGCACTCTCTCTCTCACTTTCTCTTTTACCTCCACCTCCCAGGGTTCTCTTACTGCTTGACTTGACATTTATTCCTCTCAAGCGCTTATCAGGCCCACCTGACCGCCTCTTGTTTTGCATCATTATTTTCCTTCCCTTTCTGCTATTTTCAGCATGCCTGCCCTCTTCCTCTTCTTCCCTCACCTACTTATTTTCTCCGCTCCGCTCTCACTTTCTGTACCTTAGCTCTTGGTATTTTGAAAGTGCAGTCTGTTTTTTTTTTGTTTTTTTTTGTCTGTTTTGTTCATGTGCATAACCACTGTTTTACAATGCCCAGGGCAACGCAAGTTTTCTGTTCCTCGCTCTCTGTCTCACTGGAGACATTGTTTGAAAACAGCGATGTGAGTTTCAAGCATGTCTTCTGAGGAATCCTCCACATTTTCCCTTTTTTTTATGCCTCCTTTTCTCCCTCTCTTCTTAGTCAACCCTCACTGAGCTAATGGCTCACTCCTTACTCACATCCTGTGCTTTACAATTGTGACATGTTGCATGAATAGCATCCCTTGCCACATGTATAAATTACAGCTCAACTACATGTATTACATTGTGCGATATTCTATATTTTTGTTATTGTCAACAAATCCTATGAAAAGACCAAAACCAGTAAGGTGTCTGCCAGTCTCTCTTCCCCAGCCTTTCTATGGCTCTCAGCCCCAAGCCTATTCCTTCCTACTAAAGACACACATCTTTAAAAATTGGTCACAAAGGGCTAAATCATTTTCTAAGATAGCTGGGCACTGTAGTTTTTCAAACAAAATTCACAAGCGCATTTGTTTGTGATTTGGTGACTAAAAATGCACTACAGTGTTCATGGTAATGAAGGAACATGTCGTCCAGTGCTATGGTGTGACTCATTGATGTGTTTTTAAGAGTTTTTGGACAACGGAGGTCTATGGCACGGAGGACAGAGATATATCAGGCTTTGGGCTAAACAAACAATAGTCGTTTGTAGGATCAACTTCCAGTAACTTCACAGTAACTTCCTGGTGACTCTGCTGGTTGCCTGGTGACGACAAGACTCCAGGACACCTAGGCAAGAAATAGTCCGGCACATAACCCACTGTAAACCCACAAGTTGTTGTTTTTACACTTCAGTAAAAGATTAGATCAGACAAACTAAATATCATGTGTTAATTTGTGAGCTTCAGAGGTGCTGGTGGATGGATTTTGTTACCGTTAGACAGAGCCAGGCTAGTTGTTTCCCCCGGTTTCCAGTCTTTATGCTAAACTAAGCTAACCAGCTGTTGGCGGTAGCTTCATTTTTAATGTACAGATATGAGAGGGGTGTCAATCTTCTCATCTAACTCTCGTCAAGATAGCCAATTGACATATTTCCCAAAATGTCGAACTATTCCTTTACATGGGATTTCACCAATATTTATACATCCAACTGCCCTTTGACTAAGAATGTGTGTGTGTGTGTGTGTTTGTGTGTATGTGAGAGAGAGACAGCAAGAGAAGTAAATCTTTTTACATCTGAGCTTAGCTGACTAAGGCTCCCAGAAGACAAAGGAGGGGGGAGAGGAGTGCGGAAAGGGAGAGTATAGAGGAAAAAGAGAATGTAATTTCAATCTCATATACATTTCAGTTGAAAGTCATTCTAGCCTTGATACATTCTCTCTGGAGTCAGCCTCTCTCACACACACACACACACACACACACACACACACACACACACACACTCCCCCCGCCCGCTCTCTTGGACAAAGCTCTTGTGTATGAGCACAGATTGACAGTTGAGTGCTCGCACTACAGCTCATTCATCCTTGTTGACTACATCTCGGCTGCCAAGTTGCAAATACAATGTATGTCAGATGCAGCCTCTCTACAAAATAAAATGTATTGTAATAGCTGCGGTCACCCGCGCACTTAAATGCCCCAAATACAACATTAGAAGCTGTGAAATAGAAAGAATGGGAAGAAAACACAAACTGTAGGCACTAAACTGATTTGTCTTGGCGCTCTTTCTCCCTCCAAACGTATTTTTCTTTTGTCCTGGGAAACACAATGCTCCACTGCCGTCTCCTTGGAGGAACACAGCCGCAGTTAGTTTTCCAAGTCTAATTAGTTGGTCTCAAAAAAATCATACACATCTCTCTACTCAATTTCAATATGTTTCTTACATGGCCTCAAGGGGAAGTATCTGGACAGTGGCCTTGACTTTTTATGATGTATTTTCTTGTAATGTTGGAGATCAAAGTAGTGGAAGTAAGATTCATAATGCTTGCAAGCTGCTGTACTGAATGCACTGTAATTTAGGCCCACAGCCATACAAAGGAAGAGCTACATATCAAGTGTTCTGACTGTGAAGAATATACACACACATATTTTTTCACTTGTGTCCCTCTTTAAGCACCCACTCTCGCCAACAGCCCCCATGTCCAGATTTGCCATTTGTGTGTGTGCATCTGTGTGTGTGTATGTGTGTGTGCATGTCTCTCTCTCTTTTCCTCTGCATAAACAGTGTGCCCTTCTCTTGCAGGCTGACAAGTGAATGCCTTGTTTATTTCTGTTGAGGGGAAAACAGACGGGTATTTATTCCATCGCTCCCCTGCTTCCAATTCTTTCTCTTACTCCCACCCCCTTCTTCCTGACATCTTCAGACAAACACAGGGCTATAGCAGAGCATCATACAGTAATGAGCTAATATTTCATCCAGGTGAGGTTGTTTGAGTGAGGACAGATGAGGATAAATGACCTTCAGAGGGTTTATTGGAGGTTTATATTGCAAGGTAGCTAACTTAATGTTGTGACAGCTTATATAGATTATATATCGGCATGTGACATTATAGAATATGAAGAACACATGTATATTGGTCCAATATGGTAGATTCAGTGATCTCTGTGTCTCTCATTTATGTCTGGTCAACTGACTCCAAACGTTTCTGTCTCTTCTCTTACTCAGGATCATTATTGTGGAAAGAGCGCTGGATTAAATTTGATTGTGTATGAAAGTATGAGGGGCTGTTATTATTGAGCTTAACCATGCATGTAAATAGACTGTTGTCCAGTAAACAGCATGCTTCCAATGGTACCAGATAGATAAAAATGACATTCACGTTATGCTTACGTTACATTATGTTATTACACTTTTGTTTTAGTGTAATTTGTCTGTCTTGGTACCCGCTTACATTCCTTCTTTTGTTTAGACGGGGGTGGTGTTGTGAGTTATATAGATTTACCATCTGTAACATTTGCAACTTCCAAACATAATCCAATCTGATCTGTAAACAAAAACACAATATCACTGCTGCTCTGAAGTCTTGACATTCCAGCATCAGTTTAGCATCTGTTGCTATGGAAACAGCATAAACTATCATAGTTTATACTTTTAGCTCCCACTGCCTCAAGCGGAAGTTGCTTCTTCATACTATTAAAGACATTTAATTAAGCTTATTTTCAGTTCATATCATCTGAAGGTGACGTGTTGAACAGTCTTGTGTCTGTATCAGCATTTCCTCAGATTTAAATCCTGAATTTACAATGGGGGAAATACTTATAGAACCTGTGGCACTGCCTACTTTACTGCTCAGCTTCAGACAAGCCAATCACAGAGCAGTGCTCCTAACCAATAAACCAATTTACCAACCAGTAGTTGGTCACTCTGGATTGTAAGTCAATAGTGGCATGAAAACAGCGCCCACAAGCTCACGAGGATCGCCAGTTAACATTGAAACTGAGGAAGTGTATCAGCCACGTTTAAAGTTTATAGAGGGTTAGTGTTGCAATGAGCTCAGACAAACTGAGTACTTGCTCTGTGTTATGTTACCTGAGGGTATGTTGTCTGTCAAAACAACAGAGAGACAAAGTACACAAGTGGCTGATAGAAAGTTGAGCATATAAAAAAAATTGAGGACTTGGATGTTTTTCCTCAAGAGTTGGTGGACAAAACTAAAACTGAAAGGTTGGGTGAATATTGCACTTGCATTAGGTGGTCAGAAACTCCAATGGCATGTTCATGTTGTTCTGTGTCTGCTGGATGTGTAAGCAAGCAACTGTTTGCACACAGGTTAACCCTAACAAGTTCTCCATTGTCTTCTTTTACTTCTTCTTCTTCTCCTTCACTTCATCTTCTCCGGTAGGTTCCAGTGATGTAGCTCTTGCTTATAGCTGCATCACTTCCGCGACTGGTTTAAAAAATAGCTTTGTTTCTGAATGAATCACGGACTGGTTTGTCCAGCCAGATTGTGTCACTATACTATTTGAAGCTAGAGGATCATGTTCCAGCAGTTTCAGCTTTTTGAGGCACTAGGTTTTGATATTTTCATGCATTCTTTCAGTCTGTTAATCACTATAAGTTTTACTGATGTTGTTCTTTTTTTTNTCCTGAACAGGAATAAGTGGATACAGAGAATTGATGCTTGGATGGATGAATGGGTGGATGGATGGAGTGATGTAGATGAACTCTTCTACTGTATAAAAGCAGTTGTGCTTAAAAAAGACTGGAAATAATGGTGGTGAATCGTTGGTATGCCATGGTAGTATATCTAGCAGATAAATTACAATATCTGGTGTAGCCACTATATAGTTGAAAGTATCTACCAGTAACCAGGAGAATCTTTTCAAGGAACAAGTCCTGAGCTTTTTAGTTCTGTCTATTTAAGACCTTGCAAGAGTCACTGGGACCTCATTTGCATCTGGAAGCCTCAGTTTCCATTTTTGATCTTCCTCCATCAATAGGAAGTGACCTAATTTTTCAATCAAGAATTCCTTGGGTGTCATTATGATCATTATAGTTTCATATGCGGAAGTCACTTCTCTATTACGCACACAGTGCACACACTCTGTGATGGACCGGGTGGCAGGTGGACGGGTGGGTAATTGTGGCATCAGTTGATAACCAGTGGACATGACTGTATGTTTTCCTCTCCAGAAGTCAACAGCGCGTAGCAGCGTTCCACTAATAGGGAGAGTGGCTCTGCATATACGCAATGTGTTGCTGTGCAGGAGAGAACCATTCTGCCACTGTCAGTGTCTGTCTCTGTGTGTGTGTGTGTGTGTGTGGATGTGTCCTTATACTGTCTGTGTGCACGAGATGGTACATTTATGTATGCATATGCATGGTTGTGCGTCTGCGCACATATGCGTTTGTGTGTTCGTTCATGCGTGCTTGCACATCCAGTGTGTACACATTTGTATGTGTGACAGTGATATCGGGGTTTGCTGACAGGTAGAAGATGAGAAAGGGAGATAGATTGAGAGAGAGAGAGAGAGAGAGAGAGAAAAAAGAGATGGGGAGAAGAAGGGTAAGATGAAGTGATGAGAGAGAGATACAGCATAAAGAAAAAGAGCAGTTGCAGAGGAGGGAGTGATAGAGAGAGTGAAAGACAGAGGAGTACTCTCCAGAGAGATGCACATGGGGACCAAAGACACATTCTGCCACCATAAGCATGTTTAAATTTTGAACAGGCACTTAAGAGGGACAGCACAGAAATGCATATTTCTCAAAGAGGTTCGGAGCAGGCACTTGTGGGTAAAGCAGTGATTTTTGTGCGTATGAGAGGGAAAGAGGTGTTTAAAAGAAGGGAGAGAGCAGAAAAGAGGAGAGCAGAGTTAGAGTGGAGGATGGGAGGGAAAAGGGAGATGCAGGCTTTCTTAATGGAGGTGTTTTTGCTTCACTAATTTTAGGGCCCATTTAACAGAGTGTGCTCCTCTCCCCTCTCCCACTGTCTCTGCCTCCCTCGCTCCCCATCCTTCCATCTCACCCTCTCGTCTCTTTCCCTACATCTCCAGTTAATTTAATGAAGGGTTGCCCGATTGCTTTTAGCATTAATATTCCAATACCAAGTGATGTAAATAATGAATGCAACCTCCCTCTATTCTCTCTCTCTCCCTCTCTGGATGATGTTGAGCCCCATCTGTCGTCTCTGCGGTGGCACAGAGTACTCCCCAAGGATGAGAGGGAAAAGTGGGATAAGAGGGCAGAGAGAGAAAAGGAGGGAGAGGAGGGTGAGGGAAGGTGTGTCTAGAGGGATAACATGAGCATGTTTTCCGTTTAGTGTCAACACTGAGATTTTCTGGTTGTGGGTTTGTTTCCGTCTGAATGAAAGAAACCTTTTAAATTTAGTGTCACAATAGATTATTACAATATGCACTGTGGGCTTTAAGGGTCTCAAACTACTGGCTCGGGTGCCAGATCCATGAGACCCCTCTACATGTTTAGAAATTATTTTTACATCCAGCCCACACATTATTTTTTTACATTTTCCCAGTTTGATTTTGTCTTTTATTCTAGAATAATCATGAAATGATCTCACAAGACTGAAAAATTGGAACATAAAAACTGGATCTTTATTTCAAATGTAACATTTAGCAGGGTGCATCTTACTGTGTAACTCGCCAACATAAACACTGACTGATTTTCTACGCAACAAAAATTTCTCTTTCTAAACCTCAAAGAAGGGTTGATTTGAAGCACACACACTTTTAAAGAGAGGTGGACAATTGAATATTTTTTTGAGAAGATCAATGCAACTTCAACCTGTCTGAGTTGCCCTTCTCAAGGAATACAATTTTAAGCAGCACTTCTTTACTAAACATGCAGAGCAGTACAATACGTATAAGGAAATGGAGAGGGAAGAGTTGCTCAGCTTTGGAGTGGTTGAAATTTATTTATGAAAAAAACAAGTTTCTTTTTCTTTCTTTTTTCCGCAGAGTGTTAGTAAGTGTCCTCACCAATGGTGTGTGGTGCGTCATTTCTGCGAATTTGATTGCTAGCAACAAACGCACCGACTTGAGTGTGTCTGTGTGTTCAATCTCTGTACATTTATGAAACAGATTCATAATGCCTCTGGACAGCCGTTAATTTTTGTTCCAGTTGATAATATTTTCAACTCTAGTGGATGCGTCTTTGCCACAGTTCACGCCAGCCGGGAAAATTTGCATCTTTTCGCGCCCACTCACGTCTTTCCTTTGACTGTATGCATTATTGCTGCCTCTAAAATTCGACTTCTGTTCTGTCTGAACACACCTTAAGAAAGAACAACCTGGCCGGTGGCCCCCAGGTAAAGTTTTTCTTAAAAGGTACAAACTGATTCTGGATTTGCTTTTGTCTAAATGGGAGCTTTAACTTTACGCCTTTTTTTAATTTAGCATCACAGTAAATTATAACACTGTGGGCTTTCACGGTCCAAATCTAAGCTGCAGTAGGAAGGCTTTTAGTCATGAGAGAGGGTGAAAGAAGAAGAGATTGTAAGAAAGGGAAGTTGGAGAGCTGGTGTCTGGTTTAGACTGCAGGCCTCTTGCAAACTAGTAATGAGTGGAGCTAATTAATTTAGACTCTGCCAACAGATGGCTAAAGCCACATGGCAGCCGCTAAGGGAGGTACTCCTCTTTCCTCTCACTCTCTCTTTCTCTCTTCCTTTAACTGTCTCTGTCCATCTCTCCAGCAGCACTCAATGTTAGCCCCTTTGCGCGTGTGTGTCTTCGAAGTTGTCACCGGCAGCCAGAGTATTTGATCGATCTTCAGCGAGCAAAGGCCTCTGGGGTAGACATGGGAGCTCTCAGGCTATTAAACAATTACACACTCTCAAGGTGGTCACCTCAACCTTCAACACAGAGAGAGAGAGGCAGAGTGTGTGTGTGTGTGTGTGTGTGTGTGTGTGTGTGTGTGTGTGTGTGTGTTTTCCAGGTATGTGTTTGTTCCTACAGGTAGAGGAGACTGGAGGGAAGGATGAGAAAAGTCAGATGGAGAAATAGTGGAAAAAGGTTTCGGTATTAATGGCTACATTTGTCTGCGGCTTCGCTCGCTCGTGTAAACACCACTCCAACATCATATTGTGACCCCCCCCGCCCCCAAACACACACACCACCACACATACACAGCCACTAACCACTTAAAAATCTCCTTCTCTTACAATACCGCCACACACACACGCACAGAAGCCACACTACAACCACTCTGGTGGTTCTGCAACCAAAGCCATTTCTGAGGAGTTTCCCTGAGTACTTGAGCGGGAGAACACATTAAAGTTTAACTGGAGGAGGAGAGAAAGGAAGAAGGAATGAAAGAAAGGGGACATCAGAGTACTGCCGCACACGCGAATTCTGTGCTGTTTTACTTTCCTTCCTGGCTAACTGGAAAGGCTAAAGGATGCAAGGGACATGCAAGGTTGATGAGGAGAGGAGAGGAGGAATTGAATTAGTAGAGTAGAGGAGACAGCCAGGTATTGGAAAGAATATTGATATTCAGTAATAAGTCCATCCACAATACTGATGCCTCATTCTATTGCAAATTTCACACCACTGAGTAAGATGGCAAGTGTTTCAATATGTTTTGTCATTGAAAAAGAATCAACAGCCTACTGTACAACACTGAATCAATGTAAGTAGTAAAAATTACATGTCTTTATTCCACCAATTTTTCCCCCTCTGTAGTGGATTTCCCCTTTCCTGCCAAATAACGAATGTCAAAGGGTGCAGAAACAAAAACAGATAAAAATGGAGAGAGGGAATAGAGAGAGAGAAAAAGGGGGGGGAGAGAGTAGGGGACAGATGGGGGAGCTGGCAAGCACGTGGCACACTTTGCATGGGAGTGTGTGTATGTGTGTGACACACAATAGTGGTAATTATCTTAGCCGTTGAGTGCACAGAGGGCTTGGCAGTATAGGGTATGATGAGGGAATGGAGGGGGGTGGGGGTGGGGTGGGGACAGGCAGTCAAACAGTAATATAATCATAGTCCTTTGTGTGAGCGAGAGCAGAGGGCAGCTCAGTGTCAGCTGTTATTGAGTGCTTATCCCCTAACGGCCTCCCCTACACACAAACACACACACTCAAACACACTCACACACACAATGTATAGCCATGTCCATAAAATTGCGCTATTCATACATTCTTGCTCAGCCACTTTCACACGTCAGTTCCCCGCAAATCCATCAGTCACAGCCGAACAATGTGCATTATTTAAACCAAACATTATGCCTAATCTGACATGCAGTGAAGTGTTCCTAGTGGTAGTGACAGGTGACAATGTGATCTGCTAATACAAAGCCAAAATCACTATAGTAACTAGTGTTAATGTTAGAGTTGTCTTAACTACAAGCAATACAAACTTTGTTTGTACGTCATCTGTCACCTACTGTACATCTGACATCTCTGCTGTTTATGCGGAAGACAGCATTTCTGAAAGTGCATGTATGTGTTTGTTTACTTGTATTGATTACATTTTGGGGACAAAGATCACACAGTTGCGTTATGGGAACTCACATCCTATTTGTGGACACAAAGCTGGTCCTCACAAGTAGTGGCTTTAGGTTAAGGTTAGGATTGTATTTAGGCATGACGTGGTTATATTTAAGGTTAGGGTAAGGCCCCTGGCAATCAATATACGTCTATGCGGTGTCCTCCTAAATTACAAAAATAAGTTTGTCAGTATGGTTATCCCTATTTACTGTTTAGATGGACATGGTCTAAAATGGGTTTTAAACAGTTAATCGATAGATCAATTAGTTGCTTGACAGAAAACGAAGTACTGACAACAATTTTGATAAGTAATTAAATGTTTACGTCATGCATCAAGCAAAAAATGCAACCCATTTGCTGGTTGTAACTTCTCAAATGTAAACATGCATTCAGATTGAACACCTAGCCAATTTTCAGCCCTGCGTTATTCAAATTTGACCACTGGAGTGCTTTTGCAGTCGAAGTTTATTTGCTCCACACAGCCAATGTACTTACTGTTCAGACATTAGTTGTAACTAGCTAGCAATGCACTCCCTCATCGTGTGTGTGTGGAGTGTGGCTGCGAGTTTTGTTAATGTGACAGTTCACTCTCAGATCTCCCCAGCAACTCCTTTCTTTTCCCTAGTGACTCGCCATCTCCCTTTTGTCCCCGTGCATTTATGAAATGTGGTCAAAAAGCCTTGGGACAAGCTCAGTTGTAGAAACATTTTCAATTCACACAGCTATGCTTTTACCTCAATTTGCACTGCGTGCTTAGAGTGAATAAGGGTATGTTCACGCCGACTTGTGTATTTCTACCTTTGTATGCAATCAAGCCACCTGTTTTCAGTCTTAACACACCTTTAGGATTTTTAGATATTTTGTATCATTGTAAATTGAATATCTTTGCTTTTTGTATGGTTGATTTGAAAAAAAAAACAAGCAATTTAAAGTTGTCACCTTGGGCTCTGGAAGCTTGTGATGGGCTCTCATCGTCATAACATTTGAGACTGAACAGATCAAGTAATAGAAAAATATAAGAGAGAGATCAACGCATAACAAAAACCTTCCATCCATTTTTATTTTTATTTCCAAAATCAAAACAGAGAGCAAATACATATACCGATGGGAGCAGTGTGTGACCAGAGTCAAGGGATGGACTTGAGTCTGGAAAATCAAAGTTTGGGTAGTGAGGAGTTAAGCACACAGTGTAGTATGGAAGCCTGTTTAGGACTCATAAATAATTCTCTGGCCTGGTCTTGATCCTCCAGCCCCGAGGAAATCCCACAGCTGACCAGAGAAAATACACAGGACACATCTTAGACTTGACCTTCTACTGTATACCCACACACAAAACACACTCAAGCTTCCTTAGACATCTCTCTTTCAACATGGCCTCTTTCTGTCTCTTGACCCTCACTTACTCTCTTTCTCTGTCTCTCAGCTCTGCAGGGATCGGCTTAGCTTCTACACATCCTCGATGATAAATAAATGTTTCGCTTTGTCTCCTCATCAATAATGCAGACTTACTTTAAGTGCTGCTGTGGGGGCTTACATTCTTTGTCTTTTCCCCTCTGTTGTTCCCTCTCTCAATTCTTTCCTCACCTCTATCCCTCCATCTGATAGAGGAGAAGAGAGGGGAAACATAGAAAAGCACTCAAGAATCTCCTCCAGTCTTTCAGAGCCTACCTGTGGCTTTGTGAGAGAGTAGCATGGGTTTACCTGAGCAACAGGAGAGAACAAAGAAGAAGTAAAAAAGACAGGTGGTTAAAACAGATTATTATTATCGGAGTGAAAAAAGTTAGAACAGCAATATCAAGTCTGCTTCAATACAGAAAATAAGCCTCATTTAATTTTTTGGGGGGAAAATCCTAGTTTTGATATTGCAGTTATACTGTATACGTAGATGTTAGTAGCAAACAACATATGACTTAGCGGTTATTCTACTGTGGCCATGGCCATAGCTAACCATACTGATTGTCACCAGCAGCAAGCAGTTTATTTTGATTGCACATATGTACATTGCCTTAATGATTTGTTTTTGTTTGTTTATAAAATTAATGTTCATGCCATCTTAGCTTAGGCACTATTACATAACAGCAAACAAAACTATGGAAATGTTTAAGAGTAATTTAATATATTTATGTAAATGCTTTGCATATCACACATAAACGTATATCTTTAAAACTTGTATTTACACACAAAATCATAAAAGTTACATTATTGTTTAGAACTCCTGATCCATTTCCCTCACACGCTTTCAGCAAAGCAGCACTCAAATTTTCATGCACAGTTTTGTTGAATCAAGACAGGCCCATTAATCCTCTGCAGTACAGACTCTATGGCTGTTGGTTCTGTGTTTGGCGTCCACTGTTTTTGAACCACACCTGTGACCAAGGATATTCCCAGCTTCCCTTCAGATGCAGCCTACAACTCTAGCTCTCATGCCTTGGTTTTACCATTGCAGCAGATAATAGTTTATAGACTGAAGACGCTAGAAAGTACAAACTTCTATGCCTGTCTATATGTATATGAAGCATGCCGCTTTTGGCCTTAAGGATATCCCTGCCAGTGTGGACTGCAGGGCGCTTACCTTGTTTCTTTATGGACTGTTCTTCATGTCCACCAAGATGTCACGTGTGTTGCCGCACCCCAGTGATGAACCTCCCATTTCAGTCAAACAGCTAAATTGTCCAGCACGCATTGCATCACCTTGACCCTTCACTCATTCATGTAACTTCTGATCTCTCCATTTATACTACATATTTCCACAGCATTTTCTCTGATTGCTATGGTCACAAGAGTGTTGTTGAAGCTGCTTTTCATCATACTGAGCCAGGTATTAAAGCTTATTCAACTGTTGTACTCGATGCAAGTCACTCTGTGTAAAAGCATACATGTCTAAAAGAGTGATTGCACAGTGTTAAATTTTCATACAAGAAGAATATTAGGCTGTTGGACTAAAGGCAGGAGTCAAAAGAGAAGAGGGAGCAGAGAAAGTGAAGGCTTTTGCAGTATAAAGGAATCACCTTGATACTGCAGTGATACTGCAATAACACATTTGTATAATGTGCCTCATTGAACACGTGTGTATATAAGCTTGTGTGCATGTGCAAATGTGTTGTGTGAGTCTACCACACTCATACAAAAGCTTATCGCTTGAGCATTACCCTGTACTGTAGAGATTTTGTGAGGCATCCTTTTTTGGTAAGCCAGAGCAAAATTATGAGTAAAAGTATAATAATTATTATAGAATATTGAGCAAATCAGAACACTAACTTTATTAATGGGGGTATTTACCCCTTTATCCCAGTTTCGAATGCCCAATTCCCACTGTAGTCCTTGTTGTTATGGTGGATCAAAATGTATGCACCTGCTCTCATTAAGCCCCATTATATGCCTGTTACGGTACATATATGAACAAATCTACTTCTATCTAGGATTAGGGTTGGGATTTGACAGCATTGTATCAAATCTGAATCCAGTAAAATCCAGTAACGAGAGGGAGGAGAGGAAAAAAGTTTGAGATTTGTTATCGTTTATACAGAACCTGATCCAAAATTGTAACCTCCTTAGGACGGAATAATATCTGTAATGGTGTTTGTAATTTTATATGAAAATAGTAATATAAATAGTGATATTAAACATTTTATGGAAAGTCAATATTAAATGGTATAGATAACAATAACCAGATGGGGATGTGTATTTTTGACAATACCATCCAGTAAATTAAATAGTTGATAAATCAGTGCATGTTGTCACATTGAATCAAAATCATATAAATCCAATAGACCTTTTTCATGGAAGCAGGAAAAGCACAGGTGTATATAATAAAATTAATGATAGCTAAATTCCATTTAGCTGCTTCAGTTTCAGGGTCCCGGTATTGTGCATGCTGGCTCACTGTCACACACTGTCATGGCTTAATGGGACACTTAAATAGAACAGAGCCATTGTAAATGTTATTAGTAACACCTGTGTTTTTCCTGCTATGACAAGTCAAAATGTCTTCTGTGCAAAATGCCTACATTGTCATAAAGCAGCCCTACTCACTGGTTTACCACATTGCCCCCATAATGGCTTCATACACAAATATAAAAGGAATAGCTACCTTGGTATAAACGATATACCTGTAGCAAAGTCTCTACCAGTTGACAAATCTCCATAATCTCATTGTATTGTCATATTGGCCAAAACTACTTCTACTGTATCTCTATTTTTGAGTATGTACTGTAGGTACACCCATTGTACTGCATGTCCTCCCAGAATACTGCAGGACAATACTGTACATAGATATGTGTGTGACTGTGTATCTTGTAAATGTAACCTGACAGTATAAAATGCCTAGAAGAGTGTGTCAGCATTTGGTGAAGCAAGCGACGGTATCTGTGTGTCATTGTGGTCCACGAGTTTCTGGGTAAGGAGCTGCTGTGTATCTGATGTGATGTGCAGTGTATGCTGTGTGTCACAGCAAAACAGCTGTTCCTGCATAGAGCCGTTGGGCACCCGTGTGTGTGTGTGTTTGTGTTGTTGTATGCGTGTATATGTGTAAGGGACAGACTGCCGTGTATCACTGTCACTCACAGAGACAGAGAAAGACACTGATGTTGTTACACTCTGACACTTATCTGACTCCACTGTCCTTAACTCTTACCCTGCTCCAGGCAGATATATGTGTTCTTGCGTGTCGCACAGTCACATCACATCAAACCACGGCACCCAAACTGTGGCCTAAAGCCCATTCCTCTCCTCCACAATCATTTTTCCGCTCCCTCACTTCATTCCTCCTGTTTCTCTTCTTTCTCTCCTTTCCCGAACCCTTCAGCAGTCTGGATACCTCTTTAAAGTTGAAGGATTTGCGAGTGGACGCAAGTGGCTTTATTCCTGTCTGTTGTGCGCCCAATCACATTTTGTGTTTGTGTGTATGAGGGTTGGTTGGTTGATAGCGTTTTATGAAATCTGAATCCAGTATAGAATCCACTGGTCAAATTTGAATCCTTTACTGTAGGTCTATTTAGTCTTAAATCCTTTCTCTCCTTTAGGTCTAAAAATGGCAATCAGAGAAGTAAAACTGAAGCTCAAGATTACATATTTGCTATTTAGATAAATGACTACTTAAATGTTTTGTTCGTTGTTCTTTGATAATAGAAAAATAAAATAGATGAAAGTTTCACAAAGACATTTGGTAGATTTTAACAAATTTACCAACTTGGATTCAGATCCATAATGGAAGCAGCTTTTGAAAACAAACCTAGTGTGTATAAAGTATATTTTTGTCCACAAAGTGGCTGTGATCAAGCACACGCTTGATATTAGCCTAGATTTGATGGCTGCCATATTACTGCCACATTATTGCAATGTTTCTGGCCTTGTAGCAGCACAAGACTGTGACCCTGAGCAGAGGTTTGTTGGTCTCAGTCTTGTGTCTATGCTTTAGTTATGAATGTGTAATTGTGTTTTTATGGTACCACTAATGTCATGAAAGTGGAGCCAGAGGAATTCTGATCTATAATGAAAGAGACAATTATAAGTAATAATGACTTTGGGCTAAACAGAGGGCTAGTCTTCTGCCCTCCAAGTCAACCTCCTGGCTGTTATTATGAACTGAGTCACACGGAGGGTTTGATGTTTACCTGGAGTGAGCAGGGCTGTACAGAAATATTCTTTATTTTCTGCTCTAGTTCTGTTACAAAAATACTGTCTCTGATGTTGTTATGCTCTGAATTCATGGGGTTAGGCCATGGCACGCACACACAAACGCACGCACACGCGCACACACACGCAGTCAGCAGTCATGTTCTGCCAGCACTCCTTGTAATCCCTCAGACAAATTACAACGTCTTCTCCTCCTCCTCCTCCTCCTTTCTCCTTCTCCACCTCCCTCACTCTACTCTCTCCTTCCAGCTGCAATTGGATTTGGATAAAGATGGCTTTTCCTTTTCTTCTCTATTCTTCCCTGCTTTGGCTAAAGAGGGATTTGCCCGGGGAGATTACACACAAACACACACATACATGCACGCTCACAGACTGCAGCGCAGAGACATTGCATTTGAGGAAAAACATCTTCACTAACAAACAGCCACCCCCCCTCACTCCCCCCTGCCTCCACTATAGCGATGAGCTCCATAGCCAGAGGTCAACAACCTCTCTTGCCTTCGCTGTCTTTCACTGCCTTGCTTCTTCTTCTCTCCCACACATTCGGTCTCTGCGACTATTTAACTCTTTTGCGCTACTTTCTCTATTCTTCCCCTCTGTCCTGTTTGCACTTCCTTCTCATCGCCCCCCTCATTCACTCTTCCTTTCCTCCTCCTTCATCTCATTATTGTCCTCAGTGCTCTTGTGCAGGTCAGAGGAGTTGGCCTTAACACAGTGTGATGTTAACTCCGAGCCCCCCCACACAGTGCAGCTTTCTCAGAGAGCAGGGGTTGACCCCCTGCCACTCCACTCGTGTAATGGACAGTTTGTATTTCTGCTCTATCTGTGTGTATGTGTGTTAAGTTGTCAAGAAGCAATATGAGGAAGAGACTCATAAGGACTGTAACGGATAACTCACTGAACCCATTTTGCATAGTACAGTGTAGTACGTGTAGTATTAGGCTGTTACGACACACTGAAAAAGGAAATACGCCCCCAGGGACTAATTTGTGTGTGTGTGTGTGTGTGTGTGTGTTTGGGTAGAGGGCGTTGGTGGTGGTGTGACTGAATAATTGAAGGGTGGAGGCAGCACATGGTCTTTAACCCTGAACCCCAGACAAGACAACAATCAATATTTAAGCAGAGAAGGAATGATACACTTACACATGCATACACATGCACACACACACACACACACACACACACACACACACAGACACACGTGTACTGTATGTAAACTCAGTTACACTTCCTTATGAGAGACAGTACCTGGCTGTCAGTGTGTATGATATATGGAGTGTGTTTTTCTGCACACTGAGGGGAATTGTGTGTGTCTGAGTGTGCAGTGTGGTAGAAGGAGTTTAGAGTAAAGACTTTGTATGTTTGTGTGGTATATATGTGGGTTTTTTTGGAAGTAATTTGTGTTACTTTAGATTGTCAGGGTTGTTTTTGCATGCTTGTGGCCAGCATGCAAAAATGTATCAAAATTGTTTTGTGCAGGCACTGCTTCTATGCAAATATGTCACGATAATATATGTGCGTGTTTGTGCACAGAAGGGGACGCACATCATGTGTTTTGAATTGTACAGACAGTTGGTAAGAACCACAGTGTCTTCCATTTCTTTCCTCTTTCTCTCTCTCTCTCTCTCTCTCTCTCTCTCTCTCTCTCTCTCTCTCTCTCCCTCCCTGGGCCACCAGTAGTGGTAATGGGGAGGGACCTGTCAGCTCACTTAATGCAGCTAATGTTTGCCTGCGCCTGGGGACATGAGCATAGAGACACACACAGTCCTGACACACACAGCGCTCCGCTCTCTCCCTCTGTCACCACTCTGTCACATTCCCTCTCTTCTGCCTCCCTCCCCCTCCTTCCCTCGCTCTCCCACTCTCCTTCCCTCCCTGCGTCCCTCATTCTCTTCCAGCTTCTTCTCCCACACTGCACTGCACCCAGTCTCTTAATATTTTTCAGCTTTGTTTCTCCTCACAGCTTGAAGCTTTTTAGGCCACGGCTATTATAATCACCTTCACCTTCCATATTATGTGCTCTTGTTGTTCCAAGTGACCACTCCATTTCAACAGCAGTGAAGTCCTCTTTTTTCAAATAAGAATAATTTTATTTTCAAGGATAAAACGGGCATCATTCTGTATTTTTCTTATTGTCTACAGATCCCATGAAAAGACAAAAAAAGACAATGCGTCTCTCAATACTTTCTGACTTCTCTGCCCTGTCTGCACTCAGCCACGGGCCCATTCTATCCTACTAAAGCTGCAAATCTCTAACAGGGCGCAAATATGTAGTTTCATTTATAAAAAAGGTCAATATTTCGTGAAATAAAAAAGTAGGGCGCTGAAGTTTTAGAACACGTTACTCAAAAAGGAGTAAATGTGCATTTATTCGGGGCAATTTCACCTGTGAATTGATACACATTTGCTGCATTAGTGAGTATTTGTGGCAAGAGGATGGTAAATGTGGGACTGACTCAAAATAAACTATAGTGGCCTTATGCATCGTAATGAAGGAACATGTCACCCAGTGCAATGGTGTGACTCATTTATGTGTTTTTAATAGATTTAATAGAGGAATAAGCTATATCAGGCTTGGCTACTCAAACAATACAATACTTGTTAAGGATGGAGTCATTGTTGGTGTCTGTCTTTTCATGGGATTTGTTGACATTAAGAAAATATATATCATCAACAGCGTTATCAATTAAGGCCAATTAAAACAACAACAAAAATCTAGCAGAATTCAGGTAGGGTAAATTCTGATCCTCTCCTCCCTTTTCTTAGCTATCGGCAAACCACAACAAATAAAAAAAATACATATTTTGAATACAACATTTGCTTTATGCTCGTAAATACCACCATAGGCATGCCCCTGTAACCAAACATAAACAAATACAAGCCAGTGGAGAGCACAGGAAACAGCTACAAGGACAGGCAGGAAAGCTTAATAAAAACAAATGGCTTATAGAAACAAAAAATACTTATGCTTTCTTTCTCTCTTTTCCCTCTTCCCTCGCTGCTGCCTCCCTTCATCTATTCCTCCCCTACGCTCTGTCGCTCTGATGAATATCACCCAAGCAAATCAGAGATGCAGAGGAATCTCTCTCATTTCTCACCCCTCTTTCCCTTCTCCTTATCTCTCCCTTCCTCTCCACCCCCTCTGTTTCTTTGGCTCCCCTGTCTTTCCCTCTCTCCACCAGATTTCCTTATCTACCTTCCCTTCCTCCCCCTTGCGTATGTGGATCTCATTCTCTCTCATTATGATGATTTGAGGTTCAGCTTCAGTTGCTGGCCCATTAAAACCAAGCAGCAGCAGCAGCAGCAACAAGCCTTGCCTTTCCTTATACTGCAGGCAGACAGCTAGGCAGCCTCATAAGATGGCCTCTACTCTGCATACTGCACTATAAACTGAAATACAAAAATGGCCCATGTCTGCGCTGTTCTTGTATCTAAATATAATATGTTGGAATTCTTTCATGCAGCAGAGATGGTGGCACACACACAGACATGCTGAATGACCTTGGCAAATGCCACCTCTAGCCAAACTGCCATATCTCAGTGCCAGCCCTTGATGAGACCTCCCACTCTTTAGGGAGGGTTGTTGAGGACTGTACAGGGATTGGACAGTGGACAGAGGGGGAGGAGGAGGAGGAGGAGGAGGGCTTTCTGTTGTAAAACCTAGATGTGGGTAAGAGGTGGGGGCATGGGTAGGGGCCAGGAGATTGCCAAGGCCCTTTCACGCTATCCTGCCCTGTTCTACATGGCTGGATCCATATGTATCTGTACCGAGAGAGTTCATCCACTGGTGCGTTTGGACTATCATTAACAGGAGACATCCCCAGCCAACATTATGATGAGGAGACCACAAGTACTCAAAATCACTCAACGCAAAAAATACAATTAAAATGTGTTTAAGATAATAATGCTAGAAAGGAAAGAGCCAATGTCAACACCATATCGTGAGTGTATTTGTGCCGTTATGCTCTTTCTTGCATTGAGAAGAAGTTCAGGAACATGATGCATGTTTTGCTGATATTTGTCAATTTCATGACTTGAAAGCTCCTCTTAAAGTGGTGTCAAGTGAGATTAGTCTGTTGGTAGGTGTGAGGTGAAAATATAACAAGGGGGGATTGAACTGCAGTTGTTTGAGCTGAAAGAGGTTGAGGTATGTGAGCGTAGGACAGGATGGAGTGGCCAAATTGGGATTTAAGGAGCGAAGGATGAAAGGAGGATGGATGAGGGTGAGAGACAGATGCAGTTAAGAAATTGGAGAACGAAGTATAATGAGAAGAATATACCTCTCCTTCCCACAATTTATAAATGCAGTAGTAGCATCAGTTACATTTTGATGGAAAGCCTTCATAAGTGGCTTTCTCTTCAGTGACAGATAGCAGATAAGGTGGTTTAAATGTCCTTCAGCCAGAGTGATCATTGGTTGACGGAACAGCAAGCAAACATAGTCAGTTCATCTGATAATAACTGAGAGGTGGAGACCTGGTGGGATGAGGAAATTACAGTGTTAAGAGTCTCCCTGCTTGAACTTATTCTTAAAGTTTCATTAGGATGGTGAGTTTGCCCTTGTCAGGGAGGCCTTTGGATGTTTGGATGGATGGACATCAGATGAACACTATTCAAATGTTGGATGGATCCATGTGTTTAGGATGGACTTTTGTGAAGTGTAGACTTGTATCCAGCACCCCGTATCACAATGTGAGCACTTTTGGTAGCCACGTTGGGCTTTTTGTTTGTTCTCAAAGAGTCTGTATTGTCAACAATTCAAGCTTCACCTACAGTAATAGCGACTGTGCTAACATACTCTGCTCTAGTGCACAGTGCACTTAAGCCCAGATTTAATTTTATCTTTTTATGTTTTTGTCCCAGTGGGTCACATAATATTATGTACATTTTATTAGAAACGGTAAATGCTGGCTGCATTGGTTTTGTTGCAGTACTGCGTCTGTAAAACTGGTTAAGCTGGTTGAGAGGACTCTTTAGTTTTGAGCATTGCAGGGGTTTGTAATGATAATACAATATAATAATGGTTATTACACTTTCCTATATTCTAATCTGTGATGGCCTAATTCTACCCTGCACGCATACCCTGCACGCTAAATTCCCTTATTTAGATATGGACTTAATACTTAATTGCCATAAAGAGCACTTTCTGAGTAAAACCTGAGTAACACCCTCTGAGCAAAACTGTCTTCAGAGATCATTTAATTTAATATGTCCTGCATGTTCTTTCATTCTGTTCATTTGCTGCATGTTCCAAAAGTTCCAGTTTTTAAAAAATTTTTTTTAGACCCAAATAGATAAAAATTATTTTGCAGAGTACATCCAGAACTTCATCCAGGGTCACCAATGTCTCTGTGCTCTGAAACCAATGTTGTTCTCGCATGTTCTCAAGGCTGCTCATGTTGTTTCTTTTAACATGAATTTTTCACAGCTCCCTCATTTGATCAAATTTTGCCTTGCTTACAGGCAGGTAGCAGTATAGCAAATGCTACCTCAGCTTCCAGTATACAGCGAGCCATTTGTTTTACATGACCTTTGAGTAAATGAAAAGCTAAGGGAATTGTTTGTAAATGGCAAAGTTAGCAGGTTAGCAGGTTTAACTTTGGTCAGTCATGACAGAGATGAGAGAGCTACAGTTCATTGATTGTGACAAATCCGTTACTCTCAGTAAACCCCAAACCCACAGTCATGAGCAGCTCCAGGTTCAGTTGAAGACAGCAGAGGGCTGTCATCTTCAGTGGGAATTTGATATCTGAGTCTTAGAGTGTAATCAGGTGCTTCTCTCACTCCGTCTTTGTGCTACTTGCGGGACAGTCGTAAATTGAGAAAGGCCAAAAGCAGTGCTACAGCAGATTTCACAGTTTCACAGCAGACTCTGAGGTACATTGGTCATCTATTATACACACCTCTATCATTCATAATTATCCCATCTAACAATGACAGTAACCAACCTCATTTAATCCCTCCAAGGGGAACTTCACTGATTTTACACATAGGTCTGTTTACAGGTCTACTGCATTTGTGAAAAAAGTTTTCTAAAGCCCTTCGTGCTGCGCAAAGTCTGATAAATTGCCTCAAGTGATGTCACTTGAGTCAGCATTGGTTGGGTCTGAAGACTACTGTTTGAAAATGAAAAAAAAATATGGGGGCATCGAGTTAGAAAGAAATGAGCTTACTAGACCTCTGTAACATGCTCCTCATCTCTGCTTGAGGCTGTCTGCTCGAGGCTACATTAGTCACTGCTGACATCTGACTGAACTGTCATTGCTTGAATTGCATTGTGGGTAATGTAGGCAAATAGAATATGCTTGGAATGAAAAAAGACTATATCTCTGGTTCTGCAGCATCGATTTTGATCCTTTTCCACCCTAAGTCCGACAGTATTATGGGAGTGTAATGCTAAATCAGTGGAGTACTCAAATCTACTTTATCTTTTCCCACTTCTTTCACCCCCACACTTACTATCTTTATTATGACCACTTGCTATAGTGCAAAGGGCAGTGCTAAATCATGTGTGTCCGTTGGGCTGCAGCTATCTGTAATGGTAAATGGAATGTAGGACAGTTAATAAATTTAAGGGTATCAAAGCCCAGCAAAGGGAAAGAAACATGGTGTTTATTGAACCGTTTGGATTGTTGTACTGCTGTCCTGTTAAGCATGCTTATCTCCAAGAATCACACATCACCATGCCATGGGACACTGGATCAGCTGAGACCACAAAGCACGCCTGACTAGCCACTCTGAGTGTGTATGCAGACGTGTGTACGCGTGTGCCTGCACATACATGTATTTGCAGTGGGGACTTCGTGCTTGACTGCTTGTGTAACTCTACATTTGCTGAGTGTGGTATGTTTGTGTGACAAGAAGACAAAAGAATTCCCAGACAAGGGATTGTGAGAGAAGAAGAGAGAGAAAGTCTAGATCCGTGATACCCTGATATGGCACCTTAGCTGGACTCCCCATACTCTCCTTCGGCATCAGTGTCCTCATCATCATCATCATCGTCCCTGGATCTTGCTTCCATCTTTTTCTTCCAGTCCTCAATCTGTCTTTCCTCCTTTTCTCCCTCTTAGTTCCTCTTTGCTTTCCTCCTTTTTCTCTCTCTTTCTCTCTCCTCTCTCCTCTCTGTCCCCTCCCCCTTGGTCTGGCAGTGACATTGGGCTAAAGTGGGACAGAGTGTAGGGGGGCAGTGAGGCAGAAGAGACAGAGAGACAGCCAGCCAGGCAGGGAGGCAGGGAGAGCTGCTGCTCTGCTGTGCCCCCCCCCTCCAAGCACGTACCTCGGGCACTCCTGGCCCCTCAGGCCTCCCCGCAACGTCTGGGGGACCCGCTTTTAGCATGTCACCACTACTCCACTCCAATCTGTAACATCTGTCTCTGCAGCTCTTTTGCTTCCCATCATCCCTCATTTCTTTGACTCCACCTCCTTCTCCTCCTCTTCATCCTCTTTTGGGTCTCTGTCGCCAAGATGCCCAGCAACAGCGGTGAGGGTGCATCATCACGGTGGCGCAGGCGAACGAGGGGAGCCAGGAAAGGAATGCGTAGGAGAATTGCAGGCCTTCTCCCCCCTCCTTCCCTTGCTCCTCACATCCGCCTGCCATGCAAGGTGCACTCAGCCGCACACAGGCCTGCTCCCCGGTGACCCCGCGCTCCCTGAGATTCAGTATGTGTCACTGTGGTGCTGCTTACATGCTGTGGCACTGTAGTACTCCCACTGATGACAACATAGCTTTACAAAGGGCAAGGCTTTATTGATTTGTGTGAGAGTTTATCACATGTGTGCCGGCACTCTCCCTGTATCTCTCTTCCTCATGCACACAGACACTTGTACGCAGAAGCAGCAGCACTGTGTGTGTGCAGATACCTGCGTTTACACAGTATCATTAACTTGCCACAAGTAGACGGTGGAATCAAGTTCAACAGCTTAACAGAAAGTCAGCACGCTGCTCTCAGAGGATCCATGATCAGTCTTTTCCATGTTTGCCGTGTCTTCCTCTTCATAATGGATGATCACACAAAACTGACCTGTGTGTGAAATTAGACTTTTTCGCACACCATTGTTTTTGTGTTTTCCACAGCAGAAATAAGGTCACGCTTTAGTAGACTTCACTCTGTGTGTGTGTGTGTGTGTGTGGGTATTGTGGTGTATGTGTTTATAATGCATTAGATATGTCCCGTTAGCCTTCTCATGACTGGCGAACATGTCTCTATCTATTATCTATGAGACTAAATAATTAAAGACAGAAGCGACACAATGCACCGCATGTTGACAAGTCTGGAGTATGTGTTTGTATATGTGTCGTTGTCAGTGACCAAATGGAATTGCAGATACATGGAGCTGGTTTTCGGCCATGTGTTTGTGTGCGCACTCTGACATAATTTCAACAGGGAAGAAAACCATGAAAACAATCTGAGGACAACAGGGTGTTTTTGTGTCACTTTGGCTGCCCTTATTTTAGTGTCTTTTCCTTTCCATCCCACTTTCCTAACTATTTTCTCTTCATCTCTTCATCCAGACTTCCAACTTCCATCCCTGCCTCCATCTTGCTGCTTGAATATTTATGGCCATTCCAATTAGTGGCCTTTAACCATTACAGAGGGACAGACACGGAGAGTGGGCTGATGATAAAAACAGACAGATTATCCGATTTCTTCTTCTTTCTATTTCTTTTGGTTTGGATGAGTGCATTTTTCCATTTCCTTTATTTGTTTTTCTTCTTCCTCTCTCTCTCTCTCTTTCTCTCTCTCTCTCTCTCTCTCTCTCTCTCTCTCTCTAGTCTCAAGCATGAGTTGTTCAGAGAGGGTGAGGGGTGTGTGGGTGTAAGGGGTGTCACCTTCTAACAACAGATATAGAAAGAGAAACAGAGAGACAGCAGCAAGAGGAGAGACAGAGGTAGAGAACAGAGAAACCAAGGAAACAGCTAGATATCGAGATTGGGAAAGACAAAGAAAACAGGAGACGTGCTGGTGGTGATGGGGAGGGCGGCAGCTGGCATTTGACGGTGAAGCATGCCTTTTTAATGAGTGCATTAGTCGTCCGCATACCTATCCTCAGATCACTGCATCACGCTGAACCTGGTAAACAGACGGAACAAGGGAGGAGAGGAGGATGAGAAGGTCAAAGGTTGCGGCTGAAAAACCGAAACACTTGTAGAGAGATAAGAATAGGCCGAGTGTGTATCTTGTGTTTCCTCTTCAATTATTCTGCCTCTGGTAACCTCGTGTGTCCTGCACTCATAGAGAGAGAGAAAAAGACAACTTGTGAAATTCACACATCTCTTCTTTGTTAACCTTCTCCTTTTATTTTGACATAACCTCTTCCCAGTCCTCACACAAGCTTTTGTCTCTGGTTGAGCCAAAGAAAGTGGCAGTAATATGCTGTCCTCGTGGCTCTTTCTATGTCTGGCTTGTTCTCAGTAGCACTTAACTATTATAGACTACTTTGAATGTGAATAGAGAGGAGATAGGAGCAAGCGTCATTCATTTCATACTAGAGAGAGAGAGGCTCAGATAGGGAGAGAGCCTATTGTCGCTAGGTGTAGATTTCCCTTTGTCAAACACATGTCAATTCTTCAGACCCAACAGAGGAGAGGAGAATAGGAAAATTATAGCAGCAGAGAAAAGGATGAGGGGAGAGAGGGCGGGTTGGAAGGCGGGAGAGGAACAGAGGAGGAGGGGAGTGGTATTGATTTGGCACTCGGGGAATCACACCACAGCTCTGTTCATTTTCATTCATCTGCCCTTGTAATGGGGGTGTTAATATGGCAGGTAGGGGGAGAGGGCAGGAGGGGGATTTAGGAGGATGAGAACATTTTATTAGAATCCAATCGTTATTATCCTTCACCACTGCCCACCTCTCAGCCCCTACACATGCAGACATGCATGTCTGCACTGGTGCACATGCGCGTGTGCACTTACAGCATGCTTAAGACACACACACAAACATACATGTACACGCTCTTGCCTCTAGATGTGAGCGAAGGCGGGGTGAGGGTGTTAATTACATGTTGGGCCTGAATGGACTCACAGTTGTACAATGTTTGATATAGTGTGTATGTACATGCGTGTGCGCATGCATATGTATGACGAAAGGGGGGCGCTTAGATACAGTATGGGCAGCTCAAATGAAATAGCTTTTAGTAGGCCTTCCCAGTGCCTCCTTGAAATCAGCCATAATGGGCCCTTGGTAATTATCAAATAAATTAGCCAGGGGAAGGAGTGGAGGAGGAGAAATCAGGGCTGACTCCTTTCATTCCTTTTCTTTCTGAAAAACATCTTCTTTACCTGTTCACTATTTGAAAGAACAAATACTTTATATCATTTTTTTTATATCATTTTTGCATTTTACAAATGGGCATTTTAGCATGATCACATGCTATTGTTATGCAAATCAGCGTTGGTTTTATTATAGTGTGCTGCGTGTTTTATGATTGATTTACCTTTCTGTAAAATGGTGCTCAACAGCTGAGGCAGACTTGATGAATTTAGGACTAGCAAGCCTGAGTGAAGACAACAGTTAAAACAAACCTCATCATGTCCTCAGGCTTAAACAAGCTATTTTTTCTGGAGAGAACACAAAGATCAAATAGTTTTAAACATGAACTCAACTATTAGTATTATTATTTCAGTTGATAGTTGTTTTTGGCCACTCTGGTAAGACAGTTCAGTTCAGTGAATACATCAAAATTTGTAAAAATCTAAGAAGTGATAGTAGATAAAATAATTATTCTTGAATCCCTGACATGCAATATTTTTCCATGAAGGGGCTGTGGTGAAATGAAAATATGAGAATACTGACAGAAGCAAAAACACAATAACATTTCTAAAAACAGAACCATAAAACATACAACATTCCACTAAACATTTGTACTGTGCATACCATGTGTACGTACGTAAAAATCTTTCTCATTGTTATTTTTGACTGGATGTCCACTGACTGAATCTCACATGCATTTCTTGAAATATATAGAAATAACTGTCCACCACAGAAGCAATGTTGTGATCATGGTTTACCAAGGATAGTTTTTACTTCACCCTTTCTGCAATCATCTCACTTGTTATATTGCGACTACTTAAGAAACTTGACACTAACCTGGCCCAACATGGTGTCACATTTGTGCTAGCTACACTATTGGACGACTGTTTTGGATTAAACCAAAGACGTCACTGTGTTGCCAAGTGTGTCACTGATTGTGCTCGATGCTCTCTGCTGTAGCTTTGTGCACTTCACTGATCCTGTTATATGTTTGGCTGCTTTCAAGGTTTCTCCAGCGTGTTTGCTTCTTGTTTCTTAAATAATCTGATTGAGTATTTTGCCCTTTTGTTATATGTTGTACCTGTCACACCATATTTGCCGATCACAAATACATCCACCTTGTTTACCAGTGTTAGATGCTCTGTTACTGAATGTCTCTGGTAGGGAGTTGACTGACTGCTGGTAGGCTGGGCTGTAGCACTGGGCCATATGCCACATTACTATTTTATTACTCTGCCACAGTATCCACTGTAGCTAACATTACCCTCACACACACACACACACACACACACACACACACAGTTTAATTGTGCCAACCATCGTACCACCGAGACCCATATAATGAGACTTTACACAAGAAGGTTTTCCTATTTTGGGCTACAGCGGCAGAGCTGTCCGTGGTGCTACCCCAGCCAGTATTCTTGGACATTTGGAAATGTGGCTGTCCATGGTGCTGATCTGCTGCAGACCTTGAACATTTCTCTTAACTGCACCACTTCTCATGCACTGATTTGAGCATGGGTATCTGCACTTCTGTAGAATTTCATAATGGCATGTTTTCTAGCTTGTTACAAAATCCTTAGCTGCACACACAGCTCTGTTTGCTCTCTGGGTGGTGCATACATAATTGATAAAGTTAAGGTAGATGCATCTTGTTTAACTTTTTTGATGTACAATAGCGCTAATAGTAACGTCAACCCTAATCCATCATTTAAACATCCTTGGACAGCATTAGTATTTATTCCACTGTAGCACAAATATTGCATGTACTGGTTTACAGCTTGCTGGGAACAGGTAGATGCATCTGCTCAGTAAATCATGGGCAGGTGAAGAGGCCTTTTGCACCCAGGTGCAGCCTCACCCTTTGCATGCTCTTACACTCCTTTACTTGGAGATGATACAGAATTATGAGTTTGAGGTGTGTGTAGCCTACTTTTTCTTTAGTAGATTTCAGTGGCCTTTGGGAATAAAGGGCAGCAAAAAATAATGGATTGTCAATGGGCCTTTCACATGCAAGCAAAGGGGACTAGGGGTGTTTATAGAATCGAATAGATATCACTGAGGTCTCGCCCTTTTTTTGCTCTGTTTCTCTCAGTACAGTGATAGTGAGTCGTCTATCACAAAAGTGGTTTGGATTGATAACAGTAAAACTGTCGGAAATTACAGGAGAATTTCTTGCACTTTGTCACTACAGCTAAGATGGAGCTTTTAAAACACAGACAACTTATTTGGTACCAACAGGCACATACACTCAGTCCCTCCTTCACTGTGTCTATGATTCTAAAACATCCTGAAACACACACTTACACACCCTCAGTGCCTCACACATGCTCCGATGTGGACTCGCATATAGGTCCATTGCCACTGCAGAATGTGGGACAAAGCGTGTGTGTGTGTGTGTGTGAGTGAGAGAGAGAAAGAGACAGAGCTAGTAAAATTAGCAATGTAATGATAAGGGGATAGGTGGAGATGCAGTGGAAGGAAAGGAAAAGAAGAAAATGCAGAAATGAAAAGTTGAATCGGGAGGAGGAGAATAAATAAGAAATGTGTAGGTGTACTCCACTGTCTGCTCATCGCTGTGGCATCCTGTAGTGAGGATGCTCTGCACAAAAAAACACACACAATACACATAATTTGTTGAGTGCTCTCTGCAAACATGGATTGTGAGACAGTGGGAGTAAGAATGTGTAGATCGTGAGACAGATTGTGAGTGCACTGCAAGTGTGAGTGTTTGCGTAGATGTGTGTGCATGCATTTGTGAGAAGTCTATTTGTGCAACTACTGGTCTGCATTGTACCAAGCCCGTGGTCCATTTAGCTTTAAAATTTGAAAGGCAAACCTTGACAATAATGTTAATTACAGTCTTCAGCGTGTCTCTTTGTTAAAAAGCGCAGAGTAAAAAATAAAGTGACATGATGCACAGAGAGATGTGTTGAGCTCCTCTGTGGCCTATAGCCCAGGCCTGTGAATCAATTACAGATCCATTCAGCAGTTTCTCTCCTCTCCTCTGATCTCCATCGCCATCATTTAAATGGCTGATTCCGTTTTTACCTCTAATGAAGGGTACTCTGTCGCACGCACACACACACTCACACAAAGCACGCACACATGCGCGCAAAACACACATGAAACGCACACTTGCACATGTCGCTGTGTGCCACCACAGCGCCCCCTACCCAGCTGTTGTCACGTGAGTGCACGGGCCCTAGCAACAGCGAGCGAGAGAGCGAACAAAAAAGAGAGATCCTGGCGAGAGCAGGGGAGAGAGGAATGGGTAAAGAGAGGGAGAGAGAAAGAGATGGGAGGGAGGGAGGGGGGAGCCGTAGAGCATTAATAAGTGATGAGTCCAACAGTGTGAATTGCTGTTAGTTAGCATTGCTGCAGCGCCGCCTTCATTTGCATGGCAGCACCAAGAACAAACCCCCTTACTTACGCCATTTCCTCTCTTGCTCTGTTTCTCTCCGATATCACTTTCTTTCCCGCTTTCACTCACTGTTTTATCTATTTCTGTCCCTTTCTTTTCTCTATGGTCTAGCCAGCATCTCAAAATATGTATATCTTTTCTTAATTCCTTTCTTTTGTCTTTCCTTCCTGTCTGATCTGATCCTCTTCTCCTCCCAACCTCCCTGGTGGCTACAACATTCCTACATTAACATTATCATTTTCTTTCCTCATTGTTTTGCTCTTGATGATCTCTTACGTTGCTATTCTCTCTGTTTGATGATAATTTGTTGAAAATGGCAGCCATATACGATACTGGAATATATTTAGCTGCGCCTTTCCTGCATCCCTTCATCTTCTGCCTCCATCTTTACCTCCTCCTCTTCCATCTCACCTCCCCTTTCCCTCCGCTGTCTCCCCCACCTATCTCAAAGAAGAGGGGTGTCCTCTCTCTGGGGGAACTTTGGGGAAGACAAGTGATGCTCCAGGGCTCCCTAATCCTGTTTTCATTGTGTCTCTCTCTCCCTTCCTGTCTCTCTGTCTCGTTATTTGCATGTATGTGTCTGTCTGTCTGTGGAATTTCTGGCATACGTGCACACACACAAGCACACACAGATCTAGCAGCGGCTTCGCTCTGCACTTGGCTTGACTTCCTGCCTCAGGCTGATCAGCTGAACTGATTCCATTACTTACAGACCCCCCTGAAAGAGAAGGAAGAGGAGCATAGACTAGAAGGGAAAAAAAAGGCAGAGATAGAAAGAGGTAGAGGGCAGAGGGGAGACTGGAGGAAGAGAGGCCGGGAATGGAGAATAGATGTCACGCAGATAGAAAAAAAGAAAGTTAAAGAAGGGGAGGAAAGGGTTAGGAAATAAGGAGGAAGTGAGGGGATTTTGCGCCTCCCTTGGGTGTGGGATAGACCTCAAAAAAATCTCATCCTGCCTCCCACAGNAAAAAAAAAAGAGCAGACACAGAAGAGCACATACATACATACACACACTCAACAACAACAACAAACTCCTGGAGGCGTAGGCAGACTAGACGAGAATTGATCTCCTCTCCCACAAGGAGAGGCTTGCAAGGGGAGAAAGAGAGAGGGAGAGAAAGAGAGATAGAGAAAGACGTAGAGGAATTGTTTTTACCCATGTGTGGCTCTCGGGCCTGCAGGCCCCTCATCCCTCTCACTCTCACTCCCTCCTCTGTCACTCCCAACGGCTTGTTTCTCTTTATCTCCCTATCTCTCCCTCCATCAATCTCCATCTGCCGTTGTCCTCCCTGTAGGGTCAGCCCCTTCCTCTCCTCCACTGCCTCTCTGCATCGCTGCCTGCACCCTCTCTGCTGTTTTAGGTGTGTCACATCTTCACAGACAGCAGGAGAGCAGGCAGTGACTAGAAATTAGATATCAGGTAGAAAAGAGCAGCAGTGAAGAGAGGAAGTGAAGAGCAGTAGGCTGAACTCAAGTCAAGGGGAGACAGAGAATAGAATGCTTTTGTTAATGAATATTTCACTTGATATGCCAGTGTCGATGAGCACACTAGTGCTGCAATGATTAATTGATCAGAAAAGTAATCAACAACGTATCTGATAATTAAAGATGTAGTCTACAATTCTAATCCAAAACTGTTTTTTTTTTCAGTGAATATCTCCTCACGGTCCGCTAGCTTTCCATTCTGTGCATGTACTGAAGTCTGGTGTTCATACACAACCCAGGTCGTCAAATACTGACGCTTTAGCTTTAGACTTTGGTATAATATGTCACAACTCGTGCTAGTGCACAGGACAAACTGAATATGTGAGTCTGGCTGTTGAGTTCAAATATCAACAAGCTTTCTCCGGAATCATAGACTACACTTTTAATTGGTCTTTTGTCCATTTGAACCAGCTGTTTTTGCTTGGTCTTTACTTCCTTTATTTACAGGCTTATTGAATTGTCACTACATACCATAGCTGGACATCCCTTATATTATTATTTTCAAGGTAATTTAAGCTTCTCAGATATGCATCATTTGGCATGTAAATGGTACAATACATGTTTTAGGACACCCTTTTACGAAAAAAATGATTTCTTCCAGTTTAAAATGGTTTTTGTTTGTTTATTTTTGGCTGATTGTCGAAAGTTTTTTAACACACAACAAATATATGTATATTAATGAATAGATAGAAACCATGTTGATAGACACTTCATGCCTTAGTACAGCCAAAAACGTAATGATAGTGTAAACTGAAACAAGCTTCATCTTCATGGAGTTCTGCGTTTTTCTTTTTCTTATTCTTATTCTTATTTCCATTTGGGATGGATATGTTTGGAGTTGCAGTACTAAACTTCCCATCATGCTTTGTATGGTACAAAACAAAAAAACTGAAGCTGTGTCCTTCGGCTCTGGGAAACTGTGATGGACACTGCACCATATTTTCTGACATTTTATGGAGAAAATGATTAATTGATTATTCAGAGAAAAATCATCTGCAGGTTGATTGATGAAAGAAATACCTAACTGCAGGTTAAAATAGGAAGGAATGATAAAATAAGTTACCTTATTCAATCAGCGTTGACAAGTTCCTTCTCATTATTGTCCCCAGCACCACTTTCTTTTCTCTCCATTCTTAACCATCTCTGAATTTCTTACGTGTAGCAGTGTGTTATACAGGGTTCTACTCGCCAAGTGCATATTATCCTGTAAGGCTTAATACCCAGGTTGGAACAAAAGGGCAGGCTTGGAAATTACAGCTTACGTCGCTTAGCACTCAGCACAATAGTCTGACTCACATGAAAACACTTGTGTGTGTGAACTTTCACATATGCATGCAAATGCACGGACTGACACTTATATGTGTGTGTATATATTCAGAAATCTGACAGCCCTGTTACACACACAGATATTGTAACACCTTTTATAGACTCAAATATAATGCTGATTTTGTAGTGTCACAAGTGCCAAATCTGTCTCACTAAGACTCTAATAGCTGGTCCGTATACAGTATATGCTGAAATTAATAATAATAATAATAATAATTA
>NTHP01000183.1:473329-498898 GCA_003416845.1 Oplegnathus fasciatus
TTTTTTCACAATTTCCTGACTTTTTATAGACTAATTAAATAATCAGAAAAATAATCAACAGATTAATTGATAATGAATGAAATGAGCAAGGAATGAAAAGCCCTACTGCAATGTGGAATAATGCACATTTTGTTTAGTCAGTCGAAACTTGTCAGCTTTGACACAAGACACAAGAAGTAAAGCCCTCAGTCTTTTTCACATCTCAGTCTTGTTAGAGTGATAGAGCGTGTGTGCGTGTGTGTGCGTGTGTGTGCGTGTGTGTGCGTGTGTGTGTGTGGCAGGGAGCCAGGCCAGTCATCTCTGTTTTAATAAATCTCCTTTGGATGGAGTTGTGCAGCCATAAAATGCATCGATTGTCATTGCTCACATTGTGGCAGGAGACACACACACACACCCACACACACACACATACATACTAGCCTGGTTATTGATACTTGCCTACACATTCATATCTACACATGTCCATTGATACTCACACACACAGAAAATTATGTATTGACATTTTTACATGCATACATGCAGAAATACATACAGATGCACACACTCATATTAAACAATAAACATACATTTTGTTAATCAAAGCAAAGGAATAAGAACAGATTATTAACCACCGGTATTGACTCAAAAATTATGATTTAAGGACAAAATGAAAACCAACCTTTCAAGCAGTTTTCACACTACAGCAGCCTCTTTTCATCAACAGTTAAACACATCTAACAACTAGCACCTTAAGTGTTTCAGAATAAAGTTGCTGTGGTGTGACTAGGTGCTGGCCTATTGCTTGGAGGTGTGTGTCAGTGTTTGTGTTTGTGGCGCATTTTCCCAGTATTCAACTATTCAATGCACCTCTGTTTTACTCAAGTCCTCTCTTGTCAACATTGCAAAGAGACATTGAAACATCATGTACAGCAAACAAACTGCCAGCATGTTCACACACACACACACACACACACACACACACACACACACACACACACACACTGCAATAGCATTCGCATAACCAAACAATCTGCAATCTACTACAAACTCTGAAGTGCACACTGTCTAAAATAACCCTTTGGGGGAAAAGAATACAAAAAGATTCAGAGAAGCGGAAAGAATCAAACACTGAAATACACTCTCCTCGTCTCTCTCCTTCCATCTCTCTCTTCTCTTCTTCTTCTTCTCTCTCACATACACACATTCTGTCTCTATTGACATGTGGATAAATCAGAGGAAGACCAAGCAGTCACTGATGTGAAATGAAAATGACTCTAATCTGCTGTTACCATAACACACACAGACACATCAATTATTAACACCTACAATAGCTCTCCCCTCTCTTCTCCCTTTCTCTTTCTCCTCATCTGTCTTTCTCCATTGTGTATATCTCACAAGATGGATGGGACAGAGTTTGTTAAAAGCTCCCATGTGTTCACCTAAGTGCTGTGGTTGGGGCCTTTTGAAGACATGTACATTCTAGACCTGCCTTTTCTCTTCTGAAATCAGTGATTTCTCTGGGAAAAATGTACTCAAGGTTTGTCAAGAGGGTCTTACGATGTGGTGATGAGTGGTTGGCATCCAGAATACTTCAAAAGCAGCACATAATTGACCTTTCTCTCAACAGCAGTTTTTCTTTGCTTGGTTTGCCTTTTTTCAGCAATTACAAATATATAGAAATGAAAATAATAAATACAATGAATACAGGAGAACTTGCGGATCAAGAGCGGTTTTAAACGTTTCTTACAACATTCAGAATAGTGAATAAAACTTGAAAAGACATGCGAACATCTATGATTTGTATTGTATTGTGTATTTGTGTAAAGATTTTAGCAAGGGTGTGTTTTATTGCTTATGAATTAATCTTTTTATTTGTAAAAGGATGATTAAGCCATTTCTTCTTTTAAGAGTTACATAATCTCACTTTAAAACATCTGTCAGAAGCCTGTACTTGTTAGAATAGATGCGATGTTATTTAGCCATAAATAAGGCCAGGAAGTAAGTAAAGCCCCATGGTGGACAGTGGGTGGAATATTTGATTAGATAACCTTAATCCTTAATGGCGTAAGTGGGGCTCAAAATTGAGTCTCTGAAACGGACAAGAACCATGCCCAATGCAAATACATCCGTGTAGTCACACAGTGCTTTACATGCAAATGATATGCCTTTGTTATAATGGTTTATTTGTTACTCAAATATGTTAACTAATGTATCCTTCGCCCCTCTTCTACCTGCTCCCTCCCTGCTGTCATCTGCAGGTAACCGTTTCTTCCTGACCTCATTTGGCGCTCTGTATATCTCAGAAGTGCAGAAGGAAGATGCTCTGTCCACCTACCGCTGCATCACAAAGCACAAGTACAGTGGAGAGACTCGCCAGAGCAATGGAGCGAGGCTCTCTGTTATGGGTAAGCAATAAGTTACCATTTCCACCCATAGTAGTTGCTAAATGCTAATCAAAGCATGAGTATATGGGCATCTGTTTGTCTTTTACAGTTATTTTCTTCAATAGGCTTACAAGACAGAGTTTTATGTTGTAGTTTTAAAGGAATAGTTCAACATTTTGGGAAACGCGCTTATTTGCTTTCTTGCCGAGTGTTAGATGAGAAAATTGATACCATTCTGTATGGTAAATATCAAGCTGGAGACAGGAGACAGTTAGCTTACCTTAGCATAAAGACTGTAAACAGAGGGAAACAGCTAGCATGGCTCTGTCCAAAGGAAACAAAATCCGCCTACCGGCGCCTCTAAAGCTAACTAATTAGCATGTTGTATCGTGTTTGTTTAATTCATACTAAAACCGGAGTGTAAAAACAACATGCTGCGGTGTTACAGGCAGATTATGTGCCAAAATATTTCTTGGCCAGGCCCAGTCACTTCCTGGAGTCTCGTAGTCACTGTGACAACCAGCAAAGACAGGAAGTTACTACGCGTGGCCAAGAAATAGTGCAGCACATAAACCCCTATAAAACCATAACACTTTAGTTTTTTTTATTACAATTAAAATATAATGTGAGCTTTAGAGGTGCTGTTAGGCGAGCTTTGTTACGTTTTGAGAGAGCCAGGCTAGCAGTTTCCCCTGTTTCCAGTCTTTCCAGCTAAGCTAACTTAACACACTGCTAGCAGTAGCTTCATATTTACTGTACAGACATGAGAGTTGTATCGATTTTCTCATCTAACTCTCAGCAAGAAAGCGAATAAGTGTATACCTAACTATTCCTTTAAGGATATAAAAATCCGTTTTTAGGACTGATAATTCCAATTAAATGTATAATTTCTGTAACATGCTTCACCTACAGACCCTACGGAGTCCACCCCGTCAGTGCTGGACAGTTTCCAGTCCGGTGAGGTACAGGTGGGGCACAGTGTGGAGCTGCCCTGCATTGCATCTGGATACCCAAACCCCACCATCCGATGGCTAAAGGATGGTCGGCCATTACCGGCAGACTCCCGCTGGACGCGGCGCATCACCGGCCTCACCGTTTCCGACTTGAGGCTCGAGGATAGCGGCAACTACATCTGTGAGGTCACCAACAGCTTTGGCTCCAAAGAGGTGACAGGTCACCTCAACGTCATAGGTGGGTAAAGGACTGAAGAGAGTGTAGTAGAGTAATAAAATTACAGTATTCAAGTCCCGTTACCACTCCTCTCAGCACACAACAAAGCGTCACTGATCATGTTATCTACCTGTCCTGACCTCCACTGTTCTACACTGACAACTACAGATGGAGCAAAAGAGTGAGACGGACAGAAGTAATGAATGTGATGTCAGGTCATGGACAGGCGAGATGGAGACATCATTTAAGCTCTGTTGGCTTTGCCCTGGCCCCGTGCCTCCTACACGCACCCCATCCCCCTCCTCCTTCAGCCCACCCTCGTCTGGGCCGAGCGTGAGCTTGATCTCCAAGGACGGCTTGTTCCCCCGCTGTGCTCTCAAACCTCAGCGAGGCGTCGCTACGGTGACAGAGCAGAACAGTGGTCGTGCAGGCCTGTCGCTCTGTTTACCGAGGATGCGAGAGAGGGAAAGACGGAGAGAATTTCATAATGTTGTGTGTATGAATGAAAGAGATGTGAGAAGGTGACACAGACAGAGGAAGAAGGCACACTTGTGGAGAGAATAGGGGGGAAGTGGAGGAGAGGAGATGGAATTTGAGTGTGGTTGGGAAAAGGGTGAAGTTAGTGGACACTGGGCAGACTGGCCACAGGGCACATCACTGCACAACCCACAAACCTCCTATGACAGGGCATAGAAGGTGGTACACACACACACACACATTTGGATACACACTTACAGTACATGCACTTATTGCCTGTGAAAAAAGTCTTACACATGCACTGTCGCTCCCTCACACACATGCTCACACACATTCAGCAGCCTCCAGCACTTAACACCAGCTGCTTTATTGCTCACTGACATTTTCTCCCCTTTCTGTCTTTCTGTCTCGGTTTTCCTCGCTGCTTAGCACACACACACACACTCACATACACACAGAAATCTTGACACACAAACAACAAATACACAATCACACCACACCAAAATATGATTTGTGTGGCCTGGCCAGCACAGCGTAGCTCAATTCAAATACCCATCTACTGCCTGAGACAAGCCTGCATACACATCAAGTACTGTACCTTCAATATTTAGGTAGTAACTTGTGAATGAGAAGGTATGACTGACTTTTGAAGAAGTATTTGCTTCTGTCTACCACCTTCTTCTCTTTCTTTTTTTAAAACTCTGTTCTACCTGGTCCTCCTTCTATCTCCAGAGCCACTACGGGTCACCTTGTCTCCCAAGAACCTGAAGACGGGGATCAGCAGTACAGTCATCCTATCCTGTGCCGTCCAGGGTTCCCCCCATTTTACTGTGTCCTGGTACCGTAACACAGAACCTGTCCTGCCCGATCAGCACTTTTCCATCCAGGGGGCTCACAATGAGACATTGTTCATTTCCGCTGCACAAAAGAGACACTCGGGAGCTTACCAGTGCTTTGCCACGCGCAAGGGCCAGACCGCCCAGGACTTCTCCATCATACTGCTGGAAGGTGAGGACACAAAGGGATTACCATGTTGGTGTACAATCATGAATGTAAGAAGGGTAAGAATGATTGGGTGTTTCTTTTTATGATTAATGAGACAAAAAATACACATTGTTTACACATACGTAAACATGTAATGACATGTTTATATCCACCAAGACTGCTGGAGAGCAAGTTATGTTATGCTACTACTTCATATGTGCAGTTGTGTGTCTGTCACCGGGATATCTTTTTGCGGTTTTTCTGTATTTCTGTATTGTGGAGAAGAGGGGCAGGGGAGAACTGATTGATTTCCATTAATTTACTGTGTAATAACAGTTTAATTGACATAAAACTGACACACTCTATGTTGCATCTAGTTTAATCTCTCTAATGATTTACAATTTATTTGATTTTATTATACACATTGAGTACATGCACTCATACACACTTATTAAAACACATATGCACACATATACAGTATATCTTCTTATAGCTTCATTCTTGTTACTGATAATGAGGTGTTACTTTTTCATTCAGTGCCTTACAGTAAAAAAAAAGGTGTCACATGCTTCCACTTTGCAGAGAATAGTGACTTAATCTCTTATCAAATAAGGTCCAGCCTCTCATTTTAATCCATCTTCCCACCACAATGCTGATTTGAATCCGGTGTGACATACTGTTACTATTTGTTTCTAAATTCACGTCTCACATCTCTTGTCTTGTGATTGTCTCTCAGATGGCACACCCCGTATCGTTGCCTCCTTCAGCGAGAGGGTGGTGGTCCCAGGTGAACCGTTTTCTCTGATGTGCGCTGCCAAAGGAGCGCCTCCACCCACCATCACCTGGACCCTGGACGACGAGCCTGTGGCCCGGGACCTGTCGCGTGTCCGAGCCAGCCAGTACACGCTCTCCGACGGCAGCACTGTGAGCCACGTCAACGTCAGCAGCCCGCAGATTCGCGATGGAGGAGTGTATCGGTGCGCCGCACGAAACTCGGCCGGTAGTGCCGAGTACCAAGCGCGCATAAACGTAAGAGGTGCCTGTCTACTTTTCAATATCAGTCATACAGAGGCTTCTCATAGCCTGACCCCTACCCCTACCCTGACCCATATCCTATCCTGTACCCTTCTATATCTCTACTTCTCTCTCTGTATGTGTGTTTTGCTCTCTCATGTACTGTATAGATTTTTACTTTTTCTCTTGTTTTTTTTTTGTTCTGTCTGTCCATCTTTACACCTATATCTTATCTTATCTGCAGCAGTCAGTGTTTTGTTCCTCCAGCAGCCCATATAGTGTATGCTGTCTCATTCTGTCTTTCTTTCGTGCAGTCCGTCTCACTTACTGTAGCTCTGCCTGTGTGAACACACACATACATATGAACACATAAAGAAACCAAATACACCTACTCACCCACCTACTGAACCTGCCTGTATGCACTCACACATAGACATGTTTGCCGCCAGACAAAATGTTAAAGTAGAGAGATTGTAGCATAACATGTGGAGAGAAAGAGTGGCTAAAGGAGAGGAAGTGAGATTAAGGAAACGTGAGACAAATGGATGGAGAAACCTTAGAAGAGAAAGAAACAGATGGCCAGAGACGGAGGGAGGAAAGAGAATAGATGAAGTGAGAGAGGGGGAATGACGAGGAGTGCTAGTGTCTGGTTGTGGGAGTGATGGTGAACTCTGGTGACAGGACTGGTGATGTCACTGTCGGAGACGACAAGGATGAGGAGTGACACCGATGGACAGGGCTGTATCGCTGTCTCCATGTCTCTCTCTCTCGCTGTCTCTGTCTCGGTCTCTCTCTCTCTCTCTCTGTCTCTCTCTCTCTCTCTCTCTCTCTCTCTCTCTATCTCTATCTCTATCTCTCTCTGTCCTATGGTGAGATGTGTAGTTGTGACATGTGAGTCTGCTCTAAGGAGACATGCCAGAATGATCATTGCAGTGAGAGTGAGCCCCATTGCCAGAGAGCTTCAGTCCTGCATGCAGCACAAACTGACACAAATGCAGCCAGTACACACACATGCATAACCACACATGAAAAAGCAGTAACACACTAGTATGCTTATCCACTCACTGAAATGTGATACACTCAACTTATCCCATTCAGTGAGGGGCCAACAGCAAAGACACTGAGCCACACAGACATAGTTGAACACACATGCAAGTCTGTACTGTATATGTGTTGTGTGTGTGTGTGTCTGTGCGACGGTGCTACTGAATAATACATCTTTCACTCGTCAGAACTTCAAAGCTCAGCACACGCTGAGAAAGGGAGGAGAGCGAAAGAGAGAGAGAGAAGTGGGGGTAGGAGGGCTGGAAGGAGAGACAAAAACAAAGATACAAGACGAACAATGGTGAGAAGGTCAGAGGAGAAGTGACGGATGATTGAGTGATAGCTCCCAGTGTCTTCCAGTAATGCTGAACACATTTTGTGTCCATCTGACTGTCTGTCTGCCTGCCTGCCCACAGGAGTCGGCCTGTCTTTTGGCAATGATACATGGCCAACATATTGAGGCAGTCAAGTTTTATTTTTGTTATGTTTTTTATATTTTTTAGGACATCATTCACATTAATCTTGTTCCAGTTAGTCTACCAATTACGTCTTGTGGTCACTCTTCCTTAGTCTCACTGCCACTCCAAATACTATAGCCCATGTAGCATGACCTTTATGGTGTTCTCAGCTCAAATGTTGACATGTTCGTTAGTTATAACACAAAGAAAACAATGCATTTGTTACACTATCCAACCATGGAAGATGCACAGCACTTTGCCCATGCCATTGCACACATATGGACACACAAACAATCCATGATTAGGTTGTTAAAGCCGATGAGTTCTGCATTGGAGGGCTGCAGCAGAGCTGGGACCAATACAAAGAGGGCACGTGCCGGATACATTTACCGTAAAACAGTTGGAAGCAGTTGATCAGCATGAATGAAAATTAATGTATGAAAATACAGTATGACACTCTGTTATTATTGGGCTTACCCATGCATGTAAATGCACTACCTTCCAGTAAACTGAAAGCCTGTAAATAAACTACAAAATAAAATACTGTCACTCATTAAGTGTCAGTTTAGTTTTTCTCATCTGTCTCACCCACTCACTTTCCCTCTCTCTGTTACTCTCTCTTTTTAGAGTAGTTGGGTCGGTTACATTAAATGTTGGTTTGTTTAAATGTCAGTAACATTAAATGAAATTGCCATCGCTAATCCAATCTGACCTGTAAACAATAACACTATCACTGCTGCACTGAAGTCTGGCATTCCCGTGTTACTGCATTTGGTTTGTGTTTGTTACTACGGGAAACAACGTGAACTATCAGAGAAAAGGGGCATGATCCATAACATTTTCATCTACTCTTTGTTCCCCTTGCCTAAAGCTGAAACTTTTTAACTTTTAAGGCACTTGATATTGCTTATTTTTAGTTCACATCTTAAAGTAGATTAATAAACAGCTGAGTAACTGTATTTCTCTAGACTTAAAAATCCAGGAGACCTACATGTGTCTGGGATGGGCTCAACAGATTGTGAAACAGAAAACAGTTGCGGGTGGGTGGGAAGGAGTGGGATGGTACATCTGGGCTGTAGTGGTCAGAAATTGTGCAGGTGCTCCTCCAGAAAAACTCCAGAATTGAAGCTGCTTTTTAACATTGAGGCAAGACATTCTAACCTCTCTCTCTTCCTACACCCCTACATGCTTTTTTCCTCTTCTGTCCCTTCCCTTCTCCCCAACTCCCTTCCCTATCACCCCTCCCCTTTATTCCTAAAATTCCAAGACCTGCTTCTGACACCATCAACTAATGATCTTCTTTTCTCCTCTCTTTTCTTCCTCTGGTCAACCCTCCTTCTCTCCATCGCTCTCCCTCTGCCCATTTCTCTCTCTCTCAGGTCCTCCAAGGATTCGGCCTATGAAGAACATCACTGCAGTGGCAGGAAGAAACACTTTCATAAACTGCCGTGTGATTGGGTACCCTTACTATTCAATCAACTGGTACAAGGAGGGGCTTCTGCTGCCTGACAACCATCGTCAGGTGGAGTTCACTTTCTGCATTTCTGCTCAAAGACAATAAAAATATATCAGAACTTAACTTAACTTTCCATACAGCATTGTATAACATTAATATACAGTATGTAGATGCATAAATCCTATTCTAGACATATACTGTAGATCCTTTATATAGAGTTTTTTTTTTTTTNTTTTTACAGCTTTACAAATATTATATAAATGTATGTCAAAAAACACGAGTTACTGAATTTGTTATTGTCTAGTATTAGTCTGTGTCTCCTAATAGACCTGTGAATAAATTTGGGAACAGTAGTAGGTGTGTCTTTTTGCATCACAGATTGTGCCTTTTTAGAGTGATGCAAACACATTTTTTTTTACATTTCATGAATCATGTAATAAGTGATAAATTCATATAAAATAGGCTGAGAAATTTATGCTCTCATGCCTATATAACGGAAGCTCAAGCAGGCATTTGACAAAGACTGTCAGATACACAGTGGTAACGACCACTGAGTTCTATAGTCCCTGTGAGGCACTTTTTATTTTATTGTATATTCCATTACTCTATGTTTTGCTTTTTTGATTTATCAGTATAGCAAAAAAGATTTCTACTAGACTGAACAGAAACAAATGAAGGCACAGGTCAGGGGAACTTCTTTATGCATCTGTGTCGGCCATGTTTATATCTTAGCGTCATCTAATTTAAATACACAGCTCTGTACTGTATATGAATAAGAAAACCAAGCATGTATCATCTCTGAATGTGACACTGCTGATCTCTGCTCAGGTGGTGTATGAGAACGGGACCCTGAAACTCAGCGATGTTCAGAAGGGGATGGACGAGGGGGCCTACGTCTGCAGCGTGCTCATCCAACCACAGCTGTTCATCACGCAGACGGTCTATGTCACTGTCAAAGGTCAGTCACAGGGTTGATCATTCTGATAACTTTCGTAACCTACTTTGGTAGGTTTTTACTTGTGGCTGGGATGGACAGTCATATAGAAAAAACATACATAGCACAATAGCATACATATTCTTGTTTGTTGTGTGGCGTAAATTATATATGCTTATATGTTTGTTTGGGGTTTGCCTAGTGAGGTGAATATACTGTGAGTAAGATATAAATTGTGATATATAGAATTGTAATTTATGAGTCTAGCTGTGTTTTACTGGGTCATATGTTTGAAAACGCAGTGGAAAAAAATATGAATGTAAAAGAGGGTGATTGTAAGAGGGATGGAAAGTGAGTAAGACTGGTTTGGAACAGGGGGGTGTGGGTGAAAGAGAGGGAGAGGAAAGAAGAACGCTGTATGCATTGCCTCTAATAACCCCTGATTAAGGGGCGGAGTGGCCTAGTGCGCTCGCTCAAACACTCAGCAATTACACAGAGCAGGAGTGTATAAGATTTGTGTGTGTGCATGCCATACGCATGCATATATGTGTGTGAATGACAAAGTGTGTGTGTGCTGTATATATTCTGCATGTCACCTTTTATGTTATTTCGCTCTGTTCTCCGTGGCGATAGCATGACATGTTTGTTTTAGGAAGTTGTCAAGTGTGAGTGTGGGTTGCGTGTGTTTTGACTTGACATTAGCAGACGTGTGNNCGTGTGTGTGCGTATGTGCATTTGCTGCGAGTAGGTGTAGGTATGTGCTTGTATGAATGTGTGCTCGTCATGTCTCTGATTTAATTAGATGAATTTTAACGAGGCCCAGATTAAATCCCCCAGATGTCTCAGCTGTAACCCCCCCACCGCCACCCTCCTCTCCTCCCCCACTCCAAACCACCGCCATCACCTCCGCCGCTCTCCATAGCAACACCGTTCTTCCCCCTGCGGATGGGGCTCTAATTAGAGCAGCTATTATGGGCTGGCTTTAGCAGGGCAGGGTGGGGTGGAGTGGAGGGGTTGGTAGGGGGCACTGGCGGCTGCAAAGTGGGTAGTGGGCTAGTAGGCAGCGGTGTGGAAGCTTTGGGGGTCCAGGCTTAGATGACAGACTGAAGAAATCAGACAGACAGACAGGCAGACCACTAGTTTACCAATCAGCCTGTCAGGTGAAAACGACAGATTCAGAATCTGTCGTTTTCACCTGACATGCCCTCTAAAAGAAATCTCACTCTGTCTTTCTGTCTCCCTCCTCTGTATCTTTCTCACTCCACCTCTTCTCCCTTTACGTCACTCACTCTCCCACCCTATGTCCTTTCAATGCCCCCGAATCTTCAAATCTCTGTGTCTACCCATATTCTCCCTGTCTTCACATCTGACTTTCTCTCTTTTCTCTATCCTTCACTTATTCATATCTGCCTCAAATCTCTGTCTTCACCTCTTACTCACCCCGCTCATTTAAACAACCCTCTAACTGTTTTCATTCATCTTTTTTTCTTTATTTCCATTCCCTCTTTGCCTTATTCTGTCTTCTTTCTATCTACCCTTTATTTCACCCGGTTGCCTGTCCTTGCATTTTTCTCTCCCCCGCTCTCCTTTTCATCACATATTTCCTTGACTTGATCTTCCTGTTCTATCTCTTTTACTTATCTTCTTTTATCTCATTTCACTATTTTCCCCTCAATTATTTTGTCTCTACCACGTTTCCATTTACTCTCCCTTCCTCTCTACACATCTTACACTCCATCACTCTCTATCTTTCACCTCTCTTGCTCACTCTTTCATCCTCCCCTTCTCTTCCTCTCTCAGTTCCTCCACTGATCCAGCCATTTGACTTTCCACCAACTTCCATTGGTAAATTGATGTACATCGCCTGCGTGGTGTCGTCTGGAGACATGCCCATACGCATCACGTGGCGCAAGGACGGGCAGGAGATCGTGCCCTCCTCGGGCATCACCATCGACACAAAGGAGTTCATGAGCTCCCTCCAGATATCCAAGGTGTCGCTCAAACACAATGGCAACTACACCTGCATTGCCAGCAACGATGCTGCCACTGTCAGTACAGAAAGACAGCTCACAGTTACAGGTAAGGAAGGGGGGTGAGAGAAGATGGTGAATGTGAAAGTGATGTTTAGAAAGGGCTGAAGGGAAAAGGAATGAGTTATTTTAAAAGAGCGCTGCAGTGATTAACTATTGTACTTACATAGAGTTGGTTGACTTAGAAGATTTAAAAAAGCATGGTCAGAATTGAAGCAGCAGAGGCTGATATATCCCATAATGCAACTCGATAGCATCTTTCACTAGACCCTCCTTGCCTAGTAAAAACCCACATATTTCCAACTCCACTATCTCCAGTTTGTAACACAAGCTCCCTGTTAAGCTCAGTGATTCAGTCATTTTCACAGCTTCCTCCAGAACCACAGAAGAGACTGTACAACTGTTTTAACAGACTGTGTAGTACTTCCTGTGACTAGTACATGGACTTTGACATGTAAAATCAGCAGTGTTGGAAAGATAAGTACATTTAGTACATTTACTCAAGTACTGTACAAAAGTACAATTTTGAAGTGCTTGTACTTTACTCATGTATTTCAATTTTATTCCATTTCAATTCTATTCCACAACATTTAAGGGAAACATTTACCTACTTTTTACTTTTTACTCCAACATTTATTTGACAGCTATAGTTATTAGTCCCATTGCAGATTAACATTTTATATCAAAAATGTGATAAGTTTATAGAACACAATGCATTGTTAAAGATTAAGGCAGTGGTGTGCAACAATTTTGGCTAGTCACCCCTTTCAAAAAAGCAGTGTCTTTTTGGGGCCCATTGTTACATTTGAAATGAGTTGTTAGCAGTTGGATAGTCAAATCTAGCTACACCACAACCAGCTATAACATTAAAACGCTAGATATGCCTAATAATGTAATATTTTTGTACATGTAGTGGGATTTTGAATGCAGGACTTTTACTTGTAATGGGGTATTTTGACATTGTTATACTTGCACTTTTACGAAAGAAAATGATCTGAATACTTCTTCCATCACTCAAAGTCAGAGGGGATTTGGTGATGTTTTGACTGAAATACTGTTTACCGGCCATTAAATATGGTTCCAGTGTGAGAAAGAACCAAAAATGAAGTTTTTGTCTTTTTTTTCCTCTTCTCTTCTTCCTACAGTGCCTCCTCGGTTTGTAGTGCAACCCAACAACCAGGATGGGATCTATGGGAAGGCAGGGATCCTAAACTGTTCAGTAGATGGATACCCTCCTCCTAAGGTCATGTGGAAACATGCCAAAGGTACACTAGGTACATGACCCATCTTTCATTCTTTATCTATGTATTGTGATGAGTCTCTGTCGGCTTTCCTCTGCCCATTGTCATATTCATAGGTTCATACTGCGCCATAGTAAATTTGATTAAAATGTAGGGATCGTCAGATACTGTACAATTCATCGTAATCTTCTCCTTCTCTTTCTGTCCAGCGGGTATTGGGAATCCACAGCAGTACCACCCTGTGCCTCTGACGGGCCGTATCCAGATCATGAATAACGGCTCTCTGCTCATCAGACATGTCCTGGAAGAGGATCGTGGCTTCTACCTCTGTCAGGCCTCCAATGGCGTGGGCTCAGACATCAGCAAGAGCATGGTCCTCACCGTTAAGAGTGAGTATACAAACTCACACTGGCTAATGTAGCAGAGTATGAGTTTTTCATGGCATAGATGACTGCAGTGAGGCCATCTGGGATGCTCCAGTGCTCCTGCTTTATCAGTCTTAATGCACACACACTCGCTAACTGTGTCAAACCAATGAGCCAGCTCGCACTACTCACCCTGTGCTCTGTGGGCATGAATGTACACACATACGTGCACACTGATGAATTGGTGGAGCAAAGGTGACCATGGAGCAAAACAATAAAGAGCAGTGAGAGAGACAAGGGTGTGTGTGTGTGTGTGTGTGTGTGTGTGTGTTTGGCGAAGAAGATTGAGCATGAGTGGTTTTGTGTATAGAGTGTACACGAAAGGTAGAGTGTATCATTTTCGCCTCTTCATTCACCTAGACCCCAATGTTAACTATTGGAGAACGAGAGAGGAGGTTTATTGATTTTACCTCATTGACCATAGCTCTTCATTACTCTACTCTCTGCAATGGAACNTGCTCCTGCTTTATCAGTCTTAATGCACACACACTCGCTAACTGTGTCAAACCAATGAGCCAGCTCGCACTACTCACCCTGTGCTCTGTGGGCATGAATGTACACACATACGTGCACACTGATGAATTGGTGGAGCAAAGGTGACCATGGAGCAAAACAATAAAGAGCAGTGAGAGAGACAAGGGTGTGTGTGTGTGTGTGTGTGTGTGTGTGTGTGTGTGTGTGTGTGTGTGCGTCTGTGATAGGCGGTGAGAAAGCGAGCAACTGAGCGATTGATCTTTTGACTCTTGGGATCTGTCTACACACAATCAAAAACACTTTGAGCTTAATCATTATCTGCAATCAATCTCTCCATCCTGCCCTCGCTGTCAGTAACACCCTGTGTAATGCGATGTGAAAATGCATAGGGAAAATGTACATACACACACGCTGACTGTCAACATCAAGAAGGGCATTATGAGAGGGCTTTGTAGCATGCAGTACCATGACCTTATAAAACAGCGATGCAGACAAAAGAGATGTTAACACTTAATTTCTGGCTCCTTTTGACGCTTGCACACGCAGACACATATAAGCAGGTGCACATAAATACTACTACTACTTTCACCATGTTCTGCTATCACAGGATTGCTCCTCTCTCTCGCTCTCTCTTTCTTTCTGTCTCTCTCTCTCTCTCTCTCTCCCCTTCTGGTGTTAGTGTTATTGATTGAACCGTTCCTCTCCTCTGCCTCCCTCAATTCTGCCTGTTTCGCTCAGCGGAGAGGGAGGAAAAGAGGGAAAGAGGGAGGGTGAGATGAATAAGTGATGAAAACAAAACAGCAGAACCCTCCTCAGATCGGTATTGTGTGTGTGTGTGTGTGTGTGTGTGTGTGTGTTTGGCGAAGAAGATTGAGCATGAGTGGTTTTGTGTATAGAGTGTACACGAAAGGTAGAGTGTATCATTTTCGCCTCTTCATTCACCTAGACCCCAATGTTAACTATTGGAGAACGAGAGAGGAGGTTTATTGATTTTACCTCATTGACCATAGCTCTTCATTACTCTACTCTCTGCAATGGAACTTGGCTGCTCTGAACTCCACCTTCTTAACTGCCAGCTGTCCTGCCCTTCTCCCCCCCTGCTCTTTCCCTTCTTTCTCCTTTTCCACTTAAACCCTGCTTATTATCCACTTACTCTTTCTTTTCCTCCCCCCCTCCCTCTTTTATGCTCCTCTGTCGTCTAATATCCCTCTCATCAATCTGTTTACTGTCACCATTTCTCCCTGCCCCCNNTTTGTCCTCACCTTCTCTTCATCTCACACTCCATTTCCCTTCTCCTTCCAGTCCCAGCGATGATCACCAGTCACCCCAACACTACCATGGCTAAGAAGGGTCACGTGAAGGAGCTGAACTGCACAGCCAGAGGAGAATGGCCCATCATCATCCGCTGGGAGAGAGGCGACACGGTCATTGACCCTGACCGCAACCCCCGGTACTCCATTACCACAAGTCCCAATGAGAAGACTGACGAGGTGTTGTCTACGCTCAAGGTAAGAAACACTTTTTCATATGGTGGAGCATCTAATTGATGAAATCGGAGAGCAATGTGTTTATGACTCTTACTCAGCTTTCGGTTTCCTTTTGTCTGTTTGAGCTCTTTTTTCTGAGTGCGAAGTACAAAGCGCATTCTAGTGAGTCCATTATCATATTAGTCAGTGTGTTAGAGGCTGTTAAAGTCTGATAACAGTCATGGCCTATCTAGTTGTTTAACATCAGTGTTCTCCCCACCACAACATACCATCAGTTTGGTCCAGACCAGTATCTCTACCAGCACGCAAGTGTGAATACACAGCAGCCTAACATATGATGCCAAGACAGGATGATGTCTCTTTTTTAATCCATGTTTCTGACGTAACGAAAGTCACCATGTCATGATTCTGCTCTGCCACACCATGTTGGTCATGGCAGCCACAGTTCTGCCTCCAATGCATTTACAGGTAAGATGCTTCAGGTGATACATTTGCCAGAATCATAGGAATGACGGGGGATGATGCTTGCGGCTGTTGCAGCCTGGTGATGGCAGTGTTTTTGGATGATGATACCAAAGAGAGGGTCACTGGTAACAAGTGGTACTGAAGGAGCTCGGTGATGTTAAGAGGAGCTGAATCAACTGTGTGTCCAGCGAGTTCTGAGGATGTCATCATCTCACTCAAAAGCCACACGAGAGCACAGAACCTTGTGTGTGTATTTTGCACAAGATTATATCAAGGTAACTTGAGTGGATTTAGTGTTTGACAATGTGTCCACCTCAAATTAGTAACTGTATACAGGTAGGTAGTTCATCATCTGAAAGGGAAGGCATCTTTTAGAGTGTATGTAAACAATTATGGATGGAAATGACTTTTATGTAGTACTCAAACAATAATCTTTACTGCTGGTATTATTGCCATAATCAGAAAAAAAATACATTTAGATTGTAGTGGTTTGATCTATTGGTTAAAGAATGTATATATTAAAGTACAGGCAAAACATGCTGGAATGGGGTTTGTGCAATTTTGCAGAAGTAAAGTGACAAAAATAGCACAAAGGGTGTGTCAGGTACCACACAGGCATGATAGAGGAAAAACTCTCACAGGGCCACTTCTCCATCACAAAGCTGTGCTTTACACAATTTGCCTGCACAAAGATAGAGTTGTTTGTCTCCCTCACATTTCTCTTTCAACCTTTCTCCCTACAGCTAAAGCCAGCAGAGCGTGAGGATTCAGTCTTCTTCTCCTGTCATGCCATCAACTCATACGGAGAAGGACGAGGCCTTATCCAGCTCACTGTGCAAGGTAACCATTCCTGTATAAACGCATGTACTGTACCGTCTCCTCTTTATATTGATAAAAGCTACACGAACCCGCTCTTCCCCCTTTCCATCCAAATGTGTCTCTCTTTTGGTGCTACCTTCTCCTGCTTTATCTTGACTCCCTCTCTTTTAAATCCTCAGAGCCCCCAGACCCTCCAGAGTTGGAGGTGCGAGAAGTGAAAGATCGCAGTATGAATCTCCGGTGGACACAGAGATTTGATGGAAACAGTGTCATTACCTCCTATGACATTGAGTATAAGAACAAGACAGGTAAGTAAATATTATATTTTTCTTTTTACAGAAAATGATGGTATGAAAGTGAATATGCTAAGCTGTTGGTGCTTCTTTTCTTTATTTGAAACACTACAGAATAGGCTGAAATTGACTGTCAGTGTCAAAATGCAAAATTTTTCAAGAATTTTACTTTATACTTCTGTAGGAAGATTATATGGGGAAAAAGACTTAATATTAAACAACAGTGAGACTCATAAATCAAAAGTGTCTTTTTAAGTGGGAAAATTATTTCAAACAGTATAACTCAAAATGAAAAACATCACAGTACTGTTATTATATTTCTTTTTGTCAGATTCCTGGGAGCTGAAGCATGCCACTCGAAACATCTCCCCCACCAACAATCAGGCCAACATAGTGGACCTTCACCCTGCCTCTGTATACAGCATCCGCATGTACTCCTACAACTCCATAGGCAAGAGTGAGGCCAGCAAGGAACTCACCATCAGCACAGAGGAAGCACGTAAGTATCTCGGCAGCACTGCTTGTTGCTAATGTGAATGTGTGCAAATGTTTCACTGTTGCTTGTAGCATTAGCTCTTAGCCACTGCATCTGTCCTTGAATAAGCAGTTTGTATCAAAAGTCTCAATGAAACTGAGAAAAACATCTTTTAAAGTTGTAGACAAGAATATTTCAGGGCCATGGAAACATGAAAGCCACAGAATGTTTGTTTGACAGTAGGGATGCCTCCGCCTGAACCCGCCTGATCTATTTCTCTCTTTGCAGAGCCTGATGGTCCTCCCATGGATGTGATCCTGCAGCCGGTGACCTCTCAGAGTATCAGGGTCACCTGGAAGGTGAAGTCTTTTTAAATTTTCTGCCTTATGAACAACTATGCACTTCCTCAAATTTCATTTGTTTGTGTAACGTTACCTTATCTCACTTCATCAAGTTTTGCTGTTGTTGTCCTGATTCCTTTTCACTGAATTTAGTTCGTGGATGTGGCTAAACAATCGTGCACCACATGAATAGGAATACATGTTTCTGATGTTAGTACTGTCTTTCCTTTTCCGTTCTCCAGGCTCCCAGGAAGGAGCTACAGAACGGGGTGATCCGGGGTTATCAGATCGGTTACAGAGAGAACGGCCCGGGCAGTAATGGCCAGTACAGCATTGTGGAAATGAAGGCCACTGGAGACAGTGAGGTCTACACCCTGGACAACCTGAAGAAGTTTGCCCAGTATGGTGTGGTTGTCCAGGCCTTCAACAGAGCTGGCACAGGTCCCTCTAGCTCAGAGATCAATGCTACGACACTGGAAGATGGTGAGGATCACAATAAACACACATACAGCATATCTCAGCATGTATGAAAAGGGATTTATTGCACCTTTGTGTGTTTATGAGTATAAATGTGGGCTACGTTAGTGACCAGGAGCTATAAAAGAAATGGGTTAACAAAACAGCTTGGTGCGTTTTATACAGTGGAAGAGTAAACTGCCAGACCTGCTGTATGAAATATCACCCTCTGTCTGCTTTGGCTTTCATTCACAGTTACTGCACTTTTTCTGTCGCCATTGTTCTTTTGCTTTCTCACTGTCTGATCTGTGTCAAATCATGCCATGCTTTGTATCCTGAAATTACTACATTCTCTACTCTATTCTTTCAACAAGAATGAATGTTGTCTGCTGGAATCCAAATGCTTTATACAAATACCAAGGACACACATGGTCTCATAGATGCAGTTCACATCCAGCAGAGAGGATTGGGTGAGACATGTGGAGATACTGCCATGCATCATGATGGCTACAATAAATGAATGAATGAATGAATGAATGAATTGCGAAAGCATTTAGGGAGCAAAAACCATTTCCCTAGGCTACACAATCTTGAAAAATGTTGAGGAATGTTTAAACTGCATGTGGCTGTGAGTATGCAAGAAAATGCGCATAATGAGAGACAATCATGGAATAGCTTTTCAGGTAAGTGCAGTAGTGGCAAAATAGCAAAAATGTTTAGCAGTTCCCATCTCGCAGTCATAAGAAATCTTTTGAAATAAATATTTTTTCCTGGATACATACCTCTATCCAGATCTGAACCAAAAACTAATCTCTTATTCTTTCCAATTACCTTCAACTAAATTTAATTGAAATCTGCAAACAGGTTTTGGGATTATTATTATGGGGCCAAAAACATCCACCAACTCCTTGGTGGAAGTATTGAAAGGAGTCACTTTCTAGATCCATATTTTGCATTGCAAAAAAGAAATGTTGACATTTTTTAAAGTGACAACAAAAAATATCCAGTAGTTCCTCAAAAATATGAAAAGCAAAAATGCATGTGAGGTTGAGGGTAGTCTTGTGATAGAGATGGAAGTGGCTGGTGCAAAGCATTAAAGCAGCAGGACAATGGACCACTAAACATTAGTTTGTTTGTGGATCAGACTTCCAAAGGCTATAATTTACTATGCAATGCAACTTTTCCTTTTATCCATTTCTTGTAAAGCAATATTTTCTAAGCGAACTGTATTAATTGACTTTTGGCCGCTAAGGAGCAGAAGAAATCCAAAACAAGCCGACAGATGTTGACATAAAACCACTGATAAATAAATGTTTAAAAGAAGACAGTCTCAATTCTAATTCACTTAGATTTTTTCTTTCAAGAAAACCTCCAAATCCTTTACCTCTTGTACTCTTGTATTCTTCCTTTTTTCATTCTTTATTCTGTACTGTTGAGCTGCATTTTAAAGAAACAATTAATCTGTACACCGTACATGCAAACAGACTATTTTTTCAATACATGCCAGCTCTCTCAATCTCTATCATACATCATCCACATTTGCCTGAGTTTTTCTCCCCATACAAACAAACAACACACACACATACACACACACACGTCACGTACATACTTGTCCACCCAGTGAACAGTTGGCTGAGCCCCATTGGTCCAGAGCAGACAGAGCCCTCCAGTCCTTCCCTGTGGCTGTCACCGTGGCGACAGTGATATTGATGGCCATTATGATAATAGTGATAACAACAAGCATACTAAAAATAATTATAATTAGCTTGTCTCTCTGTCTGTCGCTCTCTCTCTCTCGTTCCCTCTGCTAGCTTCCTGCTGTAATTATCCACAGCTGAGCGCATTGTCTCTCTGCTCCCTCTTTTCATCTTTTTCTGCCCTTCCCTTGCTCCCCTTGCTTTTAACTCTCTTCCTCCCTTCCTCCCTTCTTCCTCTGCCCCTCACCCCCGTCTCCTCCTCCGTGTAGCCCCAGTCCAAAACTGCCTTTCATTACGTTCCTGTATTCCCCATCTTTTTTTTCTCCAAACTTATGCACTTATTTATGGAAGATTATTTTATCCATCAACAACGTTAGCACTGATTTATTATACTTTTTTTCTTTACCCCTCATTTATCTGCCCTACCTAAGTCCTAATTCTGGCAATTTGGGGGCACTCGAACCAGTTCCTTTTTGTTCACATCCTCTTTCAATCCTTATTTCTCTTTTCATAAAGGTGTGACTCTGAAGGGAGGGACAAAATCTTTTGTTGCCTTCTAATTATTTAGACTTGGAGCCTAAAGGTTTATTCATGCAAAAAACCCTGTTTCAGTTTTCTAATCCTCCTTTCTCCTTTCCCTCCCTTCCTCCGTCCTCCTCCCCACCTCCTCTCTCTTCACCAGCTGCAGAGAAATTCCCTGGTGGACTTGGCCCAATCTCTCTCTTTCATTGCTCTCTGTCTTTCAGTCGGCTCTCTTCCTCTCTTCCTGCCCCTCCTTCTCTCACAAGTTGACTTCTGTTCATCGTCAACAGGGTGCGTTATTCAAAGCCTGAAAGACTAATGGTCAGCGGTGGCCAATAGAAGAGACACCTGGACTGGCGGGGACAGAAGGAGGCTTGTACAGAGAAAGAGAGATGGTGGTTGTAGAGATGGTCCTATACATCAGGCTGGACGCATGTCATGAGCTTTTTATCTATCGCTAGCCTGTTTACTCACTTCAGGTTTGATATGGAAATGCCTTTTAGGGTTTCAGAGAAGGTTTATTTATTCATTTATGTATCAACTAGCCAATGTAGTCCGAATTTTGAGGAGTCAATGGTGCTTCAAAAGAATCTACATTTTTCACAATTATTAACCTCTTAAACCCCGCAGACCATGCGAAGGACCAGTCATTAAAAACTCGCACTGTGCTGCTAAACTTTGTTCAAACTCACAGAACTTTACTTTAAATTGTAATGGAGATCCAAAAATATTCATAAATACCAAATATGGCTGGCTAAATTTTGGGGAAAATTATGCAAAAACATCGATTTGTTGGAATGGTGCAGCCATGAAAAAGATAGAATCTTGGGTTTGAGTATTTCGCTCAGTTAGCTTCAGTGACGAGTTGGAACAAGTTATACACAGAATATATGATAGCCAGACAGAGGATTTTTACAACCTTAAAACAACTTAAAGGGAAAATTTAAACCCACTCTCTGACCTGTTGGAGGACCAGATCCCAGAGTTTCCAGAGATATATGAATCATTTTCAAACCTTAAAGCTAGTTAAGGGGTTAAAGGAAACTGGGTATCAAGGGATTAAAGAATTCCTTGATTTTCTCCACTTTATCTGTGTATTTAGCTCAGTCATCAAACGAGTTGTGAGCTGTGTTTTTCATCCTCCAGTGAACAGACCTTTTCTGTTGAATTAAACTGTGAAATACATAAGGTTAGATTACTGAAGATACATGTTTTAGATAACTTATCTCCCCTTTCTCTTCTATCTCTCTATTTGTCTTCAGTGCCCAGCCAGCCTCCTCAGAATGTGCGAGCCATTTCTGTAACATCAGACGAGGCAGTCATCACGTGGGCTGAACCTCCCAGGATGACGCTGCATGGTGTATTGAAGGGATATCGTGTCGTGTTCTGGGCCGTGTTTCCGGATGGAGGTGTGTTGAGTGTGTTTGTCATCTTACTTAGACACTATGACTAGTAACAGCTCAGTCCTTGGTCTGAGCTGTCTCTCTGTCCTTTTGTTTCTCAGAATGGGGTGAAATGCAAAACATCACAACCACAAAGGAGCAGGTGGAGCTCAGAGGCCTGGAGAAGTTCACCAACTACAGCATCCAGGTGCTGGCCTACACCCAGGCTGGAGATGGGGTCCGTAGCAACGTCCTGTATATCCAAACCCGTGAAGACTGTGAGTCTGCATTTTAGTAAATTTCCACACAGAGAAACCAAATGATGATCTGACCTACAATAATATGTCGTTTGCTCACCTTTGGGGCAGGTCTAAGGGTTTTTCTTCTTGGTTTAGGCTGCAGTGTGGGAGGTAGAGAGCCAGGGGGGGTAGAGAGGGTCTTTGTAAGGCTGAGGTTGCTGATTAAAACCTCTTTGTGCTCTGATGTGCCATTACCAGTGCTAATGAGAATTAAGAAGCCAAAAAGTGTGTGTGTGGTTAAGGAGCCTAAGGGTGTGGGTCTGTGCGTGTGAACATGCGGAAGTGTTGGCGGGGGTTAAGTGTGTGTTTGCATGTGTACAATGTCTTAGCGTTGGTGTGCATGTACGGTTGTATGTGTGTGTACATGCGCTATTGTTTGTGTGCAAGTCTAGCTCAGCACCCAGCACAAGGAGAGGGATTAATTCTTTGTGGCTTAAAGAGAATTAATTTTGTGCTTACACTGGCGGGCTGTGGATTACATCCGTATCCGCCTCTCCTCTCCCTCCCTGGGGCCAGGCAGAGGAGGAGGCAGGCGTCTGGAGATGGAGAAAATGAGGGAAAGTGGGAGCGCAGGAGAGAGGGAGGGGAGCAGAGATTCTAAGAAGTGTCATTTCAGAAAAGGCCTTTATTCTCTCTTCCTCACTATATCTCCATTTTATGAGCTGGCCTCGCTGCAATAGCTCTTCAAATATGTGTGTTGTGTTAGTCTTTGAGCGTGTGTGTGCGAGAGAGTGTGTGTGTTTAGCAGGGGCAAGCTGAGTGTCTCTTTTTCCCTGATGCGGGTTGACACTGTGTCCAGGGGCAACCTCTTCACATACGTTCAATGTTCTCAGTCTCTCTCGGTCTCGCCCTTCCCTTTGCCCTCAGTTCTGTCTGTAGCATATGGAAAAGTGTTTGCGGTGGAATTGTGCAAACAGACAATTATCAGCCTGCCTTTCTCTGCCTCTGTCTCTTAGACACAAAGACAGTAGACAGTAAGCATAGGAGCGAAGAAGACAGAGATTCATTTTTCAGTGTCTTTTTCTTGCTCTTTCCAAGAGCCCCCTCACCCTGGGGGCCACAGCATTTGGTCCCTTTGAATACATGTATGCGTGTGTGTTCACATGAGTGCATATGTGTTAATTTGTGGATTTAATGTTTATCACAGTATGTTTACTTTAAATTACTGCATGAGGTCTAATTCTCTCAAGGTGTTCAAAATAGAAATTCAAAATCATCAATGTTACACCAAGAAACAAACACCACATGTTTGACTCTTTTTGTTGATCTTTAAGTTATGATCACCTTGCCCCTGATAAGAAAAAATATATCAAAATAATGCATGATGATAGATCATTGGCTGCAGTACACCATGATAACACTAGATCATACTCTATGAATTGTGTATGCAACCCTCCTGGTTTTCCTGGAGTTTCCTTATTTTCATAAGCCTGATATTAGGACAGAAAGTAGTGTTTTTTATGCAAACAAGTTGCTGATCAAATAAGCAATCATGCACAACGACTTGTCCATACGGCAACATGGTACATGACTAAATGCGGCTGATAGTGTACACGTCCAACCCCAGTTGGTGCAGGACAAAAGCAGTAAACATAGGAAAAGAGAGGTAGTGTGCATTACAGCTTCAACTAAAGAATATTTTTATTACTAATTAATCAGCCAATCATTTCTCAATTAATTGTTTGAAAATTGTGAAAAATGCCCTTTGCAATTTCCCAAAGCCCAAGCTGACCTATTCCGATTGCTTATTTCGTCAAAACAACAGTCTAAAACCTTAAGATAGTCAGTTTACTTTATTTATCAGAAAATAGTTATACCAGCAAAAAAATCACATTTGATCAGCTGGAACCAGTCAGCGTTTGGCATTTTTGCTTAAAAATTAAGATGACGTTGAAGATTAATTTTCTGTTGATCAACTAATAATAAAGACACCTCGGGGCATTATTTGGTGCTTGCGTTTTAACCATTTCACAGGCAAAAACAACAAATGGGCAGATCTCCCCCAAAATCTCTGTACATCATTAGAGCTATTAATTCTGTTTACTGTACATCCAGAAAAATATAACTAGTTCACGTTTTACTCTGCCCTCCGTCTCTCTCTTTTCTCCCCTTTGTGATTCAGACCCTGGACCCCCAGCTGGCATCAAAGCTGTGCCCTCCTCCGCCAGCAGTGTTGTGGTGTCCTGGTTACCCCCTCACAAACCAAATGGAATCATCCGCAAATACACCATCTACTGCTCCAGCCCCGGGTCAGGCCAACCGGTGAGTTACAAGAGGGGTGCAGAGAGTTTCAGGATTGAGAAGTGAATGAAAGAGAAAAAGGGGGAAGAGGACCATCCAAACATGGCTGATGATGAAGGGGACATGCTCCTTTTATTATGCAGAATATAGCTCCTGTTAAACATTGTATATGATGCTAAGAAAAGTGATTTAATTATGACGTGGTTCTGCATTTGTGTGTTTGTGTGTGTGTATCTGTGTGTGTGTGTGGTCTAGTGCTGCAGTCTCAGCAAGATGTGTGTGTGAAATGAGCTCTCCTCATACCGCAGTGTGTGTGCGTGCAAGCTCACCCTCCAGCCTCATTTGCATATCTGCGTCTCATCACGTTGCCAGGACAACCTCATCTGTTCATCAGCGAGGGCAGAAAACAAGCCGACAGCAAACACACACTCTCACTTACGTACAGACACGCACACACACTCTTAAATGTACCACACCATGCGTATAGAGGTACATATCTATATGCAACTAATGTTTTTATGACAGTGTAAATTCAAAAGCATCTATCTATCTATCTATCTATCTATCTATCTATCTCTCTCTCTATCTCTCTATCTATCTATCTATCTATCTATCTATCTATCTATCTATCTATCTATCTATCGCTTTCAGTCTCTCTGTCTCTCTCTGAAGCCCCCATGCAGAGTTCGGGATGATTACTATGTAAATGAGTGCGACTAGAGAGAAGGAAGGAGGGATGGGGGGGTCAGACACACCGCGCGGGGAGTACTTTTGTTCCTCTTTTCATTATCTCGCTCTATCGTTCCCTGGATCACCGCTATCTCCACGCCGGAGGAATATTTTAATATCCGTTACAGCAACACACACTCTGTCACTCCTCCCTCTCTCCCACCCACCCATTCATCCCACCCATTCATCTATCCATCCGTCCATCCATCCATCCATACCTTTGCCTGCAGTGGAGACTATAGATACAAATGCACAGAGAGGAGAAGAGGAAGTCATTGATATACGTGAGAGTC
>NTHP01000183.1:499087-533735 GCA_003416845.1 Oplegnathus fasciatus
GAATGCAGAGAGGATGTAAAACAGAGGGGGGTACTGGTGGATAGATGGAAGGAAAAGCAAGGAGTGGGCCCACAGATGACAGGGAAATGTGGAGAGGGACAGGGAAATGAAGAGAGGGATGAAGAGTGATGGCAGGAGGAGAAGGGAAGGATGGCGCAGTGGGGTAAAGGATAGGCATAGAGGAAAATACAGAAAGGACGGAGACAAGAGGAATGGATGATGAACAGGGAACACAGGGAAGTAATAAAATGCCCAGTGGATTCTTCCATGACGGCCTGCTCATAAATGTGAAAAACAACATGAATACTGGAATCTATTTGCCCAGAATAAACCGTTCTGCAGACAACAACCCAGCAGGCTAGGACAGAGCTCAGCTACACTGCAGTGTCTTCGCAGGTTTTTACAGGTCTGCTGCGTTTACTGACTCTTCAAATTATTTGACACTCATATCGGCGTCCTTATTTCATCTGCGCATGAGCGCCTGTCCATCAGAAATGTAAGTCGGTGTCAAACTGTACAACATGTGATTTAGAGGGCGACAGTGAATGTTAGGTGCTACCTTGTAGCGTGTGTGTTAAATTTGTGATTGTGTTTACTTTTTTTTATATTCTTCTATTCATAGTTGAGACCAGCAGCACAGTAACAGACAGAGCTGCTGAGTGTGTGTGTGTGTGTGTGTGTGTACCTGGGTGTTGGGATACCTGAGGAGTAGATGAAGAGTAGGAGTTGAGGGAATAAGGGTATAATTGGTGGGTAGGTGAATAGTGACTGGCAGGCAGTAAAAAAAGAGAGGTTTTGTGTGTGTGTGTGTGTGTGTGTGTGTGTGTTGAAGGGACAGTGATGCGTATATGTCTAGACAGCAGACACATGGCTGGGTTAAACACACTGCAATTACACATCCACCTCTAGGTCATGAATGCCACTGTATGTGTGTCTGTGTGTGTCAGTGTATTCCAGTATGTGTATTTGTGCTTGCTTGTGTGCGCCCATTCCTCTTTCTCCTCTCCTCTCCTCTCCTCTCCTCTCCTCTCCTCTCCTCTCCTCCTCTCTGTCATTGCTGATGCCTGCAGTAGATAGGCCTCATTAGTGTATGACTGTTCATGATATCTCTGACTGACTCATTTGTCTGTCCCCCATTGTCTTCCTCTGTCTCATATCTCTGTTTGCCCTCCCTCAGGAGAACAGAGGAGGAGAGGGAGTGGGCTTCACTCCCCCCAGTGAAACCCTCTCATCTTTCTCTCTCTCTCTCTCCTCCAGCATTTCCCTCCCATCCTCCCTCCCTCGAGCTCCATCCTTCCACACAGCATTTTTGGCATATCATAATATAATATGCCCCAGAACCTCTGTACCTTCATCCCCATCCTCTTCTCTTTTCCTGTGGTACTCACTCGAGGAGAGAATACAGGGTTTAGCTCACATTAGAATGATGTTCACTCAGTCCTTCACATTATGTCTGCCTCTCCAGTAAAGTGACAAAATGATCTTGTCTTTGGCATCCCCCAGATTTTACTTTGTGCTCCTCCGCACATATGATACAATACAATGTTTTATGTTTTTTTTAATTGTGTTTTTAAGATGTATTCATTGACTTTATTGTATTACAAAATTCCACCCGTTTTTCCACAGCAAATCAATTTGTTTTGAGAATGTTTTTTAATGCAATACTTGGAACTGCAGGCACAATATGTAACATAACCACAAAAGTAACACTTTCCTTTCCCCTTTCGGCTCTCCCCAGCTGCCCAGCGAGTATGAAGCCAATCCAGAGCTGCTGTTCTACCGAATCACTCACCTCAACCACCGGCAGCAATACCTGATCTGGGCTGCAGCCGTCACCACTGCAGGTCGGGGTAACTTCAGCGACAAGGTCACTGTGGAGCCAGCGGCCAAGGGTGAGTCCCTGAATATGAAAGGGAGATTCATGATGAGAGACACACAGTAGAGGTTGGATGCCCAGTAAACATGGTTTTGGTAATTTGCAGGTCAAAAGACACCTAAGAGTTTAATTTCGTTGAAAACTGAGCGTTCTTTACAGGTCTTTGGGAGTACTACTGCACATGTGAAAAAGTTGTATAAAACCCTTTGTGTCTCCAGAGGTAGCTGTGTGAAATCGGATAAATTGCCTCAGGTGATGTCACTTGAGTCAGCATCAATTGGGTCTGAAGACTAGTTTGAAAATGAAAAAAATCTGTGGGTGTGCAGTGGAGAAAGAAGTGAGCTTACCAGACCCTCCGTAGCCCGCTCCTCAGCTCTGAATGAGGTTAAGGGCTCGAGGCTACATCAGGCACTACGAGCATAACAGACCTAAATCTCTGACCAAACTGTCGGCCATTAAATTGCATTGTAGGTAATGTAGGCGTCAGTTTTGATGATGAGGAAGAATGTGTGGACAAATTTAGCCAGATTTTGACATAGACAGCTGAAAGGCTTTTTGACCTGTGGTTGTTGGGTGGATGACACTACAGTGTCCTCGTTATTTCCTGACTTTTCTGGTTCTTTGCTTATTCTGTCTCTCTGCTTCCGCCACCTCTCTCATACTGTTACGACACTGCTACTGTGAGAGTAGTATTCCTCTTCAAGCCTCTTATTGACAATGCCATGAACTAAAAATACATTTTTTTAAAGGATGTTTTGCTCTACGTCCCTCGTGACTGTGAATCATGTGAATATTCTCCCTCTTACTCTGTCACTTGCTCTATATAACCCTCCCCCTGTGTATGTGTGACTGCCGGTTTTGACTTCATGCAACAGAACAGTGTGTGCTATTGATTTCAGAGTTCAGAGGGCACCAGATAAACTGACCTGAATCAGGGAAATGATAAGAAGGGGAGCAAAAGGGAGGACAGCAGGTGGAGGAAAAAAAGACATAACAGGCGCAGACCTAACTAATACTCAAGACAATAGAGAGGCAGAGTGTTTAAGAAAATGAAGAGGGCAGTTAAATCAATAGGCTTTGGATTAAAAGACAGGAAGAATAAGGGAGTGAGAATGAATAGAGTGCACTTTCCACCACGGTCTTCTTTTCTGTATCTATTTGTTCCTTTGACTGCTGTGTGCAAAGGTTTGCGAGTGTATGCGTGCGTGTTCGTATGGGTGGGTGCATCAGCTGATCGGCAGCTGTAAAAGGCAGTGTCCTCCAGGCTTGCCCACTCAATACTTCATTCAACCTTAACATAAGTGCACTAGAGCACTAGCATTAAGACGGCAAGCTTGAGAAAGAAAGAGAGACAGAGAGAGCGGGTGGGGGAGTGACGGAGAATAAGAGGCTTATGTGCCTGAATAGATGGATATTTTTTCATATCCTCTCTGCTCATTCTTTGTCCTGTCTTATATTATTAGTCATATGCTATTGTTTGCTGGACAATGTCACATTTAACACAGATTTCTTTTCCACCAAGTGTGAATCACGGTATGAATAATACATTGCACTCTCTCTACTTGTAAATCCTGTTTATTGAAAAAATCCCAAATGGAAAACAAATCAATGTATAGCCTACACTGCATATCAACCATCACATTTCTGTATTGATTCAACACATTCTGAAACCTCTACAGCATTTGTTTATTGTGTTTGAAAACTGTTTATTTGACAATGGCAAGATTAACTGATTGGTAGATATTAATTAGGCTATTGCCTGTCTTCGTGTATGTGTTAATGCCTTTAGCTCTAATGGTCTTTTTTTGTTATTTCTCTCTCTCCATACACCTTTCATTTTTACTCTTCACCCTCCACCAGCTCCAGCTAAGATCCTGTCATTTGGAGGTACAGTGACCACTCCTTGGATGAAGGAGGTGCGACTGCCCTGTAGCTCAGTAGGAGAACCTACACCTACTATAAAATGGACCAAAGACAGGTGAGAAGAGCGAATTAGTATTACAGTATCTCAATTGGTTAAAGAGAAAGTCAGTTATTGTTTGCATTTTCTAATTTATTATTTTGAATTGAGAAGAAACAACACAAATTAATGTTAACCTCATGCTTTTGCAATTTTGCAGCCTCTTGTAAAGTAACACTAGAAACAAACAAAATCTAGTAAGAATCGTATGATGTCCTCCCATGATTCTCTCTCTGTTAGTGAGGACACAGCCATCCCAGTGTCTCTAGATGGGCAGCGTCTTATTCTGGCCAATGGGACACTGGTGCTGCGCTCTGTCAAAGCTGAAGATTCGGGTTACTACACCTGCACGGCAACCAACACGCTGGGCTTCGACACTATCATAGTCAACCTTTTGGTACAAGGTAGGAAAATAATGGCAGCAGAGTTTGAAAACCTTTTTTACCTCCTTAAAAATGATCTACAATGTTTTAGTGTAGGTATTACTGAGTGGTTAACTCTCGGTGTCTCTTCCTCAGTCCCCCCAGACCAGCCTCGTCTGACCGTCTCCACCACCTCCACCTCCTCCATCACTCTGGCCTGGATACCAGGAGACAACGGAGGCAGCTCTATCAGAGGTATGTGGCCCTGCACAACAAAGCTATACACTATACAGAATTTCGCTTGAGGTCATCGAGTTGGGTTTATGCATAAAATGTGAATGAATGCAGAGATTTCCCTTTGACTTCTGAACTTAGTTTAGCCTCTGTCTGCCTTTTCTTTCTCTTTTACCTGGCACTTTGTTAGTGTGAATACTGATCTCTTCGTTTATTGATTTGCCTTCTTGTTTTAGGTTTCCCTGTTAACTATGTGTCTGTTTGATTATCTGATTGTTGGTGATTTCTGTGTGAAGATGTTGTGTCTGCCTGAATGGGCATGCATGCAAATGTGATTTCAATCCCTTTTCTTTGTTCATGCTGTTTGTCAGTATGAGGGTGCTGCAGGGTCATCTGTCTGACTCATTGTTGCTCTTTATATCTGTGTGAGACCACGTGAGACTATCAAGCACCAGGCATGTGAGGATTTTGTTGTAGTGGCTTAAGACATAACTGCACCCAGAAAGACTCATTGTCCCACGTCATTGCTAAAGAAATGGTTGTAAAAACTATGATGTACATTTCATGAGATCACATTCAAAAACAAACTCTTTGAACCATTAGGTCAAGTATATTTTAAAGCCGCCAAAGCTGGAACAATATAATATTTTTGTGTTGTCATGTGGGTCAGCATACTGCCAGGAAGACCCAGAGAAAGACACTCATTTGCATGCATTACGAGCACACAAGTAGGAAGTAATATAAACTTTGGGGCAAACGGTGTGCAGCTTTGTATTCAAATAATGATGGGCCACCAGTCAGTATTTACATACATCAAGCAGTGTCTCATATGTCCGTGAAGCCTATCTGTATATCTTGCACTGTATGTATAGCAGAATGTCCATGAAGCCATTTGCACAGCAGTCGGCAATGCGGAAGTTCCCGGTCAAGCATCTGTTTTGCATTACTACTGCAGTGGCATCCTCAGACTATTCCTTTTCAGATGCTGAACATGTTAGCAGGTTTTCATCAGAAAGTCTCAGCTGGTTGTGTGAAAACAGAATAAAAATAAATGAACAGATAAACTAATTAACAAATTATCCGTTATTACGTGTTCTGTGCTGTTCTCTCTGCTGTCCGCTGTTATGTTCTGCTGTGTTCTATAAAGAGGGTGACTATAAAACTTATAAACAAACAGTGGAGGATCTGCACATGTTAACCCCGCTAATGTTTTGAACTCTATTGGACCATCTGTTAGAGAGAGAGAGGGAGGAAAAAAAGATGGTACAAAGAAACACAGAGCGGGAGACATTCATATATACATAATTACATACAGACAGAAGGAAAGACAGACAGAGATGAGGATCAGATGTAAAGTGTCTCAGAGCAGGAGGGAGTTGGCTCTCCAAGGCAGCTGATTATAAAAACAGTCACCACATTGCATACCCTCATTTGCATAGATGCTTAGTCAGCGCCATCCCAGTCTTGGGGTTTGTAGGTAACTAATGGCGGCATAGACAGTGAGCAGCTAGATCGTCCTCCAATCGGAGCCTATCTGGGCTAGAGACGTACAGTCTGACGCTGCCATCTAGTGGACAGTAGAGGTACCAATGTCAAAAGTTTAGTTGGGTTAGTGCAAAATGAGTTCTTCATTTTAACTGTAAAAAAGGGACAATCATGTAATAAATAGCAAGAAAATGATTACTATTGTGTGTATGTCTTCTTTTGTGTGTGTGCAGGTTTTGTGCTGCAGTACTCTGTTGACAACACGGAGGAATGGAAAGATGTTTTCATCAGTTCTAGTGAGCGCTCCTTCAAATTGGACAACCTGCGCTGTGGCACCTGGTATAAAGTTAAGCTGGCTGCAAAGAACAGTGTGGGAGCCGGACGCATCAGTGAGATCATCGAGGCAAAGACCCACGGGCGAGGTGAGAAGCCTACAATGGAGGATGAGGGGAATTAGTGTGGGATGATAAAGGTGAAAAGTATACATAAAATTTTTCACAAAGGAGAAGCAGCTTTGTATGTATGTATGTGTATATATGTACGTATATATATATGTCTGTGTGTGCTGAGCAATATCGCTCAATCCAAATGGCAATTTTTTAAGGACTAAAACTAAAAACATGTGAGAGGGCTCGGTGGTGAAGTCAGCAGTGAAGCTTTAAATATAAAGCATTCATCCAACAATATTAGAACCCATAAAAACTTGCAATTAAATCCTTTCTCCTTGACACTTAGTAGATAGAAAATGCTTCATGTATTTACCTACAATAAAGGATCAAACTTCACCTCTTTGTGCATCATTCTTTATACTCACAATGGCTGATAAAGGATTCCTGACCTTTTTACAGTCAGTGTGTTGCTCTGGGACTGTGCTTTATTTTGATAAAACTATAGTATAATCATTCATTGTTTAAGAACACATTTATCTTCTGATATTTAATACATTTAGTGAGATATTTTTGGAACAACTACTCTGGAGCAAGACATTGCCATTACTGAATCACATAGGCCTGTTTATGTCGTCTTATGTTCCACAGTTACCCACTATATGGCACAACACATGTATTTTTTTAGTAATCTAAACATACATAGACAAATGCATGATGATTTTGCTTCTTTTGCAGAACCCCAGTTCAACAAGGATCAACCGGTCTTCACCCACATCAACTCCAGCCACGCCCGCCTCAACCTGCAGGGTTGGGCAAGTGGAGGCTGTCCAATCAGCGCCGTGACACTAGAGTTTAGACCAAAAGGTGAGTCACTGCTTTTTCCAATTTGTAGTTGTTGGTAACATTTGGAGATATCGCACAACAAATCAAATAGGAAAAATGATGACCCTTAGTTAAATCAAGCGTATGAAACAACGACATTTATTGAGGTAACTTTCTATCTTTTAACGGACACCAATAAGGAAAGAAAAGAGATTAGACTCAACACTGTACGTGTTGCAGGTACATGGGCATGGCAGAATGTGCGTACCAATGCCACTACAGACGTGTTCCTGGCAGAGCTGCGCGAGGCCACCTGGTATGAGTTGAAGATGAAAGCCTGCAACAGCGCTGGATGCGGCAACCAGAGCTCCCAGTTTGCAACACTGGACTATGATGGCAGTGAGTAGAAGACTCTCTTTGTTTTATCTGCTACTTTTAATAAGAAATTCATTAAACTGGGTGCCTTTAAAATATTGTCGTGAAAGGGCAGTAACTCATCTCTGCCCTTCCTGGGTGTGTGCAGGCACAATTCCACCAATCAAATCCCCCCTGGAAAAGAACGATGATGTCAAGAAGCTGTTTTCTATTGGCTGTCCCGTGATCTTGGTCACTCTGGGTGTTGCACTGCTCTTCATCATTCGCAAGAAACGCAAAGAAAAGAGGCTGAAGAGACTAAGAGGTGAGGGAAGAAGTAAGAGGAGAGGAGACAAGTAGTAGGAATGAACTGGCAAGAACAACAAAGCAGTCCTCCTGAAGCAGAAGCAGACATCAGAGAGAATCTTGAATGAAGTCTCTAGAGTTGCATTTATTTTAAAAGATTGATTTGTGTGTCAGGAAAAAATAATTTGTTATGTTCTCTGCTCTCTGTAGATGCCAAAAGCCTGGCAGAGATGCTGATCAGGTACGACTGCTGTTTCTTCGTCCTTCACACAAAATCCATCTGAAATATTATTTAGTGCTAAAATTCATTTCACAAATCCACATTTTGCATTTTTTTTTCAAAACCATGAATGTTTGTGTGTGTGTGTGCTTGTCTTGTATCTCTGGATTAGTAAAAACAACCGCAGCTTTGACACCCCAGTGAAGGGACCTCCTCAGGGTCCACGGTTACACATCGACATCCCCAGAGTGCAGCTGCTAATTGAGGACAAAGAAGGCATCAAGCAAATCGGTGAGAGGAAGAGAGAGAGACAGAGAGAGTTGTTGTCTGTGTTCACGTGTCTGTGTATGAGTGTCGGATCAAATGATCTTTCTGTTAAATATATAATGAAACTTGGGAGGCATTAGACTTGTCAGTTTATTTTTAACCAGCAGTAGCTGCTTTTTTCAAATATTCATTCTGTCTCTTACAGGTGAAGACAAAGCCACTATCCCTGTGACAGACACAGAGTTCAACCAAACTGGGAACCCTCAGAGCTTCTGCACAGGTGTGTCTGTCCATCACCCTGCCCTCATCCAGAACACCGGTCCTTTGATTGACATGTCAGACATCAGACCAGGAACCAGTAAGTTCTCTCTCACCTCGCCGTTTGTTTTATCAGCAAAAGCTTCTATTAACTGAGGCAGTTTTGCAGCATGTAGCACAAATTGCTTTCTCATACATGTTGTAAGCATAAACTGTGCAGCTCAGTTTCTTGCTTTTATTTTTTGACCAAATGCCAGGAATAATCATGACTGAATCGCGTCTTCATCTTTACATATGACATTTTTTTCTCGATCTGTTAAAATCCAGCGTGGACCATAATGTGCAGATAAGCCTGTTTTTTGCAAATGCTTCTTCATTTTCCTGTCTTTAAACAACCTCTGTACACATGCACATCATTCTTATTTCTTCATCCATTTACCACCAGACCCCGTGTCCAGAAAGAGTGTTAAGTCAGCCCATAGCATCAGGAACCGCTACTCCAGTCAGTGGACTCTGACTAAGTGCCAGGCCTCCACGCCAGCCCGCACTCTCACCTCAGACTGGCGCACAGTTGGCTCCCAGCATGGCATCACTGTCACAGAGAGTGACAGTTACAGTGCCAGCCTCTCACAGGACACAGGTTGGCACATGGATGAAATGACACTTACAGCCATTAACATGCACATACTTTATAAGTAAGGCTATTTTTTCAAATGTGGAGGAGAATGTGCTTTTATAGATGGCTACACCTCGAAAAGTATTAGCAAAAGTGGAGAAAATGTGCTTACCTTTATTTCCTCTCCTTTCTCTTCCATAGATAAGGGTCGCAACAGCATGGTGTCGACAGAGAGCGCCTCCTCCACCTATGAGGAGTTGGCAAGAGCATATGAGCATGCCAAGCTAGAGGAACACCTGCAGCATGCCAAATTTGAGATTACTGAGTGCTTTATCTCTGACAGCTCATCTGATCAGATGACCACGGGTACCAATGACAATGCAGACAGCATGACGTCCATGAGCACACCGTCAGAGCCCGGTATCTGTCGTTTCACTGCCTCGCCACCCAAACCCCAGGACTATGATCGTGGCAAGAATGTAGCTGTGCCCATTCCACACCGCGCCAAGAGTGAGTGGTTGCTGCAAAGCATGGAAGTTTTTTTTTTAGTTTTTAATTAAAAATGGCTTTAAATATGAGAGTTAGGACAAAAGTTCAAATTGTGTTATGAATATATCTTATTATATTTATTCACCAAGTAAATTTTATTTACTTTGAATTTGATTTGGTGCAGGTGTCAGAACAGCAAAGTGAAGAAATAAGATAGCAATAAAATAGAAAAGATTAGATTCCTTAAGAAAAGAGATTACAAAAAAGCATAGTAAAATAATTGTAGATACTTAAAAACATTACACGATAATAATATACTAAACAATATATACAAGTTTACAGGGGAAGTAAGGTTCTGTGTGATGGGTCATATGTACATAGTGTGCAGAGGTGTTGCCAGATAAGTCCAGTGCAATCAGTAGTTTTGATAAATACACATTGCAACACTATGAATATTATCTGCAGACTTTGGGCAGTCACATTAAATCTGACTTTTCCCCTCCAGGTGACTACTGTAACCTACCCCTCTACATGAAGTCAGATCCTTTCTTCCGAAAGCAGTCGGAGCATCATGACCCATGTCCAGTGGTTCCACCACGTGAAGCCTCTATTCGTGGCCTGGCCCAGCGGGCATACCACACCCAGGGCCGTCATGTGACTATGGACTCTGCAAAGCAGCAGGCCCTAACCATGGGCCACTCTGGCCTGTCCAACCTCACTTCCTCTGGGGCTTCCTCAGGAGCAACAGGAGGCGTTGGTGGAGGTAGTGGGAGTGGAGGGGTGTCTGCTAGCTCTAGCAGCTCCACACTTCCCCAGAGGACTCTCACCATGCCCGGCTCCTCCGCCTCAGTGGCCCAGAGTGCAGCGGCAGCTGCTGCTGCTACTGCTGCAGCCGCAGGTGTGCCATCATCCTCCGGTGGGGGTGGGGTAGCAGGGGCCACAGGAGGGACTCCTGGAGGTGCCTCCTCATCCTCCTCCAAGATGGGAGGATCCAGAGACTCTCTCCTGGAGAGCAGCTCCTCGGGCTTAGGCAGACTACAGAAGCAGAGGGATGGAGGGGCAGGGGCCTACTCCAAGTCGTACACACTGGTGTAGCCTGCCATCACTGCGGCCTGTCACTGTAACTCTTAATAGAATGCTGGTCAAGCCAGCGCTTGCCTGGAGCCTCTATGGAAAAGTGGGGTGAGGAACATACACATGCACAGCTGACCCATCAGTGCCTGCACTGTGCCAGGCTGCAGGGGGCTGGTTGGGTTCCCATTGACACTACTGTATGAAGGGGTCAGAGTTGGGTCTCCACAGCACAGGGGTTTGCCTTTCTTTCTGCCTGATTGCTTTCTATTATTATTGTGTCATCTTTCTCTATCTCTTATTTCATCACCCTGGAAATCACTTGCCAAAACATAAATGATTTATCTGTTCACTTCATATTTTCATTTTCTGGTAAGGACACAGTACTTATGCACAAAATGCTTTCCACGTGCACTGTCTTGTTTTCTGCATCAAGACAGTCGTAGAATGAACCAGGTTGCTCGAGTTTTTGAGGTTTTTAGGTTTTTAAATATGTTACTTTTCTGGTCTCTGATGGAAGAAGAGCTCATATCACAGCATTGTGCCATGGCAGAATGCTTTTACTGTATGCATAAACCACCGACCTTGGTGTTAACACTGGCTCTGAGAGGTTACTCCATCATGGATTCATACATTAGAGGCAGTGGAAGGACTGTCGTCTCAATACCAGTTTTGAGACGTGGAGAATTTTCTTATACATGCAATGGATGACACAGCATAGTGGTCTTAATCGATGCTTTTATAAAAAGGACTCAAAGCAGAGGAGATTAAAAAAAAAATGTCAAGCATCATCAAGTGAAAGATGAATCCAAACCTTTTTTCCCCAACAGTTTTCTTTTTATTTTCTGACAATGGAAATATAATCTCATGTGCACTAAGAAAAAGTTAGAATGGATCCAAGTAACAGAAACCTTCACAAGCCTGCGTGTGTGTGCGTGTGGGTGTATATGTGTAAATATATATATGTATACATGTGGCAGGCACACACCAACAGTGGACCTTTTTAAAATCAATCTGTATGCTGACCTCTCGGGCAGACGTCTGTGTCAAAACTGAACCCCCCCCACTGTTCATTTTGTACCTGTGAAAGGGAATTCGGGGACAGTAACGATGATGATGCTGACGATGTAACACTATGATCCTAATTTGGTCCAGCATTTTGAACTTTGTTTTGTTAAGTGTGATTGACAGCCTTGCTTAGGAGACGAGAAATACTTAAGTGGGTTCAAAAGAGAGCAATTACAGATGATAAGAAAGAGGTTCCTTTCTTTCTCTCTTTCCCTCCCTCAGAACAAAGAAGGAAGAGACCCTTTTATGATTCATCATGTCGCCACAATGCTATTATTCCTTGTTTAACTCATTTTACCTGTACCCACTTTTTCCCCTTTCTATCCCTCCCCACCTTCACTTCTACCCACCCAGTCCCCCATCATATCCATACAGTGTCACTGTGACCTACTGCTAGCATACTAGCTAGTTAAAAAGACAGACAGACTGAGAGAAGAGGTCTAATATGCACAGACAGGCAGAAATGCTATTTGACGTTCAATGACAACTTGAATGGAGAGACAAGTTGCAAACACACAGCAAATTTATTGAGATGTATACAAGAAAAAATCATATTTGTATGAAATGAATCTTGAATCTATGACCGGACAATGACTTTGAGATTATAGACGGAGAGATGAAGTGTTGATAGAATTTGCAGTTGTAGGGAAACGGGGAGGGGGTTACATAGCAGAGAGATACAACTTTTCTTCAGAAATAAGTGGTCTTCAAAACTAAAAGATGTGTTTTCAAGTCCCTCCACCTCACTGAAATTTATTTGAGCTTTATGCATGGTACTGTATCTGTTAACTTAAAGTTTATTTTTTTCCCCCCATTTCTTCTCCCAAAGCTTAATCCCATAACAAAGATCGTTCCAAAAAAAAGAGTTGCTCCAAATGTTTTGCAATGGTAAAACGTAACATCAGGGCTCTCGCAATAGAAAAAAGAAAAAGATATGATATATGTTTGTTTTCAAAAGTATGTACATATATATTTCTATTCAAATATATAGCAAATATATGAATATTGAAAAAAGCAGAGAAATATAAAAGCCGTTCTAATTGAAAATATATATAAAAGATCACAAGACAATCGCTCAGAGTGAAAAACTGCAAGAAGGAAGGAAGAAAAAAAAGAAGAGGGAAGCTTAAACGGGTAGCACAACCATGGACGGGAGATCTTGGAGAGAAAGGAAGTGATGTGAGAGAAAGTTAAATGGTGAAACTGAGGTTTGAGGAATGATACAATGATCCCGCTTGTGATTTTGTAAATGTTCCAGCTGCACCGCCTGTGCAGCAGGTAGCAGCTGAAAGGACAAGCACAGTAAAGTCAAATTATAGTGTGAGATTGTGTCGCTGGTTAACTGTGGTCTATGGCTCAGTGCAGAAAGTGTGGTGTTGAAAAAGAAAACAGTAAAACAAAGACAGCCTATACAGTAAGTGAGCCTATTGTAATATGTTGTATTGTACCTTCCAAAGGTGTGTTCACAAACTCCAATGCCATTACCTGACTATAATTAATGAAGACAAACAGACCAACAAGTATTTCTGTTTCTTATCTGTGTCATAGCAAGTCCTCCCCAAACTCCAGGACTGCAGGCCAATAAACATACCACACAGTCAAAGTTATAACTGCTAATAAATGTATTCATGCTCCCTTTTATTTTAAAACTAGACAGGAGAGAAATGAATTTTGCTTTCCATCGTTAATGTTTACGATGCCTTTCATTTTGGCCTTTATGTTTCAAGTCGTGCAAATACTTGTTTTCAGAAAAACAAGAGTTTGGAAAAAGGGGCAGGCCTGTTTTAGCAACCAAAAACAGAGGCTTCCTTACTCCAGTTGTATGGATATTGGATGGAGTGATGAAGTAAACTCCTGTCCAACCTGCTTTCCCCAGTCCTTCGGTGAAGTTGCTTCTACTGTAAAACACTGATCTACTGTCAGTTTGCTCAAAGTATATGTAATGTGTACTTTTAAGGAAAATTCCACCCTCTGATACTTTTACACTGCTACTGAGAATATCAACAATATGTAATGTTTAAAACAGTAGTTCGACATTTTGGGAAATGCTTCTTTGCTTTCTTGCCAAGAGTTGGAGAAGAAGATCGATACCACTCTCATATCTGTCCCGTAAAGATATTACATTCTGTACAAAACGTGTAAAAAATGTCAAGTTGTGATTTTACAGAGGTTATGTGCCGGACTATTTCTCGGCTGGAAGCAGTAACCTCTTAAGTCTTGTAATCAGTGTGCGGTTGCCAAGCAACCAGCGGAGACTTGTCGTTTTTAAACTTCATTTTTTGTACAGATTAAACAAACAAGATGTGAGCTTTTGAACTGCTGGTAGGTGGATTTTGATATCGTCTAACAGTCCTCTTATCTAACTCTTGGCAATATAGCAAATAAGCACATTTCCCAAAATGTCAAACTATTCCTTTAATGTATTCCAGGAGTTGTGTTTTTTTATTCAAGTGTAATATATACCGTATATTTTGTTGTATTCAGCTCCACACAACCTGACTCATGTGAAGTACACAGTACTGCAGAAGTACTTTGGTGAGTGATTCAGGCCTTTGAACAATCCTGATTTCTGGACTTTTTTTGTCCTTTTAAGCATGAAATATTTTTTAGGCCCAAATAAATAATTCCAGATGTTGACCCTTTTCAGGCTAATGTAAAAATATACATGCAGCTGAAATGATAACCTGTTATTGTATTAAAAACTAAAATTGACTAGTTGCTTTCAGGCAAATTACTAACCATACTGTACACCAACGCTTTACAGTACAGTTTTTTTTAACACGGTAGCTACAATATTTAATATAGGTATCTGCAATGTTTAAATAACTAATTAAAGAATAAAAGAGTTATTTATGGTGGATTTTTCCTTAAAATACAACATACTTTTCAAACTGACTCAGTCTGTGTTCACAAAGCCAACTTCACATGTGCTACTTCCCCAACCTTTTCCACATCTGCTCAACCAATCAGATCTTCCCCTCTCACTGTACCCCTTGCCCACCTATACAACATAATTTCTACTCCATAATAGAAGACTTGTGTACATAGGAAAGTGTTTTGTATAAATGAGTACTATTTTCGACATCTTCACTAGAAACCAGGGCACAATGTAAACTTTGAACTGAAGTTATTGTAATGAAACAGAAGAGGACTTAATGAAAAACTATAGAATTATACAGACACTGCTTTATCTTGATTTATGGACCAGTTGAAACATGTCAGAGTGGACCATGCATAGTTAACAATATTGATTTCTTCTTTTACAGGACATTTGGTTGCATTTTTAAAAAAAGTCTTTTTTTGTTTTTTTCTTTTTTTTACTTTGTCACAGGTTGCTTGATTTAGAGTTTTTTAAGTCTTTTTTTGTTTTTTAAACTATCCCACTTTTGGGGGGGGAGGACAGCAGCATTGCATGTTCTGAAAATTTTGCTGGTTATAAAAGAAAAAGGGAAAAGGTGAATTGAACAATTTAAACAGGGGTTAATTAAAACATTTTAAAAATGCAGAGGTTGTTCCTTAAACTTTTATGGGGAAACGTTGCTTCAATTTGCAATTGCTTGTGTTTAACTCTACATTTTCTTTTCTATGAAAACAAACAAAAACAGAAAAAGAGTACTCAACACCTTGTGCAATAAAGCTATCTTTTTATGAACTGTGATGATATTATTCATTCTTTCACAACCAATGTAACATTTGAGATAAAGGGCTTTCTGTATTATTGAGTTTTTACTGTAATCAGAACATGGTAAGGATTTGTTTGTGAAAACGCTTGGCCCATTCATCCCTTTGGCACCCAACTGTTTCTAAGATCCACATACATCACTGTGAACAGATTTTATAGGGACTATTTCTTTAGACAGAAAGTAGTAGTAGTTATGGGGACACTGATTCTGGAGACATAAATTAAAATTTAGGGTTAGCTCAAATCTGGGCAAACTAAACCAAAACTAACTGCATCCGATACCACTAGAGGTGAGTGAGAAAATTATTTTCTAAATTAAAATTTGAGTGAACCAAATCTTTGATGTTTATGGACTTTAATCACATGTCAAATTATTGAATGCTGCACATAAAAAAAGCTCACCTGTAAACCTTTTACTCTGAATTCAGCCCTCTATAGTGCCTGTTTGATTGTAATACAGCAAAAAGGAACACTTTCAGTAGCTACTTGTTTGCGTAAATCAACATTTAATGTGTGTAAATCTGTTTTTCTTCAACCCCAAACAAATAAATAAGACATTATGAAATAAATAATGATATGAATGAATACAGACAAAACATTAAATTGTAAAATAATCCAATAAATTTTTAAAACTCAGCTCATGCTCATTATGCTTCTCTCCACAATAAGACAATAGGTTTATTGCAGGTCACAACACAGTTTTTTGCTTTGCAGAGTCTTTGTCACTCAAGTTGAACAAGGCAGAGCCAGCTATGTTACTGCTGTTGCTTTGTTCTGGATGAGTGGACAGCCAGTTATTATTATGTTGATTATATAACAATTTCATGGTCATGTTGATTATTTTGTCTGTATTTATTCATGTTATTATTTAATGCCATATTTATTTATTTACTTCTCAACACTTGAGATCTCCATGCAGCCTCTTAAAAACATGAATGTATTCTTTTAAAGAATAGAAAGAAAAACAACTGCATGGGGGGCTTTTAAGGCTACTATTGCATTATGGATGAGCCACCACGAAAATGCAGTTTATCCATAGTATGACTGAGAACCTGATCAAAACACTAGAGGGCACCATGCTGCCATGAAACACAACACAGCTTACAGAGGAGTTTATTGAAATAGGTTGGTAAAATTTTAACATGTTTGTTTTTGAAAAATCCACAATGTTGACAGATTATTTGTTTTGTTTTCTCACATTTATATACTGAAAACACTGACCATATATAAATTACAGCATACTCACAGTCACTCACACACTCTCACATTCAGATGTACAGTATATTCACATGTTTTATTCATATACAACTGTAAATAGTTTATTACAAGTATAGCTATTTGAGATGTAGGCTATTACTGTATATTATTGTTAATACTGTGTCACTAATCCAGGAGCTCTACTAAGTGTTTATCATACAGCTTGAATGTATGTACATTTGCATATGAGTGTACATATGCATTTGTGTGTGTCATCACAGAGTTCACACATCCTTCTCTTTGTCCATCTACTTGCCGTTCTTGTGCTTCTTCTGTTGGAACTTTCTGAAATGGGTCTGGATGGTGGCAGCGGCCTTCTCAACTTCAACAGGGCTGAGTGGGGGAACAGCGGGCACGGTGCACGTCCCATTGCTGGCATTGGAGTCTGAGCACGACAGGACACAGGGGATAGCCAGAGAGGCTGAGGCAATAGCCATGGAGACATAGTCTGTAGCAATGATTAAGTTCAAACACATGGTTTATGTATTAGCCTTGATTCAAGCAGGCTATTTTTCTGATTTAAGTTTGAAGCCGTTGGATTTGACACTTACCCTAGTGGTAACTTTAAGATGACAATTATGGCAGAAAAATAGCCTGCATTCAAGTGAACTAACAGTACTACTTACTCTTTCTATACACTCCTATGCTGTTCCTCCTGAGGCCATCAAACTGTAAATGAAACAGAACAGCTGTGCGTTAGAAGACACACTCACTGACGCACAAAGAAAAAAACAAAGGGAAGAATCAGTTGTGCGGATGTGCACAAGATGCATGAGACACCTGCCAGGTATGATAATTATCAATGTTACAATCTTATCTGGAACGTATCTGAAACATTGCTCACATGCCACTGAAATCAGACACATGCAAACAGATAATCACACAGGTGCTTTGGCTGAATTCTTCTACTCAACTGTACAAAATGTGCAGTGTTTAAGGAATGAATGTGCACTGTACATTTGTGGCTGCGCCCGTGTAAGTGTGTGTCCTTTCTATCTACAGTTAGGATAATGACCTCAAACACAAATCCCCTTGATTGGGATTACAGCTCAAGCAGAGCAGCGGCAGGGAAGCTACAGGCTGAGGACTGGACCAGTTTAGCCTGCTTACCCGTCAGTTTGGCTGTGTGCCTGCATTCAGTCCCACACACCGGCTCCATGACCGCGTCAGTGAGGTCTACTTTCTCCATTTACCAGAGACGTTGAGGTGACATTCAACTGCGGCACAAGAAGTTTTCCCACACAAGAAGTCTTTCTTGGCCTCTACCTCTGTTTCGTTATCTCCCTACTTGCTTCATGTCTTCTTTTTTTTTGTGGGCTAACATGTTCTTTCACCTTCTCACCTCAGCACTCGGTTAACCACCAAGTTCCTCTTCCTCCTATAGTCCAGCTCTTTGTTTCTGTTTGTCTTTTTATTTGCCAGTTTCATCTTTAGTCTATAGAGGTCTAGGTCAGAAGCGACCTTCAAATCAGTTACTTCAAACATAAAGAAAATGGCACAAAAAACCTACAGACAAGTGTACTAGTTTCTATGCGGAAAACACCAGAAGTGTGCACTCTGGACTGGACAGAAATGTGCTTCTTCATTCCATTGCGAAAGCCAGATGAATAACAAATAACTGTGAAGTTGTGGACAGTGTTGATCTCTGTACAAGGATTTATTGATTCACTGATACTGATCCACTGAGGGCCAAAAGGTCCTGATGCGAAACTCAATTTTATTTTATGACATTATTTGGCTGGTGCTGCACCAAAAGTCATCTCAGTCTTGTGAATTATATGCCTCTGCTTTCCTCTGCAGTCCTCTGAGACACAGTAAGCAAACATAGAACGTGTGACCGAGCTCATATGCTCACATGCTGGGTTAAGCTCGACTGTTGAACTTTCTACATGCTCTGTCTTGCCATACGTTGACAGAAGATTAATAAAGCTAATTTATGAGTAAAAATTCCAGCTACACTGGCAGGGGAAGTCCAAAATGCAGAAAAAGTTACCTAACTCCTTTTCCTCAAAAACTACAATCAATGTTCCTGTGAAAAATTTAACCCTGAGAGGACCCCCAGTGGAGCTACTCAATGTCCAGACTCATACTGTAGGTCATAGTGCATGACTCAGTCATGTGCAGCATGAATGTGCATTGTATTAGCGGTAAGGAATCAGTTGACTTGGTGCGTTAGCATGGCGATGTGTGTCATAGCAACCACACTGAGGTACAGATTCCATTACAACTAACCTCTTCTGCTTTGCTGCTCCTCCGACTGTGCGACACTGAGTGAACCTGCCAAGGCAAAGGCTGGGACACCATGTAAGGCATAGGGTCCTGTTGCCGTGCAAACCGCATCCCTATCTGAAATGAAAAGGAATTTTGGTTATAGGTCCCAATCTGTGGTTCAAAGCGTGAAACAAACAACTCAGCGTGTGAAGGCCTTTTTTTTTTCTTTGAATATCTCTCTCTCACATGTCTCAGGCTTAATTATCAAATAAATATAAAAACCATGAAACTTTCAGTACAGTTTGGCCAACTGAAGTTTTTAGGTGGTACTCGACTTTTCACTGCTAAACTGTTTAAACATGTTTTTTTTAGAAACATGACTGCTAGATGTTACATAATAAGCAGAGAGGAATTAGAGAGAGGAATGCTGCACATTAAATATTTGATTTAACATCACATTAATTATATTTGGATGCTATAAAGCCTGTATAAATGCTGATAAAATATAAAAAATATTTTAATATTGACAAAATGTTTAAGTAAACAGGACATTAACTTAACACTTACACTTACTACATGTTAAATCTAATTTCCCAAAATAATAATCAACTAAATTTCTATTTCTATTCCATTTATTATTATAATCATCTTACCGATTCTACGACTCTGACCATCATATACATGGCTGTTAGCATGGTGACCAACATCTTGACCACTATTCCTTTAGTGTCTCTAATAATCCTTAATGTCCTCCTTTGTTTTCGATTATTTTCCTCAGTCCTGCTGGAGGAAAGGAAAGTCCACACAGGAACAGAACCGAGCAATCAGGAATGCAATGAAGGGCTGCTCAGGGGAAGGACAATTGAGCACACAATGTTGAATCCACTCACTCAAGTTTCTCAGGTACACACACTCACACGCAAACATGTGCACGCGCATGCACACAATTCATTCCCACAGCCTCTGACACATGAGGGTAAGACTGCTAAAGAGCTTTGCTGGACAGAAATAGAGACGCAGTAATCTTTTCCTCTGCACAACACCTTCAGGTGTGCTTCCACGTCTCCAGCAGTCAGGCAGATCAGGTTTTATTCAGACGTGCAGGATTTGAGGATTTGAAAAGAGAATAAATCTTATTGATAATTTTCTGTGCATATCATTTTATTTTCCTTCTTGTTCATATGTCTTGTATGCTGATTATACAAGCCCAAGTGTTACTCTGGTGTGACTCAGTTTTAGGAACAAGTTGACATTTTGACATATAGGTACCACTTTCCAATTATTCACCCTTTATGAAGTGTTTATAAGTTGTAACTAATGAATTTAATAATGGTCAATAAATAATTTACTCATGCTTTATAGATCAGTAATAAGCCATTAGCAAGGACACATTTTGGGGTGGCCTGGATGACAGAAATTATTTTTCCCGGTGTTAATCCTTTTTATTTGGTAATAATGCTGGTGGTCATCCATTAATATATGTTTATTAAGTTGTTAATACATGGATTTTGGTCCAGATCCTCCACAGCCCTTTTCCAAACGATATAGCGTTCATATGGTCCAATCAATGAAAGGGGTTTTTTATAACCTGGCAACCCAAAAGTTCTCTCATTAATGGGTTTTAAGCTTTAGTAAGTCATTTACTAACCATTAATAAAGCCATTAGTTACAGCTCCTGAACCTTTTATAAATTATGCCTTATTAGAAAGTGGTACCAACATATAAAATTAGGTAAGTGTGGTGTAGATAAATAAATGATGCCTGCTTTCATTCGACAAGGATCAAAATCAAGTTCGCTGACGATGCTTTTGGATGTAAAAAGTATAAATCCGATTAAATGAATGCATTCAATAAAATCATCATTAAAAATTCAAACTGCTAATCTCCTCTACCCAGTTGTAATTATGATCATGTGGTCTATGTGCACTTCCTACATATTTTTGGTAGGTCCTTCCCACTGATACTGGGAAAATGTTGTCTATAAGAAAGAGAGAAGGGTGAAAAATTGGAATCAGGTTTTAATCTGCCCGCTTTTACAAAACAGAAAACAAGCATTTCTGCAGCAAAGGTATCTGAGTTAAATCTACCCCAAATACATATAACAACATTTAAGACACAGTTTTCTATAGGGTTTTCTTCGTAGGGTCGGGGTAATGTTAGACATTTTATTATAAAATAAAATGTTGCTTTTTATTATAATCAGTGTATTCCCATGATTTATGTGTGTGTGTTGGCTGTGAACCAAACTTTCATTTGGGATAATAAAGTTGAAGTTGAAGTACAGGATATTGTATTTTCATTCACTTTAATTTCTCTCTCTGGAACAATTGTCCATTCATATCCTGACAGCCACCTGACCTTGCTTTAAAATAGTGGAACAAGCCCAAACACCTTATTAGTTAAGATGGCCGTTGTAAAACAGTTATGCCACAGGGGTTTCTAAGAAAGTAGCTCAAAGGTGAGTTGGGGGGGAGCAAGTTATAGCAAGGAGAATAGGCTGTATAAGTAAAAGGGAGCATCAGTATGCCAGCTATGTATGTGTAGTAATCAGATAGACCTATATCTGAGAGATCACACATGACTAAGGGTTTGTGTGCGTCATTGTCTGGAGCCTCGCCTCTGACCCTTGCAGACCAATGATAATCCATTGGGTAGGCGTCTGTGAATACATCTCACCAGGCTCTGCACTGTGGAAGACAGACACTGCCTGCTGTTATCTGAGTATCAAGCCTGTCATGTAGAGACGTTTTACATAATAACTAATGTCATTGTTTATTCTTGCCTACGTGTTCCTTGATATGTGCTGCACAATCTGTGTGCATGTGACTGATGTTCATTTTGTTCTTATGGGATTAGATAGAAGTGCAGGAATGTGTCTTATCACTGAACAGACAGGTATAAGAGCTCTCCTGACAGAGAGACACAACCACCTGGTGACAGATAAAATGTGAAGGATACTCGTTGTCTTTTACCAAGCAAGTGTATGAGGAGAAATAGGTAAGAACATTCTGATTTTAGTATAAATTCTACCAAGGAACATGGGCACTATCATAAGGATATTGAAATATTTGCGTTAATAGCCTATGTATGTGTCTTATTTGAGAAATTTTACATGAAACAGCACACTTATTTCATGAGGAGAAATATTGTTTGTGCAGAAGGGTAGTTGAGTGCACATCCAACATTATATATTTAGGCCAAGGCAAAAAGCAAACTGGGGTACAGCTCCTGAAATTAACCTGACTGAACAGGCAATGTTCTTCTTCGTTTTTCTCTTATTTCATAAGAAGTATTTAATATTTATAACATGTGATTTATGTGCAATAGACTATACGGGCAACACTTTACAATAAGGTGCACAAAAAACAAAATAGTTACAAAGAAGGAGTAAATCAGATACTAATTACAGTAACGAACAGCTAACACATTTCTGAATAACTCAGAATCAAGTAAATATATAGTAAAATAGTGATAAGCTGCTTAAGAACAGAGTGTTACATACAGTGTTAATGAACAAGTGTATAATTAGTTTCTAGATATATTAGAATGTGAATACAAAACACTTTCTAAACTTGCTAAACAACAAAATCAGTCATCACTACTAACTTACTCTGTTAATGAATTAATTAACTATTAATTACTCAGGTTAATTAATCATTATTACCCACTTAGTCTTAATCTACTTTTAGTTCCAAACTTTTATGACTTGTGTCCTCTTGAGTGTAGTTGGTGCTCCTTGTCATGTTTGAGATGTCTATGAGTTGTTAGCAGTTTCACCAAAGAGACATTTCCCATCTAAATTTCTCACATGGTTTTATAATAATAATAATAATAATAATAATAATGATAAGACATTTTATTTGTAGAGCGCTTTTCTTGGTACTCAAAGGCACTTTACAGTTAAAATAATCAAAGAAGGCAGCACATTAAAACATTACTAAAACTGAAGCAAAGAGAAAAAACTTAAAAGCACACAACATTGATCACGCATTAAAAGCAGTTCTGAAAAGGTGAGTTTTGAGTAGTGATTTGAACGTGGGCCGATCTGTGCAGTCTCAGATGTGTTTGGGGAGAGAGTTCCAGAGGGTGGGGTCAGCTATGGAGAAGGTTTTGTTGCCCCAAGTCCGGTGCTTGGTGCTGAAAGGTGGAGACAGGAGGTTGGCATCAGAGGAGCGCAGAGTTCTGGATATACTAAAGTTTATTTAGGACTTTGGATGATGTGCCATAAAGGATCCTGTTACAGTAATCAATTCTGGAGGTGATGAAGGCATGGATCAAGGTTTCGGCAGCAGAGAAGGAGAGTGATGGGTGGAGATAGGCTATTATTATTTAAATAACTGTTGGAATTGTTGGAACTGCTGAAAAAATTAATACATTACAATACACATTTGTGTATCAGAACTTTTTTTCTTCTTTACTCTCCCAACAATCATTTCACAACCCCTCAGATTGCTACCTTAGTGTACATAAAGTAGTCCACGTCCATGAGCTACAACTGTAAAATGCTACTTACACTTTGTTGCATCAGTATTGACAATCTAATGTTGTCATACTATATTTAATATAATAATCACAGGGGACATTTTACTGCACAACCACTGCTTTTACTTTTGATACTTTAAGTACATTTTACTGGTAATACTTTTGTTCTTTTATTTAAGTAGGATTTTAAATGACTTAACTTGTGACAGAGTATTTTTACACTATGGTATTGCTACGAGGATCTGGGTACTTCTTCCAGCACTGCATTTACCTGGTGTTATCTAAAAAAAATACAAATAAAAATACAATCACACTAGATCCAAACTGGTAAACTGATGTATTTTGTAGTGAGCTATACTAAATGACATATTAACTTTGTCCTTACTTGCACCAACCTTATTTCTAACAGCAGCATAATAGTAATACACCTAATCATCAAGGTATGACCACTGCTCACAATTGAAAAGTAGCCAAAGTCAAAACTAAGCAAACTCTAAAGAGCTGTGAGCTTTAAGCTGTGAAGTGGTAAAAAATAAGGGGTAGTCACTTCAATGTGGAGCTATTAGTTGTATGCTTTGTCTTTCTGACAGTCTCCTGATCTGGGGAGAGGCTATTATATCAGCAGATCGTGTTCAGTATGTCATGGATCAGGTTCTATCGTGAACAGCAAAATGAAACAGGGAGGAGAGTTTTGCTTCAGTGAAGCATTTCAGGAAGATGATACTCAAGACAAACCAGCCTTCTCTGTACTTTTCACAAACAGCAGTCCCCTGAGACAGCAGGCTACGACATATTCTAATCTATTGTAAGTAGGACAACAGAGGTTTCACATTTGCAGATACATTTGACATTAGGCCACAGAAGCTTGCAGGTACTTTTGATTGTGTTGTGCTGTCTTTTGTATGCCAGTAATGTTTATGTTATGAATTTTAATCACAGGTTTCCAGTCAACACACCACATTGTCCGTGGCTGACCAGAGAAGAAAAACTCATTAAAAAGGAGAGGAGAGACACTCAGCGGGATTCATCATGTCAGTCAAGCTTCCTAAGAGGCTGAGCAGCAAAAAGAAAAGTATGTTTCCTTTTTTTTTCAGGGATTGTGGCATCATAGAAATGTGTTGATAGAACAGTTTTAAACTTTCCTAAATTTGCTATGGATATTATTATGATATTTTGATATATTTGATTTATTTTAATAGATAGATGAGATAGATTGATAAAAACATCTACCTTACCATTTGAAGGCCTACAAGCAGGAATAAATGGCAGAAAATATGACTTTCTAATTTTTAGGCTTGTGGCAGTTGTGCATGATTTTGAAAATTCAAACCTTATGCTACCTTAACTACCCTAACTACTAGGTGTAAATCGATGCATCTTTTTTCGCCCTGTTTCGATCCCCAGACAAATCAGTAGTACCTTATAGAGACGCTGCTGCAGCAACCCAAGCCAACACAGACTGTGTTACCCCTAAAAATGTGTCTGTGTTTCTCCTAAACCTCAGCTAATCCAAATATGTTTACATTCTTCTGAAATTAATGTTTTGGATAATAATACTTAATGTGTAAACAACCATGATACCAAATCATTTGGTTAGCTGTCAAGTTTAATTTTGCCAGGTCTGTTCATGCCATTAAGGAAGTCAGAAATTAATTTGGGCTGACCACTCCGGTGGCCTCCTGTGGCTGCTCTGGCTTTGGAACCAAGATGAGATAAAACCTCCAGGTTAGGAGGGATGCGCTTGGATAAAAGCACAGCATTGCTAAATGTTTTAATGTGTTTACTCATTAATGATAATTGGGTTGGTGGCGGCAAGTGTAAATTCTGATGTTAATGGCACCACGGGATGGTCTGTTTAATGGGAACACTCCTGTTTTGCTTGCAGGTGTAGCTGAGACCCTGAGATAAAATGTAATGGCTAGTTAGCTACAGGGATAATGTGCATTTTCTGTTAATAAAATGGTAATAACAACTATTAATGCTCTCTGTTATATACAGTATAACAACAGTTTATATGTAACAATAACACAATTAATATAAAAAATATTGACAGTTTGACATGGATTTTAAGATATTTCTTCTCTTGTTACACTTGATTAAAATTAGTCTAAAGCAACAACTGAAAACTCAATAGAGCGCAAATTAAAGACTGATAAGAAATCAGTATCAGCCTATATTTGAAAACATGCAATACAAATAATTTATATGTTACACAAGTCAAATTTTCCAAAGTATAACTAGAACATTTTTACCACCGCCAAATTAAAGAAATTCTCTGGCCTTTTTTCTTGATCATATGAAATTAAATGTTACACTTAACCGGATAAAACTATATTTCCACATTAGATTTAAAAATGTAGCTAATCCACAGCCTAAATAATTGCCTTGTTTTATCAAACCAGAACCTCCAAAGAACAATGCCCAGACAGAGGTTCTAAATAAGCTGGGCCTGGAGGCCTTCTGGACTACGCCACTAGACCCAGCATCTATGTTGGACATCAGCACTTGGACTCTAGAGAACCAAGGTCCTCTAGAGCCCAAGGATCTACCAAATGCCTTCCTCCAACGCCTTTGGTTGCTTAGCCCAGATGCCCGGATCCCTTGCTGCAAACCTCTGCATGATGTCCTGAACAATGACAACAAATCACCTGAGGAGATGATCAATGGTTTTGAGGGAGAAAGCCAGTGTGCCATCAACCCCCTTGATCTAGTTACAGCTGTCTTTATGTCTGCGAACACTTTCCTTCAACAGGAGATGACTGTGCGCATGGTGCAATGCCAGTTTGCTGTGCCCCTGATCCTTCCAAACATAGATTCAGAAGAACCCAGTCGCTTTCTTCTTTGGCCTTTGAGAGGTGTTGTGAGGCAATGGATGTCGCACATTCCAGATAAAAATAGAAAGGTCCAAGAGGGGGATTTGGCAAGTACATACATGCCAATGGTTTCCTGTGTCAAGCTGGGTCACTGTGGTGTCTCCAAGTCACAGGTGCTTAACAATTTAATTAGTGGACTCAGATCTCCCAGTGAAACGTTTCTTCACAGGGGGATGGATGGAGGACAGCTGCCCCGAAGACTTTCCAATGGCCTGGTAGAGGTTGGATGGTATTTACCCACAGGAGATAATGCCAGAGATATTTTCCCTGTCCCTGTTGTCATCTCTAACCTACGTGGTGATGCCAGTACACATGAGAAATACCTCAACCTTCTATGTCAAGCATCTTCAGCTGTAGTTGTTTTCTGTGGGAATCTTAGGGAGAGAGAAAAACAACTTCTTGCTTCCTGCAAAGATATGGCAAGCAGGCTCATATTGATTGACCTATCAGACACTGAGAAAAATGAGAACAGAGTTGTGGGGTTTGTTGATCAGAACCTTGAAGAAGACATGGGGTTTCCCAGAGGATCAGTGTTGCAAGGGAGAGCTTTGAGTGAGGAAGAACTGGCTAATAGGCTGTGTGAAATCCTAAAAGATCTGTTACCAGACCAACTGAAACCTGTTACACTTGAGGCAGCAGCAAAATTAGCAGAGGAGCTGGGCCTTAATGTGGATGAGGGGGTGGTCAGTAAAAAGGCAATGGCCACAGTGGAGGAAGTATTGAAAGGTTTAGATGAGGGATCCACTCAATTTAGGGAGAAACAGCTTCCTTTGCAGGGGCCTTTGTGGTGCAAACTGGCCGAAATAGAAAAGGAGGAGAGAAAACAGAGAAAAGAAGGAAAAGAAATCGACCCCCAACTGCAAAAAGAAAAGAAAGACATCTTGGTAGAGTTGAGCAGCTACAAAATGACCCCAGCAATGAAGATTTTCACCGATGCTCTTTTCACAACAGATAAAGTGGAGAGGACTTGTTTCCTTAGTTGGATGAAGCTGAAGCTTCAGTCGATACAAACTGAAAAACAAAACAGTCCACAAGATCTATTCACAAACCTGCAGACAGAAAAAAAAGATGGCATGCCTGAACATGATGAGCTCGAAAATGGAGTAAATTACGACCTGGGGGACAGTGATAGTTTCTGCACAGATTCAACATTTGAAGAGGAACAAACTGAAGAGCAGGCTGTAAATACTGAACTGCATGTTTCTGAGCAACAGTTTGAGATAGGCCAAGAGTTGGAACATATTTTGCAGAAGTCAACAGAAAATACCATAGAAACACAGTCACAACAGAGAGAACATCTTGAGTCCACACATGATCCAGTCATAGAGCAGCAATTATATATGATGTCAAATGAAAAAGAGATTCAAAGTGAAGAAATTACTGAAAACAAAGTCTATTTTGAAGAACAAGTTTCAGATCCAGTATTAGAGGACCAGAACCGTCATTTGGAGTCTGGAGAAAATGGAACCTTGAGCTGCCAAGCGAAACAGCAACATGAACCAGAGCTGACACTAGCTAAGTCAGATTTGACTTCTGCCAAACAACTGTGCCTAGATGCTTCATTTAAACATCAGGAAGTCTCATGTTCACAGCCTTTTGAACCAGATCCATCCTCACTGGGGCTTGAGCACTTTTTGCGTGAGATGGGCCTAATCTTTGAGTTAACACACATCAGCCCAGGCAGTGGAAGCCACAATGTGTTGCGTCTCCCCAGCTTAGCTACAGACCTTCTTCTCTATGGGATTCCACTTGAACTAATGGATGGAGATGCCTCAAACATCCCCATCCACTGGCTGGGCTGTGTCTTTGCAGAGCTCAAACGTCGCCTACCTCAAGAAGAGTGCAGGACCAGAGTGCTGACAAACCTTGGAGTACATCATGCTAGGAATGCTGAGGTTCTTTCTGCATTATTTGGGGTGAAGTTTCCTGAGGGAAGGAAAAGATCCACTAGAGGAGTGTACATGGTCGTCCTGCGTCTCCCCGGTAACCTTAGAAAGGACATGGAGTGTGATTTTCTGTTGTTAATTGATATAGAAGGTCTCTGCTCAGTGTCTCCAGACAACAAAATAAATATGCTGATCCACGACAATGAGATGGCCACTGTTGCAACAGGACTGAGTGATGTTTTAATGCAGAACATCTCACATGCAGGTACTGAGTTTGAAACTAACTTCACAGTCATAGTCAATGCTCTCCTACGCATCAAAGAATGTGGCTCCATCCCCATTTGCCAAATCCTGGCCCAGGATGAAGGAATAAACAGCATATTACAAGCTTCACAGTTGAGGCGTGTATCTGAGATGCTTCAGACTGAGACTGGGGACAGAGGAAATAACAAAGCTGATAACCATTGTGCAAAGACAACAAGCTGTATCACCTGTGTCAATGGGCCTTGGTACAATATGTCACTCTCTGAACCAATTGATATGCAGTATAGTAAGGCTGTGTTAAAGCTTAAGCAAAACCTGTTTGGGGCATTGAAGAAGTGTGCAGCTAAGTCTGAAGCCAGGGGTCTGCCTGAATTTATGAGCCGTTTGTGTGCCATTTGGGATGCAGTGAGGGCAGAATCATTCTCAGTTGGTCTGCAAAATACTGACATAGCTTTAGCATTCTCTTTATTGTGCACAGAGTTTTCCCAGTGGGAGGATGGTTTCCTGGAACACATGGAAAGCTGGCTTATGAGAGCAACAAAGAAAATCTTTGCCACAAAGGTGAAGGCTTTGGATGCTGTGACCCAAAATGACCTTCTGAGTGAGTTGAAGGATGAAGGCAGAGAGGAAGTCAAAACAGAGGTGGACAAACTCAAGTCCAAAGTAGAGGCCTATTTGATGAAAGATGACCTCCTTAAAATGGACACCTTCAAGCCAATCCTAATGAGCAATATGGATGACCTCCAGGAGCGAGCAACTGAAGAGATAATACAAAGGTTGGAGACAGTCAATGAGAGCCATTGTTCTTCCACACAGTTGAAAAAATTTGAGACCTTACTGGAAAAAGAACAGGAATCCAAGCTACACACGCTGGCAGAGAACAGCAAGTCAACTAAAGTTCTCTTTCAAGATATAGAGCTAGAAGAGGAGTTTGAGGGTGTGTGGAGTAAGACGTTGTCCAACTTTGACTTCAGGCCTTCAGAAACAGATGATATCACTGCAAGAGTGACCGATATGTTGAAAGAGAATCTAATCAGCCGCGGGCTCCAGAAACACATTAAAAAACTTGAAGTCATCGGCCAAAACCAGACATCTAGCTTCCAAGTTTATGATGAACACTTTGGATACCGCAGCAGATTAAAGCATATGTTTGAAGACAACAACAGACTACAGAGGTTAGAAGCTCAAAAGGTAGCAAGCAATATCATAGAAGACTACAGTCAGTTTGTAGCAAATAAATCTAGCTCACCAGCGGATTTCTCTGACAGCTACATTACCGAACTGCTAGAAAATGTTGAAAAAGCTTTGAAGGAAAAATCTATGGAAATCAGATCAGCTTTTGAGGTGGATCTGAAAGTTTATCTCTGTAGCGCGGCATGCCAAGACTTCCAAAAACTACATGATCGATATGCCAAGGACAGAGAGCTTTTGACATGTATCACTGCGACCAAGAATACGTACTTGGCAGAGTTCATCTACCATTTCAGGAAGAGAGATCAGTGCCAGAGGGTGGCTCAAGCATTCATCTTCATGGTCATCAAACCTACAGTGTTGGACTACATCTATACACCCCTGGGAATGCGTATTGTGGAAGAGATCCGAGGTAAAGCCCAGCCGTTTCAGTCCCCATGTGCCTTCCACCAAAGCTTGCTGGAAGAGCTGATAAAGGAAGACTGCTTTGAAAGCTTCCTGGAATATTTGCTTTCCTATGACAACTTCAGACTGAGGAAGATCCAGGAGACAGTGGTGGCTCACCTCTCTGAATCAACCAACTTGAATAAATGGAGGCAACAGAGACTCGGAGAAATCATAGGAAAGATTGCGTCAGCAGTGAGTGAAACGGCAGAAGGTACCAATGGAGTACTGAGTGATACAAAGCCGCTGCTGGAGAGAGTGTGTCTCACTTTAGAGAGAGATGGGGATGTGGATGTCTCCAGGGCCTCTCTGGATGGACCGCTCTTCAGTATCACCACAGAATGGGATCGCTTTGTCACATGTCTAATGGAGTTACTGGCTGCAATGCGGTTGGACCTAGCCCAGGAGTTCTCCCAAAATGTGGATATCACCCAACTTCTTCAGTGCCTTCCAATTCAGCCCCAGGACTCCCTCTTCAACAGAGTCAGGGGCTGTGATAAGCAATGTCCTCTCTGCAGAGCCCCCTGTGAGCTGGAGGAGATGGGGCATGAGGCTCACAGGGCTCTGCTCCACAGGCCCATAGGCATGTTGCCCCATGACTCGGCTTCTCTATCCTGTATCAGTTGCCCTGAAAGCATGACTGAGGGCAACCCAGGCCAGAGCAAGGACACACACGACATGTCTGTGGCATGCAGGGACCTCCATTCCCTCTATCCAAACTGGAGTGTCTCCCCTGAGGACCCAAACAGCCAGATGCCCAATGCTTACTGGAGGTATATTTAAATATCATAATGTGTTCTTCTGTGTATGTTTCTCTTACATAATCTGTATGTTATGTACCAGTATATACATTTGTGTATGCACATGTTCCTGAAATGAGCTAAATATTCTTTAATTTATAGGTATGTGTTGGCGAGGTTCAATGAGAGATTTGCGAAAGAATACAAGCAAGAGCCAGCAAAGATTCCTGAGGAGTGGAAGAAGATCACTGAAGAGGAAGCACTGTACAGTCTGAAGGAGGCCTTCCTCCCTGGACAGTGCTGATATTAGGTCTGCCCTGTGCTGTATGCTGTCTATCATAAGACATTTTATTGATCAAGTTCAGGTTTTATCTGGTTTAGCCGTCTGGTTATCAAGGATGTTGATGTTGGTAATAATGGTGATATGAATGATAATGGTAATAATGAACAGAAAGTTAATTAAATGGACCATTCATTCTAAACACTGATGATGATAACTGATTTGTTTTTGTTATTTGCCTTTTCTTTTTTGTCATGTTCTTAATAATATGTAAAATATGCTTTCATAATATATTGTAAATGTTGACTCATTATTATCTCACTCTCATCCACTGCTTCCTGATATGACAAAACAATGTGAAAAATTGTAAGGTAGTACCATGCATTAAAACCAACCAATGACAAACACCAAGTTGTGATATTAAAATAAAAATCGTTTAAAAATCGAATAGGAATGTATTGGGATTTAGAGAACAGCAGAAGTGAAGCATAAATTATAAGGAATCAAGTCAAAGTATTAAAATGACCAAGAACAGAAAGACTACGTTGCAAAGTATTTATTCCGTTTGCTTCATTTGAACTCAAACTCTCACACCTGCTCAAATCTGCTCAACATTTCATACCACAGCAGATTGTGATAGGATTTAGGTGATTTTCCTTTCAAATATCATAAACTGTATTTAAATTCTTTCTTTCTTACTAACAAAGCTGAGATCATTATAGCATTATGGGATAATGTAGAGCTCCAAAAGTACACATCATGGCATCATCATAATGGTAGCATACAAAAGTCTTGCAGAGACATGATATGTCACTTTGTCACATCGACACACTTGCCATGACAAAGGTTACATATTGCAACTCTTCTCCTGTGAGCACAGACAGAATCCTCTAATGTGCTTCATCAACTTGACTACCCTCAACTGCGGAACCGTGCACTGAAGTTTGCGTATCCCTGCTTGGCTAATCAGGGCAAACTTTGCCTTTCTACACCCTACTCAGCATCAATGAAATAAAGGAGAAGAATGAATGAAGTAGAGGGAAAAGTCAAACGGTGAAATCCACAAGAGGGCGATGTGGGATGGAGGAATCCCTGGTAGCTCAACACTGAGATGTAAGACCAGGGTTCATTGGTTTTATATATCTGTATACCAAACCTAACCTGCTATACCTCACTATCTCCTGTGCTGGTCCATTCATCCATCTATTCATCTGTCTATCTATTACTTCTAATGGGCATTTGTATTCATTGACTGACTGCGTTCATATCTATCTATTTATATATCTATTTATGTATGGAACAGCAAGAAATATATACACATATGTCCTTTTGGAAGATATATATAAGTAAAAGACATTGACAGTGAAAGTGACTTGCAGTAACTGGACAGATCCTTTCAGACAGGTCACAGCCTGACAACAAAGGTCACCTCTGGTCTTTAGCTTGGATTCTGTACAACCATGTGACCACAAGGATATCAGGCTTTATGTGAAGGCTTGTGAGGGTTTAAAAGCTCAATAGTAGGTGCCAGGCTCTGAGCCAGGTGATGAAGTGCTTCAGAAATGTGTTAAATTTTAAACATGTATTCTTAAATGTGCATGATGTGGTCCTCTTTCCTCATTTTGGTGGTGTAAAGCCTGAATTAAACAATCTGCAGCAGTTCTAGTAGGTTGCCCTAGAGGGAGTCCCAAACATAGTTTCTATGCTGCCCTCAGTATATGTGCTGTGATACACCTTGGCAGTTAGACAAACTCCTTCCTGACATCACCACTCTGAAGACAGTTGTCCGTTGTCCACAGGTTTATTGATGTAAGAAAGAGTAAAACTAAAACATACAAAGGGCATAATGAATACAAATAAAATGCTTTCTCTTTATGATTACACATTCACACAATGTAAATATACTGATACTGAGAATCCTCCCCAAATCTACAGGAATCCTGCAGGAAATTAGATTTTTAGGATGTGTGTGTGTGTGTGTGTGTGTGTGTGTGTGTGTGTGTATTCCCACACTGAAGGTTGTTGTATGTACTGAAACAAAGAGGCATTTTCCAAACCCTATTAACGCTACCACACAATTGCCCCAGCTAAATACTGAAGTCTGACCTTGACAGCTATTACTAGGTATGTCCTTATGAAGTTTTTTTGCCCCCGATCCCGATCCGAGTCATTTAATATTGAGTATCTGACGATACCGAGTCCCGATCCGATACTTCTATTTTCCTAGATAATACAGCTGCACAGTACACACTACAAGTACATTAAAGTTATTAAAATCAATCCAATGAAAATGTTTGACAACTGAATAGCTCTGCAGTGCATTAAGAAAAAATTTTCCTGCATCCAAGCTGTTCCTTGATGTTTTTTTATTTTTATTTTTTACAAAACAACACAGTATAAAATAGCTAAACCTCTCTGTAATCTTTTTGGGCTTGTCGCTGTCTCGAGGGAGTTTCTCTCCTTTTAAAAGTGTCCTCCAGTGTTTGTTGCTTTGGCGCAGCCTTTGCCTGAGTTACCTGAATGAACTGTATTCGCTGAGTGTTTATTTTCGCAGTGTGTGGGGCTCAGCCCCTGCTCTTTGTCAATGGGCACTACTGCCTATAACTCATCTTTGAAAGAATACAAGACGAGCGGCCACAGTCAATACAAGCTAGCCACTACTTAGCAAGGCAGCTACCAGCCATAGCTAACGTGGCAGTCTATTGTTTTGAGTGTGGCTGGTGAGTGAGTATTGTAGTACGAATGGAACCGCATGCCCGTCCGCAAGTCTGTCCGAGGTTACACACACGGAGCTCAGCGGAGTGGAGGAGAGATGGGCAGTTGACGACGGCTGCCCTTGTTGCGTTGCTGTGCATGAAAGCTTTGCAAGTAAAAACGCCTGTGTGTAAAAATGCCTTGATCGGCCCCGATATTGAATCTTTGAGATCGGATCGTGACATCCCTTGCAGTAATCTACACTCAGCCAGTTTATTAGGTGCACCTAACGAAAACTAATACAGTCCTGCAAAACATCCTTCATGAAGGTTATAATGTTCAGTTTTTGTTGAAATGGTTTTAGAGAGGTGGTGATTTACGGTGGCCGACTGGGGCAAATGCACAGCAACTTAAGAAAACACATGCAAATAGATGAAACACAAGCAAATTAAGAAAACATCTTCATCAATTTGACAACACATGCGCAGCATTTTGAAAACGTGCTGCAAACACAGAAAACGATAACGGAAATGTTTCCAGCCGACGCTAAAAGTGAGAAGTAAGAAATCCACAACATAAACAAGAAGAGACGATACGACTTCAATAACTTCATGAGTCACAAACCGAGGCAACAAGCGTGTCCAGGCCGTGTTCAGAACTTTTAGTGTCGGCTGGAAACACTTCCGTTGTCGTTTTCTGTATTTGCAGCGTTTCTGTGTTTGCAGCGTGTTTTCTAAATGCTGCGTATGTGCTGTCAAATTGATGAAGATGTTTTCTTAATTTGCTTGTGTTTCGTCTATTTGCATGTGTTTTCTTAAGCTGCTGCATGTTTGCCCCTGTTGGCCACCGTAGTGATTCAACTGTATG